>CM040121.1:65685955-66154855 GCA_022559845.1 Amorphophallus konjac | reverse complement strand
GGCATGTCCCCAGTATGCTAGAAGGGTGCCCCGAAGAAGAAGAAGTTGCCACTATCAGCGCAGTACAGGCGTCTGATTGGAGACAGCACTTGCTACAGTGGTTTCTGCACCAACAGCTGCCACAGAAAAGAGAAGAAAAGATGAAACTCCTAAGAATCAAAGATTCCTATGAATTCAGAAATGGAACATTATCCGAATAATGGCGGATGCACGTAAAAAGATTCTACTCCGCTGCATGTCCACTGAGGAAGCTTGGCAACCGATGAAAGAAATACACGCTGGGACAGCAGGCGTCCACCAGGCTGGCCCCAAGATGAAGATAGAAATCAAGAAGCTGGGCTACTATTGGCCCACCATGTTTGAAGACTGCTGTAAATTTGCAAAGTCATGCCAGAAATGTCAGGAGCATGCTACTGTGCCTAGAAGGCCACCTACAACTCTGCACCCTACAGTCCCTAGCTGGCCGTTCGCACAATGGGGAACTGATGTAGTCGGGCCACTGCCGACCTCCTCGGCCGGACATAAGTACATATTGGCCGTGACAGATTACTTCTCCCGATGGGCGGAAGCTGTAGCATTAAGAGAAGCGACGGGTGAACTGGTCGTCGGATTCATCAAGCAGAACATTATCTTCCGGTACGGGATCCCCAGCCGAATAATATCTGATAATGGAAGTCATTTCAGAAATCAGAAAGTCTATCGGCTTGTCGAGAAGTATAAGATTGAATGGAGAACCTCGACTCCCTACAATCCCCAGGCAAACGGACTGGCAGAAGCTTTTAACAAGACTTTGTGCACCTTGCTAGCCAAGGTTGTCAGTTCTAATAAGAAGGACTGGGAAGAAAAGATGTATGAAGCTCTGTGGGCATACCGCACCATCTTCAAGACACCTACAGGGTGCTCACCATACTTATTGATATACGGCTCGGAGGTAGTGGTTCCACTAGAGCTGGAAGTCCCGTCACTCAGAGTGGCAATCCAATATGGCCTGACCCATGGCGAACAAACAAATGCTGAAAGAAGGTTAGAAGAACTAGCTGAACTGGAAGGAAAGCGCCTCGAAGCTCAGAAAAATATCCAAATGTATCAGGCCCGCATGGCCGCTGCATTCAATAAACTCATAAGAGGACAGGAATTCAAGAAAGGTGACCTCGTCATGGTCAAGAAAAAAGAAGTCATGGCGTCCAACCCAAAAGGAAAGCTGAATGCTAATTGGGAAGGTCCTTATGTGATACAAAGGGTCTACGAAGGAGGGGCTTACGTAGTTGTTAACCATCGAGGGGAAATTCAGTTCTCGCCACTCAACGGTAAACACCTCAAGTTGTATCATGCTGCACAACCAATATTCCCAGAGTAATCGGGCAAAACTACCTTTCCTTGGCTTAGTGGCATCCAGCCCTAGCCGAGACACACCCTTTCCTTGGCTTAGTGGCATCCCGCCCTAGCCGAGATACACCCTTTCCTTGGCTTAGTGGCACTCCGCCCTAACCAATCTATCTTTCCTTGGCTTAGTGGCACTCCGCCCTAACCGAGCTACCTTTCCCTTGGTCTAGTGGCACTCCGCCCTAATCAAGCTACCTTTCCTTGGTCTAGTGGCATCCAGCCCTAGCCGAGATACACCCTTTCCTTAACTTAGTGGCATCCCGCCCTAACCGAGATACACCCTTTCCTTGGCTTAGTGGCGTCCCGCCCTAACCGAGATACACCCTTTCCTTGGCTTAGTGGCGTCCCGCCCTAACCGAGATACACCCTTTCCTTGGCTTAGTGGCATCCAGCCCTAGCCGAGATACACCCTTTCCTTGGCTTAGTGGCACTCCGCCCTGACCGAGCTACCTTTCCCTTGGTCTGGTGGCACTCCGCCCTGATCGAGCTACCCTTCCTTGGATTAGTGGCATTCCGCCATAACCAAGCTACCTTTCCTTGGCTTAGTGGCATCCAGCCCTAGCCGAGATACACCCTTTCCTTGGTCTAGCGGCATTCCGCCCTAACCAAGCTACCTTCCCCTTGGTATAGCGGCATTTCGCCCTAACCAAGCCATCCCTCATCATGATCTAATGGCATTCCAACTTGTCCCCCTCCCAAAAAGGAGGGGAAGAGAGAATAAAAGAATGAAAATAAATAAATAAAAAAGATGGGGTTAAAAATAGAGATACCCCGCCGGTCTTGTTCAGGTTTTCTGAGCAAGGGCAAAAATGGCTAAAACCCAGCTGTGGTGAAAATCCGAAAGGGCACTGCAGGCAAAATCGGGTACCCCGCCACGTGAAAACCCGAAAGGGCGCGTGGGCAAAAGCAAGAGGGGGCTGGCTCCGGTGAAAACCCGAAAGGGCGCTCGAGTTAGTAATGTGGTAATCCTAGAGGAGCCTCACCTCCCGCCATAAACTTCTCGTCGATCGACCGGCACCTTGCCTGATCAACGATCAAACCCACCCGGTACGGACCCTACGTCTGTCCTGATAAAACCCTCATACCTTGCCCAAAGTCCCACCATGGTGAAGTTCACTGTTGATTGACCGGTATCCTGCTCGATCAACGATGAAACCTATCCAGTTTAGACCCTACATCTATCCTGATGAAACCTATGAAATCCTTGCATTGGTATAAACCCAATACCGATGATGAAACCTGATGTTGATCGATTGGTACACTGCCCGATCAACGATGAAACCTATCCAGTTTAGACCCTACGTCTATCCTGATGAAACCTATGAAATCCTTGCATTGGTATAAACCCAATACCGATGATGAAACCTGCTGTTGATCGATTGGTACACTGCCCGATCAACGATGAAACCTATCCAGTTTAGACCCTCCGTCTATCCTGATGAAACTTATGAAATCCTTGCATTGGTATAAACCCAATACCGATGATGAAACCTGCTGTTGGTCGATCGATACCCTGCCCGATCAACGATAAGACCAGCCCAGTGTAGACCTTACGTCTATTCTGATAAAATTCCTGAGATCCTTGCATTGGTGTAAACCCAATACCAATGATGAAACCCACCTTTGGTCGATGGGCACCCTGCCGGATCGACAAAGAAACCCGTCCTATTAAATTTGCATGTCTCTCCCGCCGTGATGAAACCTACCAGTGGTCGATTGGCACCTCGCCCGATCAATGATAAAACCTGTCCGGTTTAGACCTTACGTTTATCCCGATGAAACATATGAAATCCTTGCATTGGTATAAACCCAATACCGATGATGAAACCTGCTGTTGATCGATTGGCGCACTGCCCGATCAATGATGAAACCCACCCAGTTTAGACTTTACGTCTATCCTGATGAAACCTATGAAATCCTTGCATCGGTATATACCCAATATCGATGATAAGAACAGCCACCAATGAAGCAGCACATCGCCTGATCCGTGCTGAAGTCCCAATTCGAGAGATATATATAAAAAAAAATGGGGTTAAAAATAGAGATACCCCGCCAGACTTGTTCGGACATTCTGGACAAGGGCAAAAAATGGCTAAAACCCAGATGTGGTGAAAACTCGAAAGGGCACTGCAAGCAAAATCGGGTACCCCGCCACGTGAAAACCCGAAAGGGCGCGTGGGTAAAAGCAAGAGGGGGCTGGCTCCGGTGAAAACCCGAAATGGCACCTGGGTCAGTAATGTGGTAATTCAAAAAGTTCCATGCCAACCGGCACACTACCTTTACCTCCCCTCCATTGATGAAGCCTTCCGTCGGACAATTGGCTTCGTGCCCCGCCGACGATAAAACCTTTCTGGGGTGGACCTTACGTCTACCCTGATGAAATCTACATACCCTCTTTCAAACGTCCCACCGACAATGAAACTCATCACAATTCTGCTAAAGCCTATCCAGCTCAGACCTCACGTCTGTCCTGATAAAACCTACGCATTTCTTGGCAAAGTCCCACCCTATCCAGTTTAGACCTTTCGTCTATTCTGATGAAACCTATAACAATCCCTTTGCATCGATATAAACCCAATATTGATGATGAAACCAACTGTTGATCAATTGGCACCCTGCCCGATCAATGATGAAACCCTATCCAGTTTAGACCTTTCGTCTATTCTGATGAAACCTATAACAATCCCTTTGCGTTGATATAAACCCAATATCGATGATGAAACCCACTGTTGATCGATTGGCACCATGCCCGATCAATGATGAAACCCTATCCAGTTTAGACCTTTTATCTATTCTGATGAAACCTATAACAATCCCTTTGCGTCGATATAAACCCAATATCGATGATGAAACCCACTATTGATCGATTGGCACACTGCCCGATCATTGATGAAACCCCGTCGGTCTAGACCTTACGTCTATTCTGATGAAACTTATAACACTTTCTTTACATCGATATAAACCCAATATCGGTGATGAAACCAACCGTTGATCGATTAGCTCCTCGCCCGATCAATGATGAAGCCATGTCCGGTTTAGACCTTACGTCTATACTGATGAAACCTATGAGATTCTTTACGTCGGTATAAACCCAATATCGATGATGAAACCCGTTGTTGATCGATTGGCACCATGCCCGATCAATAATGAAACCCTACCCAGTTTAGACTTTACGTCTATTCTAAAATCCCCCTTGCATCGATATAAGCTCAATATCGATGATGAAGTCAACCGTTGGCTGATCGGTACATCACCCGGCCAATGATAAAATCTTTCCAGTTCGTACTTTATGTCCATTCTGATGAGAACCACATATACTTTTCAATGTCCCACCTGCAATTGTCTCTACCCAGCCTAGACCATACGTCTACTCTGATGAGACCTCCTCATTTGCATTCCGGCAAATCGTCTCCCTTATGGCACACGTGGCCAATAGGACGTTTGCTACCACCAACAAAATTCGGTTCAAGCACCTCCTCGGATGCCGTCACGCGGTGGAGCGAGTTCCCCATCCCTTCTCTGAAGGGGTGGATGCTCTCCTGCCAAGGTACAAGCCATTCGCATGAGGGATTGTTAAAATCGCTACCCCACCTCCCAAAGTGATAAAATCACATGCAGAATAGGATGGAGACGCATGAAGCCAAGAAATTCCTTTTCCATTAAAAAAGGGGTACATAAAGGGCCCCGAGGGGACACCATATCACAAAAGACAACGAAAAGAAAAAGAAGGGATAGACAATTTATGGCCGTCGGAATATATCTTCGAAGGCCAGAAGACCCACATAAGGAGCGGCCCCCAGCTCATGAAGGCGCGCCTCCTCCTCCTGAAGTCCAATGGACATGTCCTGGAGAGACATCACTCGCCCTTCCAGCGAGGCTACCTCCTCTTCGGACTACGGCCGGATAAAGGATAATTGCTGCAGCTCGGCTCGAAGTCCAGAGAGCTCCGTCTCCAGGATGGCCATCCTGTCCCGCACAGCTTCCTCCCGCTGAATAGCACCTTGTAGCTCGGCTCGGCGTCCATTAAGCATAAGCGTCAGCTTCCCCAGCTCAGACTTATATTCTGACCTCTGCAACTTCAACGCCGCTAGCTTATCAACCATAGTCCGTGCTAGGAAGTCTCTCCGATGCACGAATTTCAATAGAAGCAGCACCCGCTGAACCCATATGTCCAAAGGGCAGCCCATGGCCTGCAAGCCAGCGGTGAAGCGATTGGCGATCTCCTTCAGTTGCAAATACGTCAAGCCAGGCTGGGATTCTACCAGCTGACATAGCATGTCCAGATGCTGCCAGACAAAGTTGTCAGAGGAAGCGAAGCCGAAGGAGGCAGAGGGGATGAGTTCAAAGGTCACCTCGCCATCGATATCTTCCCACAATGCAACGTCCGGCTGAGAGGATGAAGACGGCAGATCTGCTGCAGGGGCTGGCCAGTCCCTCTCTATGCTCTCCTGCTGAGCTGAAGATTCCTCCCCTATCGCTGTGTCGGAAGCTATAGCTTGAACATCCACAGGGGGAGAATCGATGAAGGATGGAGCTGTCTCTTCATGAGTCTCCTGAATAGAGGCTTCATCTTCAGTTGTTCTTTCCGGTGACAGGGAAGGAGCTGCTATAGTCGGAAAAGGCAGAAGTCCAATCTCTATAGCCACTATGGCAGGGACTGCTGACTCGGGCGCAATTGACATTACTGCGGCCGGTATAAAAGCGGAGATTCTAGATGGATCGGCTTCGGCTCTGAAATCTGAAGCCCTGATGGGAATGCAACTCTCTCCTGGGGCCCCTAGGTCCAACAATGCTAAATCTGTCGAAGACTATATCCGCGCTGGCACAGGGCGAATGATCTCAGGAACTCCCATGCAAGTTAAAGGCAGAAAAGGGACAATAGCCCAGTTTGTAAAAGAAATGTCCGTGATAGCCGCAGTTGTGTCTGAGCTAGCAGTGGCAATGCCCTGAGACCAAAACAAAGCAACTTTCAGCGCTAGATAAAAAAAAAAGCAGATGAAGCAACAAACATGAAAAGGAACCCACCCCTGAAGTGGGGTCCACATCCTCGAAGTGGGGTGAAAGTGAAGGAAGCTCCGTAGTCAGAGTGACAAATGGTGGAGTTATGTCAATCTCGGTGTCGAGCCCGGCAAACTCCTCTTGCAACTCCTCCTCAGGAGATAGCACCAGCAGCTTAGCAGGCTGAAAAGGCAGAACACCTTTTACAAATACAAGCGGGGCCTCTGATTCAGGAGCATCCCCTTCACTATCGCTGAAGGTCGCTTCCTCCTCATCAGAGGCGGTCTTAGAACTACCTGAGGATATTTCCACACTAGCTATACGCTATGGGGCCACCTCTAAAACATGTCGAGATGTAGACCGGGTAATTATGCGCCTGGCCGGAACAGTACGCTGCTTCGACTGAGTCTTGTGACCCTCCTGTGGTTGAAGCAATTCTTCTGTCACCATAGCCTCAGTCTGCTCCTCGCCTGCCACTGCTACAAAAAGGGACCTCTGAGAAATGTAGCAAAGGAAACAATGCAAGTTTGAAACAGATGAGAAAATACACTTACCCCCCGCCTCACTAGCCGGCGTGGGAGAAGGCAACCTGGTCTCCACCACAGAAGGTGCTATGACTGTCTCTTGGGCTGTGCAAAAGGAAGGGGTCAGATTCAAGGACTTCTTTGAGATCCTGCAAAAGATAATGAAGAACGCAAATGCAAGCTTTTGATGTTACCCTGAAACGATGTCTCAGTAGCCGCCCTTTGAGACTCAAACTCATCGAATGAGGGAATATCAGGGAGAGGGGTCCCGGTGTCCATAGCTACCGAAGTCGACTGCTGAGCGTAAGCCTTCTTGGCCTTCCTGGCCTTCCCAACTGCAGCCTTAACTACGGAAGCCTTTCTCTTCTTACCAGGAGGCATGGGAGTGGTAGTCGGTGCTGCTGCAGGAATTTCAAAATAAGTAGGCTTCTCAGCCTGCGCAATGATTTTTCTATAAAGCCCCTGTCACTTTATATCAGGCCTGTCTGTTGAAGATGTCAAAGAGGCAATGTGATCAGTGGATGCAGAATAGGAATACTGAGCAGAAGGCACTGCAGTCAGAAGAGAAGAGAGCATACCTGCTGGACCGTCGTAAAAGACAGAAAGCGGCCAGTACAGATAAGCCACCTCCTTGGAGCGTGAAGCGGCTTCCTTGATAAGCCAGCATACATCACCAAGTACCTGGCACTTCTCCACTAAAGCTGCCAGGTCACTATGACCATGAAGGTCAAGACACCGAAACAAGTCGAGGTGGTCCATACCCCATCCGTCGACATAATGAAAAGAGATAAACAACGGCTTGTTCAATATGCCGGCTATCGGGTTTTCTGCAGATAACCCATGTAAATTCAGCAAAATAAACAACCAAGACGTCTGCTTGTAGTACGTCTGGGTTCTATCTTCCCGGCGCACAAACGTCCTATAGGGGTGAAATCTATCTGTCGGACCCCTCCAAGAAACTACTGCGGAGAGCGGCTCTTCGACAGGAAATGGGTATTGTTGCGCCTCCAATCGAGCGTCCCCTAGACGGCTCAGATGTTTCAGGCTCTGCATAAAAGTGTCCTCGTTGATAGCAGCAAAGCCAGGAGCAGGCGGGTCGGAATTCTTTTCCTTCAAAGCCCGACGATGGGCCAGATAGTTCTCAGCCTCCCTCTGGTGCTGTGAATAAAGCCTTCTCAGGTGGGCTTCGGGGATGTCAAACACGGGCCCGGGCTGTTGTTTCAGAAAGGAACGCTCAACCACGTCCCAGAATGCACCTCTACTATCCTTGTAGAAGCTGGTTCGAATGTTCCACCATTTGATATATTCTGATGTTACCCGGGGAACACAGTTAGAAACTGTGGGAACTCTGAAAATTGCACCGTCCTGGCGATGGTAGAAATCCCACCACAACCGGCCATCGCCGACAATGGTGGACCCATGCTTAGCCCGGCTCTCCAGGGGAAATTGAGCCACTGTTGTGGGGATATGCTGATCATAACCAAAGTTCCGCCCAAAGCGGAATGGATAGTATGGTTCTAGAAGGAGCAAGCCACCCTTTCTGAAAACTAAGACACAAGGCCGAATGGCCATGGCCCATCTAACCAGCTCCGGCTCCAGGATTGGCCGGGCAGTGTTAACCCCTAAGACAGGATGGATATATGTCTCTACCTCTTCCAGCTTGCACTCTCTCTGAGGATCAATCAAAGGAGCTGAACCTGCCACCAAGCTCCAGAAATGAATGCTGCCAGGGGCATCCACCGGCACCTTTATCAGTCGGCCCCTTACTTTGAACAGCTGATCATAGAAAGAACCAGGTTCAGCACTGGCAAACTCAATCATTCTGGGCAGTACTGTGTCTGCCTGCAAAGTTCTGGGAGCCAACTCAGAAAATAAATTGCAGACCCAGGCATTGAAGAAATGAAAAGGACCCACGGTCCTCAAAGAACGGGGAGTCCGGTGCTTGTACAGATCCCCCAAAGACTTGTATATCAGACACAGGGCCACTGGGCAGAGCGACAACCTCATTCCCCAGGCCATCTGACAGGCCGGATATATAGCTTCTGGCCGGATGATTGTCTCGTCCCCTTGAGGGAGAGCGAAAGTGCACAGCCAGAATGTGAAATAAGCGGCACAATGTGTGACGGGGTCTACGCCTGCTGGATTGGGACCACCGCTGCCTGCACGGCGCAATGAAGATGGCAGCGCCGACTTATAACGGGGAGCCCTTACCTGCTTGCTAGCAGTCAGACCCACGGAAGGAAAGTCTGAATATTTCAGGGGGCCGTCAAAGAAGTACTGAATCCACTGCCCTACCCGGATCCGCAGCTTGCTGCCCTTCTCCCGGGGATGATAACCTTTGGAGGACCCTCTACTGTACGCCAGACAGATGGAGCGATATGCCTTCATCAGGTACCGGTATGAGAAGCCAATGGAATATCTGCCTTCACCATCGGAGCTATCCTTCTCAGAATCTGCCAAGCATACTTCTTCATACGGCTCGCCATCAATAGGCAGTCCGGAAAGCTGTGACAGACTCCAGAGGTCAAGAGATGTCTCACCCTCTGCTGTATAGAATATGTTGAATAAGGGACAGAAGACCTCGAACATCCCACAGCATAACCCTTGGGATATAGGATACCGAAATCGGGAAGCAAAAACACTATGATATACCCCGGCTCTGATCAGCAGAGGGGCATATTCCTTCAGGACAAACTCAGTAAATTCCACGGCTACTACCCGAAATAGGTGGGCGTCAGTGATCTTGGTATCCCCAAACCAACCAGCGGCCAAATGATACTTGAACTGAATGGCCGAACAATTCAGCACAAAAGGCTCTTCGCGGTACCCCCACTTTACTGGCGCCAGGAAGAGACCATAGCCGGGCTTCTCCCTATTGACTCGGCCACTGGCATTATCCCACCGAGCGGGTGTGAACTCCGGGGCCCGGGTCAGCATCTTCTTTTCCGGCTCTAGCTCCGTTATGCCAAGGACTGCATCCCAATCACGCTTCTCCCCGGGAAGATATATAGCCTTTCCGCGATACACTGAATCTTTTAGGCTGTCTCTCTCAACGAGAATTGCGGCTTCAACTGTACGGGCTATTCGGTAGTTCCGCATTCCACCCACGGTGAAAGCCCGGATAAACGGCAGCAAGTGTTTGTCCTTCGGGAAATTCGGGCGATAACCAGTGCCCCGTCTGAAGCATGATTCCATGGCAGTGGAGTATACCCGGGATGTTGACACCGTATCGGTATCAGAATCGGACGATTCATCAACGGAGGCGATTTTGTCGTATCCGAAGTCGAGGCTGTGCACACTCAGCCAGTTTACCGTGGCCCATGATATATCTGGCTGGGCCGACGAACTGGCCCCGACACCTCCAGGGGATGCCGCAGCAGAGCCTGAAGCCATTGCAGTGTCTGCAGTCAAAGAAGAAATGTGAATTAAAAGTCCTAAAATAAAAGTCAGTCTTATAAAGATTGTAACATGAGACCCTATGAAAATTTCGGCAGCATCTCCCCTTATTCGGGGTCTGCCCAAAAAGAATAGGGAGTCACCAACCAAGAGGGGGTGATCCCGGAAGCAAAAGGGATTAAATCCCCAAAAAACGTCATACCCGGTACGGGAAGAACTCGCGGCCACCGCCGAGAGGATGAAAACGGCTCGCGCCGAAGAAAAGAAATGGAGAGAAGAGAAGCTGAAGAAAGAGAAAGGAAGGGTGAGAATGAGAAGAGAAAGGGCCTCGGCGCCCTAAATAGGGGCCCGAGCGACCAGGGTCTCGGCGCGGTGAAACGCGCGCCGAGAACCCCCCAGGCCGAGAGCCCCCTTGGGCCAAAAGGGCGCGCCGAGATCCCCAGGCCGAGAGCCCCCTTCGGCCAAGCGCGCCGGGAAGCTATGCGCGCCGAGAAGCTCCGCGCCAGAAGGTCTTCGTGCGCCGAGAAGCCCCTGGCCCCGTGCCGAGAAGCTCCAAATTGCTGAAAATAAAGAAGATATGAAGATGGAAAAAAGTGAAAATGAAGAATACGTGTGCAGAATATTGTTGCAACGAGATGATCAGGTCTGAGAACCGGATTGAAGATAAATTGAGGAAGATGCCCTCGAATAACGAACGTCACCTGTAGGCCCTGTGCCGCCCATTCTGCGCTTACGCCGCCCGCAGGTGGGGGGCATTTGTTGACACCTTGAAAATGAACAAGGGTGAAAGCACAATTGAAAAGAGGATCAGACCAACAGTGAAAGACCAATGATGAAGCCCGTCAACCATTTACCCGGCTGAAGCCTTTGTCGGCCAAGCTGATGCCCGGCGCCGATATCATTCAGACAGCAACACTGATAAAGCAGCAGTCACTCGACTGATGGGACCTCCTAGCACACTTCAATGAGAGCTGTACTACTGTCTCATCCAAGAATCCACAGATGACATGTCAGGGTAAGTCAGATGTCGGCTTATTGACAGATGTGATATGAGATAAAGATGAAGCCGGTACCGACAGATGAAGATTGTAAAGGCTTTTGCAAAGTCAGATCAATGAAGAAGAATCGTCTCCACAGATTATACGCCCGGCTGGGGTCTTCCCAGACTAAGGCTGATGTCCGATCTCGTCACCATTCAGGTGACGATATCGATAAAATGATACCCGATTTTGTCGTCATTCAGATGGCAATACTGATGAAACCCCTGTCTACGGACTGATGAAAACATATCAATGATATCAATGGAAGCTGTGTCACCAATGGAGGGCCCTTTTGGGTGATGATGCAAGTGGGCCTGTGAAAGTGGCTAAAGACCCAAGTGGGCCTGTGTGAAGGTGGCGCCGAGAGGTTGAATGCCTGCGCGCCGGGAAGCCCCAGCTGAGGCGCGCCGTGATGAGGCCTGCCGAGAAGGGGGGGAGACAGATATAAAACCCCTTCCCTTCGATAAAAAAAAGGAGGAGATCGAGAGGATAGCCAGAAACAAAAAGGAAAAAGAGAGTCCCAAGAAAAGTGACTCGAAGAAGCGAAGAGATATCTGAGAAGAAAGGAGGAAGAAGAAGCTCCAGGTGGGCTGCTCCGGGGAGGGAGAGGAGTCAATGCTCCGCCCTCCCCCATGCTTTCTCTTTCTTTTGTTTCTTTTTTCTGATGTAATCTAGCGAGGTTTCCTCGATGTATCAGTGTAGCCGGAGGATTCCGATTTCGACCTCCATTCCCCTGTCTTTCATTTATCTTCTACGATCTGTATAGGTTTGAGATGATGTAATGAAATGAATGGTTAGCATGGCTCGTTTGAGCATTCGACTGATTGGAATGGCTGCTGTCTTTCTCCCTTTCTTGTATCTTTGTTCTTCTGAATACCGGTTTGCCCAGATGCCACAGCTTTCCGATTCATGTTCTACCGCCCCCTTTCTGGCCTATTCTCTGATGAGGGATGGAGACGGAACCCTAACCCTCGTTCAATGGGTTATTGGGTTCTGTCCCCTCCTCCCCCTCAGATCATGGTTTTCCCGGATATTATAGAGGTCTGTCGAGCTCCCATCTCGTTCAGGGTCAGAGATATCAATCTCTTGACCGTCTGGGCAGCAGGTGAGTAGATGAAATCCCATATGTCCCATGGATGATGGATGATCTGCCCTTCGACCGATGCTAACCTCCACATAATCCCCTTCTACAGTCCAGATACTGCCTCAATCCGAGCTAGAAATCCCAGAAATCTCCTGAGCAGAGTATCGTAACCAAGCCAGAAACCCGTTAAACCCTTCCCGGCGTGGCCATTTCCCCGCCGAGAACTACTCGGCCGAGAGATCCCCTTGCCTTAGCCCCTTCAGCAAGTCAGTAAAGCTCCTTGCAATGCAGCCTTCCTAGCCCGGGGGCCTCCCGGCGTTGGGTTCCCGGCGCTGTCATTACCGCACCGAGAACCCTTGCACCGAGAGCATTCCCCCCCCCCTTGGCCAATGAGACCCACGCCGGGAACTAGGCCTTCCTGCCACCCTTTTTCTTTGCTGTGAATCCTCCATCCCTTGCACCCCGGATGAAAGCCCTCCGATCAACCTAGCCTTGCGTTCTGTGGAAGGATACCTCATATCATCATATATACTAAGGGATAAAGATTATTGGGGATAACACCCCTACATAACCTTACGAGCCAAGGGAACTCTGCCACTGCATAAGTTTCAATGGCCTCAAAGGGATATTGAGTTGGTGCTGTGAGCATATACGCGGGCTAAGGGTCCCATACACCCTTTATTCTGACTTTCACCCCGGCACTCCGTGGGTGATCGTCTATTACTCCCTGGCATACGCTAGGTACGGGGGAGGTGCTGCTGAAATCCTCCCAGGCCAATGAAAGATAATATTGAAGCTGTCCTCTGGACTCCGTATGGTGATGGTGAAAAGGGTCTCTGTGTCGGGCTCTGCTCCTCCAATCCCTCTCAGCTCTCGGCCTCCTTTGAAGCCTATACAACTAAACTAGTTGAACCCCATCCCTGAATCCCCAGAGCCAATCTACCTGGACGTAATTCCCTGAAAACTCTCAAAACTCCCAAAAACAGGGTACCGTAAAGGTTTTAGCTCCTCACGGCGCCCAAACACATACCCTCACCCTCACGCCGAGAGTTCTTTCCCCCTTTTTAGCCTATGCCGAGAACCTCCAGGCCGAGAGGTACAGAGCCCCCCTTTTGGAGAGTCTCCGTCGCGCCAGGAAGTGGGCGCCGAGAGCTTCTTGAATTCTTCCCCTCAGCGCGCCGGGAGCCTCCATCTTCTTGCTGCTCACGCTGGGAGCCTCCATCTTCTTGCTGCTCATGCCGGGAGCCTTAGTCTGCCATCTTTGGTCATGACCCAGAGCCTAAGTCGCCACCCTGTGAGCTCAAATGCCCATAGCTAACCCACACAGAGATATCCGTTGATCACCAAATGTGTCCCGAGGATAAAGTTAAAGGGAGGTAGACTCCCTTATGTTCCATCAATTCGTGTCGAGATCACAACGACGCGCCTCTCTCTTAGCTCCGGTGAGCCATGCCAATGCATGAACCCCACCAGTTCCTGTGAGAGAAGAATCAAACATTGCCTTAGGGCATACATGGTTAACGGGGAGAGGCCCGACCTCTCTCTTTCTTTCGGCTTTCACCCCGGCACTCCGTGGGTGATGGCCTATTCCTCTCTGGGCACGATCCAGACTATGGGGAAGTGCTGCCGAAACGTTAACTGATGCTTTAAACCTCCGTCATGATCGTGGTTCAACCTGTCCGCGATTGATATCCTTTGTTTCGCCTTTCCCCTGAGTCTGAGCGTTTTCGAACCGCCGATTCAACGAGACAGTTTGTTCCTGTGGTTAATATTATTATCTTGCCCGTCTTCCAGGCTCTGGTATGAAATTCAAACTGCGCACATAAATATATTTCTATTGTCTCTCCAGGCCTCCCATTTTGGTGTTTAATCAAGGGTTGTCCTTCCTTGGAAGGACGTAATTAACGTCATAGCCTTTATGGTATGACGGACTTCTGGTCCCGACTCGGACTTCACAATCGACTGACCAAGTCAGATCGAGCGCACAATGAAATTGTCACCCCGGTGACTGGCACGCATAATAAATCAAAAACCCCAAAAAAATATAAAATATAAATAAATAATATAATATAATATAATAAGATAGATAAATCCGCGTTCCACACGTCCCCATCTTTTCCCAGAACGGGTAGCATGCGCTGACGTTGAAGCTTCAGCATGGTTGGCTTCCAGTGGCGTGGCCGATGCTCCTGCATCATCATCTTCCCCAGGCAAGGTGAATAGCACCGAGAGGGTATTGCAGTGTACTATCATGACTTTCTTTTCTTTTCTGATCTTTAGCTGCCTTTTCTTCTTCTGGTGCTTCGGCTTTGCCGGCTCTTGCCCCCATAAAGGTTCAGTCTCATCTTTTTCCTATTTTTCCTCTAATTTCTATTCAATGGTCAATTCTTCCAGCTGCTCCCAAAGTATACAATCTCTTACCAGCAGGGGCTTCGGCTCAGTCTGTTCATATTCATTAAGCCCGTTGATGTACTGTTGGAGACGTCTTGCCTCAGGACTTATTTCTTTATGTGTGGGAAGCGGAGTCTGTCTCCTCCTATTGTGGGTGGGGATCCGGATGACCGGCTTTATCTCAGTTACATGCCAAATCGGCTTTACTGGAGGTGGACCCAGCTTCGGAGTAGTATTCCGAATGGATGGCCCCGTTGTTCCGGCAACATGTGTCCTCCTTCTGGTCTTCACTGGCTTCGACTGCCACCCCTCATGATCCCTTAATGGGGTAAGGAAGCATGCCTCATAAGTGCGCCTGGTGCATTCTTCAACAGCCTCTTCGGGTAACTGTGGGTACTGCCCACTTCCATGGGGAGAACATCACACCAGATCTCGTCATGGTAGGAGTGGAGCTGCAGCGGGACCAAGCACCGCAGCCTGACCGAAATAGAAGTGGTATCCACCCATGATACCTGATAGGGGCAAGGGTGGTCTACGGGTGTGAGACCAAGATGAGTGACAGCGTTCGTGGAGATTGCATTGATACAACTCCCGCTATCGATGACCACCTTGCAAATTTGCTTTCCCAGCCTACAGAATACATGAAGGATAGTAGTATGTCGCCAGTCATCACTGACCTGTGGCTGGGTGAGGATACATCTGACGACCCCCACGTGGGTATCGTGAGAATGTTGGGCATCCTGAGCCTCACCTCCCATCTCATAGTACTCGTCAGCTAGCTCTTCATCGGCCTCATAGCTGACTAACTCGAGGCCCGTAGGGGTGGTATCCTCGGCCTGTGTGTCCCCAATGTGAAGAGATGGGCGGGTGGGACACTGGTTGGCGAAATGGCCAAACCTGTTGCAGCGGTAACACTGCTGCCATGATCCACTAGGCTCCCCAATCATAGGTCCTTTACCTTTATCCTCCCGACGGATAGGAGGCGTAGGCAACAAAGGACGTGCAGGAGGTGCGGGTGCCGGTGGACGGGCTGTGGGTGGGGCCGTAAGATGCTGGGGACGAGGGAGGTCCCTCGGGGGTGGAGGACGAGGCCTAGGAGCAAACGGCTCGGGACGAGCGGGCTCCTGAGGTCGAGCCATGGGGGCCCTCGGATACGTGCCAGAAGAGCCACGAGACTCGACACTACGAAGGGGAAAAGAGCCCAACCGGTGGGGTGACTCGAACTCGGCCTCGAACTGCTCCAATTCGAGAGCAATCTGATACGCTTGCTCCAAAGTGGTCGCGTTACGGAGAAAGAGTTCATATTGATAATTGGGCCGCAGACCTCTCCGAAAGCGGGATATCGTCATGGTGCTCTCTTCCGTGACCCCGCACCGCAAGAAATACTCATCGAACTCGGCGGTGTACTCGGTCACGGATCGGTTCCCTTGGGAGATGCTTTGCCACTTGTCTATGAGACGTTGGCGATATGAGGCAGGAAGGTACTTCTCCCTCAACTTGGTTTTCATATCATCCCAAGTACCGATCTGGGGTTGACGTCGTTGGTTGAGTAGGCTCTCCACATTGATCCAATAAGTTTGAGCCTGCCCTTGTAGCTTCATCTTCGCGTATCGGACTCTTCGGTGGTCCATCATCTCAAACCACTCGAAGTACCGGTCATGCCAGCCTCCCAATCTAAATACACCTGAGGGTCCAAGGACCCGCTAAAAGTGGGAGGGTCCGCGCGCACGCCCCTAAGAATGTGGTCGTCCTCCTCGTCATCACGATTCCGTCGTTGATGACGGTGACCGTTACCCCCTTGATCATTATCAGATGCATAATCATCCACCACATGCACCTGTTGAACCCCAACATTCTCTGCCTGAGCTCTTGGTACAGCAGGTTGCTGAACCGGCTCATGTTGGCCGTTCGTCGTCGCGGATTGCGCCGCTACTGGGCCCCTCTCGAGGATGGCAATCCTCCCAACTAAGCCCTGGATGGACTGATCCGAACTCTCGGCCCGATCCTCGAGGGCTTTCATCCGCCCTTCTAGACGCGTTCCTATGCCATCCATACGCGTACTAAGGCCATCCATACGCGTGTCAAGACGTTCCATAATGGCTCGGAACATCTCGGCCGTCGAGGACTCATCGGAGCTACGGGCCTGGGAGTACGCCATAGGTGGTGGTGGCGAGTATTGGGTACCTCGACGGGTGGGCATGCAACTAACACACGACCTAGAAGACACCAACTAATGCAAACACTCACTAAATGATGCACTTAGACCTAAACCAATATCCGGTACGTGGCGGAGTTAATTGATCCGAAGATCACTCCCGCAAGTGTGCGACCTCCCGATAGGCGTAGCCTAACGTTCGGACAACACCTTTTAAGATTCCAAATTATCGGGATGAAATGCAATTTTAAAACACTCTTTTTTTGTTTTGAAAATAATGATGATCCTAGACTTGACTTAGACCATGATGCATGCAAGACTTATGCAATGACTACCCTAGACTCGACTGTCTCTGATACCAAACTGATGCGGGAAGGACACGGGAGACGACACTATAAGGTGCCACTCTCAGAATTTAGATGAAGACACGACCAGCAACACACACCAGGGAGACACTAAGCCCGACACTATGAGCTCCTAGTGGCGAAACGTCGCTAACAGAAGTGGAAGCTCACTCGTCATCCCAAGCGAGGGAAAGCGCGGACCGTGCGCGGTTAAGGAACCGGCGGAGGTCAAGGGTAGTCCGACTCAACTTCCGGACTCAGATCGAGTCGCGGGATGGGTCACTCTTACACTCACAGCGGTGACATGGACACACGGGCTAGTACCTACACTCTCGGCAGCGGCCTAAGACCATATACTAGTTAAGCAATGTAACGCCAAGGAGTTAAGACCTTTACCTCCACGCACCCGGCGTGGCGAAGACAACCCCGGTCAATCACGGACTCCCGGTTAACACAATTTTACAGCAGTACAATAATTTGACCCACTCCACGCAGGGAGGTAAATGTTGTGCCCCTATGGTCACTTGAGTTCATATGGTCACTTGGGTCATTCGACATCATTCTATGGTCATATGAGTTCTAATGTATTCTTAGTTTTGATAATGGCTAAACACTATTAGTCATTGATGTTTTTCACCTTCATGTGATTGACATACGTGATGTTTTTGTTCATGACAGGTGCGCCAATGAATGGACAAGGAATCAAGTGGAAATGGTGAACGTGAACGTTGAATGTTGCGCCCTCGCACGCGGATCGACCTGCGCGGTCAGGTCGCATGGTGAACAAAATTTGGATTGAAGACTCAGTAATAAAACTTCAAGACAATCAAGGTTGATGCCACAGACATGAACGGGCGGCTAACGGACTCAAGCGACGGAGTTGGTGCGGCCAACGGACCGAACCGGGCTGACCTGGGCCCTGCCCAGCTGGCGGTCGACCGCCAGCACAGGGGCGGTCGATCGCCCCAGCCAGGGACTCCCAAGTCTGCACGTCTTTCAGTGGCGGTCGACTGCCAGCCAGTGGCGGTCGACCGGATTTCCCAGGGATCGCCCGTTTGCAGGTGTTTCAGTGGCGGTCGACCGCCAGGAACCTTAGGTCGACCGCCAGCCCCGAGCCATCAATTGTTAACTTTGTTTCCAACTTCGAAAAGGGCCATTCAACATTGATTTGTTTAATCCTAAAGACACCTAATCCCCCACAAATTGTGGATCTGGTCTAGGGGGTGTCCATATACCATTCAAGGTCTATAAAACTCTTGTAAGAGGGTTAGAAACCCTAATGCTTCAAGGGGCTTCTTGTGAGATCTAGGGTGGCTGCAAGGGAGGTTACAAGAGAGCTTGGAGACGAGCTACTGTTCACGTGAACAGTAGTTCGTGAAGGTGTTCTTCATCCAATCAAAGGGGAATCAAGCTCAAATCAAAGCCAGCAAACCTCAAGGAAGATTACATCAAAGCAAGGCTATCAAAGTGATCCAAGGAAGCCGGTTTGATTCAAATTCTTCAAAGGAAATCATCTTCATCCATTCAAGTTCTTTCCACCTCATTCAAGGTGATATTTCAAGCATTCAAACTCCTAGAAGCTAAAGAAGCAATCAAGGTTCAAGGTAGCTTCATCATCTCCTTCATTCATTCAAAGAAATTCAAAGAGAAGATCAAGAGAGAAGAATTGAAGGAAGAGGTACTGTTCACGTGAACAGTACTCCGTGAAGAACATTCATCCAATCAAGGGTGAATCAAGAAGATTGAGTTGAAGTCAAGAGGTGCCTTGTTGCTGATCAACATTCCATACAAGGGCCAATTCATTTTCACTCATAACTCAATCGCTTGTTTTAGTTCATTCACATTTGTTTCATTTTCATTATTGTTTAAACATTGAAAGTGTGATTCATCCCTACCGGTGGTTAGTAGGAAGGCAATTGGAGGGTGTTCCAATTTGCGGTTGACGTCCCTACCAGGTGGTGAGTAGGAAGGCAATCAGTGGTTTCTGATTTGCAGTTCTGTGCGCTGCACAAGTGAAGCCTCACCGGGTTTTGGTGAGGGGTGGACGTAGGGCTGAGGATTCAGTCCGAACCACCTTAAAAATCCTGTCTAGTGTGGTTTGCTTGTGTGATTGATTCGTTCTAGATGCATGCTTAGGATCGAATTATTATATATATTTCTTATCTTGCTAAGTGAATCATAGCATTCTTGGAAGCTAGTTTCTATTCCGCTGCAATTCATTTTAACTAGCTGTTTAGATGGCCGCATTGCGAAAAGTGGAGCTGATCTATTCACCCCTCCCCTCTAGATCCGCTATCCACCACACAACAGTAAAAGGTCACATGGGGGGTCCGGGAATCACGCAAATTGGGTTGACGGGCAGCATCTTGATGTCGCCCGGCGGTGCCGAATTCCGTGTTTTTGTGCTTTCCGAACGGTAACTTCTACGGGTCCGCGGGGCCCACGGACAGCACTGTCCTCCGGATCTGCGGGGGTGGGTCCCACAGTGATGGAGACCCCTGGTGGCGCGCCTCCACGGACGGCGATCGGCCGGAAACACCGGTCGGGGGTCGATCGGCCCCGATTCCCAATTGTTGAACTAGCTGCCCACGGATTTTGATTTCTATTTTCCGGCGCGCGCTCCGGCGAGAATGGCCGCTGCGATCAATCCCGATGTCGGATCGGGGCGCATGAGCTATCGTTGGAAAGCTCTCTTCAAATACTACAATTTGGATATAGAGAGATCTACTGTATCGAGCCGGATCAGAACTTTATTGAATTTACAAGTCCCTGTTGTACTGTAACCGAAACCTCAGATCTGTAGGGCACTTGTCTGAGAACCACCATTGACCGCCTAGTAACCCTCCGATTCAGCTCTTGAGCTCTTCTTAGAAGTTGTAGGGAACCCAACCACGGAATTGGGACTATTTTTAGAATTTGATTTGGAGGTGGCTCCGATTTGTTATGATTCTTTGGGTGACTGGTGGTCGGATCTGGGAACATGTGGACAGAACTGTAGATGGGTCTGAGAATGATTTTTAGAAAATATGAGATTGGCGAATAAAAAATTGAGAAAAATTTTGGATGAAGGGGTGGATGGATGGAACCTTCAGTAAAATTGGGCGAACTAACAGAAATCAAAAAGTGGATCTAAGACGTGAAACTCAGGACGGAGGTGAACCTGGATAGAACTCTGGCAGAACCGAAATGAAAGAGTGGACGAAAATCAAAATATAGGAAATGTGATCTGAATGCTGGCCTGATTTTTGTGGGTGGAGAGGAACATCCTAGGAACAACTCCTCCAAATTTGGTAGCCAAATGAGCTCGGGGAAGACCTGTGACTTTCGAACAAGCTACTGTGGTACTGCGCAGGCAGAACTCCGTTGATGGCGATGGCGGTGCGGTGGCGGCTCGTGGCGGCGGCGGCGATCGTCGGAACTGATACACGAGGAGTCACACCTCAGAATGGAAGTCTTCACAGCATCCAAGGGGGAGAGGGAGAGGAGAAGGGGGCGCACCAAGCTGGAGCTCCAAGATTTTCTTCCAATTCAAATGGCATTAATTCATCAAAATGGGAAAATACAAGTATTTATGTGTTACATCTCACATCTATTATCCACCATTGGATCTAGGGGAAGGGGATGGAGGGCTGGGATGAGATGTGAACATCACACAAAAATTATATAAAAAAAACAAAGGGGGGGGGCTATTGACTATGGTGGCAAGGGGGGACAAGTTTGGTAGCCACCTTGGACTTTGAAGTCCACTTGTCTCCCATGTGCCTTTTACCATTCAAACTTCTAGATGCCTCCATTTGACATGTTGACTGACCCCACATGAGGCCCATGGGCTGAGGTGGATCAATGGGAGGGGCCTGGGGGTCCCGTGGGGCCCAGGGGTCCCATTTTGCAAATAAGCCCCTCGTACACTCATAATTACATACCGAATACAATGAAATAAACACAAATTACACACACATAAAGTCTAACTAAATATGATAAATGGGGAGGCTCAAGGCGGAGTCTCCAGGCTGTCTCCGAGCCAGATGGACGCTGAGGTGGCTCGAGTCGTGCCCCGTGTGCGGTACCGGTGGCTCGGCGTGTCGCGCCGCTCAACTGCTAGGGTGTCCGCACCAATTCTCCCCGGGTGGGAGAAACTCGACCCTGTCGAGTAAGGGTCTGCATCGCTCCTGTATCGCTCCAGAAGGTCCGGATCGATCCGCTGCAACTCGCCATGTGTGACCCATGTGTCTTCAGTAGCGGGCCGTCCTCTCCATCGCACTAGGTAGCGCGGGTAAGATCCACTCCTGGTAACTATCACTTGCTCGTCCAATATACGATCTATATGCTCACGCTGCCGTAAAAAAGAGGCTGGAGGTGGAAGTGGACACTCAGGTGTGGGATCACTCTCAAGGGGAGAAGATGGCTCAAAAGGCTCACTAGGGATCACCGATGGGTCCCTATATGCAACAAGATCTGATACATTAAAGGTTGAGCTTATACCATATTCCTCGGGCAGGTCCACAACATAGGCATTGGATCCAACGCATTTCAACACTCTAAAGGGACCGGCTCCGTGAGCTTGCAACTTCTTAACGGTTCCAGAAGGAAACCGTTCAGGTCTTACCCTGATCATGATGTATTCGCCCTCGTGGAACTCTCGGTGGTGTCGGTGGGCATCGGCTAACTCCTTGTACCGTGCATTGCTGGCCTCAATGTGACGACGGATGTCGTCGTGCAAACTCCTAACATGCCTAGCAAACAACTCGGCTGACTCCGGCACTCTAGCATGAATAGGCATGGGGACAAGGTCAACGGGTTTCCTAGGCCTACGACCTGTGACAATCTCAAATGGACTCATGCCGGTAGACCTATTCACCGAATCATTGTATGCAAACTCAGCCATGGGTAAAATGAGATCCCAATCCCCAATGCAGTCCCTGACTAGACACCTCAAAAGATCTCCCAGACTCCTATTGACTACCTCGGTCTGGCCATCTGTCTGGGGGTGATATGCAGTAGAAAACTTGAGGTGAGTACCCATCATATGCCATAGTGTCTTCCAAAAATAGGAAGTGAATCTAACATCACGGTCAGACACTATAGTGCGAGGCAACCCGAACTTGCACACCACATGCGTAAGGAAAAGGCGCGCTACTGATGTGGCACAGCCCAAAGACCACTAAAGAGGATGATATGACCCTAGGACTTAGACCCGCAAGCATACAAGCACTCAATGATTCTCACAATCGATGATTTTTGCTCACACGGTTCACACGCTCACCCGGTGGGTCCGGGGGATAATGATGAGGGTCCGGGATGGGACCCAATTGTTCTAATGGACTTACAATGCTACGGCTGACTCCAAAGAGTCTAGGATACCCAACTTCGTGGGTGGCTGGCCCGCAAGGCGGGGTTTGGGTGCCACTCTCTCACGGTCCGCGGTGGACACTAACAAACTAGCATGCAAATTCGAACTCTCTTCTCACCGCCGACGAGCAATCAAAGCAATACTAAGCTAGCAGGAATAAGGCTACAAAGGGTAGTACCAGAAGCTCACCTGATCGGTGTGAAGACACCGATCCCGTTCGGAGACGAGGGCGCGCCGGGAGGCGAGGGTATGCACCCGATCGCCGCGGCGGTGTAGCTTGACCTGAAAATGTAAAGGGTACAGCACTACTCCTCTCGCAGGAGGGGTGATCTTGGGGTGGGGGTTACACTTAGTACATTCAAAACTACCTCCACGCAGGGAGGGGCCTTCAGCCGGCCAAGCGGGGTGGGGAGAAATGCAAAGGAGATCGAGATTCCGAGCTTCGCCGGTTCTGCCCACCTGCAGGTTTTCTGGACAGTGGATCGGTGTTGTGGCAGCTAAAAATTCCACGAAGCTTGGATTGCGACGAAACCAACGCCAAACGTTTGCCAACTGATAGGGGATGAAGCTTGAATTTTTGGGGAAGCTATGATTCTCAGGGCTGACCGCACCGGTGGCTGGAAGGTGGATGCAGCTCTGGTTGCTGGTCGAGCTCTGTCTGCAACAGCAGGTTGCAGAAGGTACCACGATCGCTCCGGAGCTCCGAACCTGGAACCGCTGGACTCTTTGGAATCTTGGAGGAGTCTTCTTTGCAACAAAACAAACGGGGACGTCTTCTGATGTCGGAGATGAACTGGGTGTCCAGAGAAGTGGACGGAGGTCGGTGCAGACAGTGAGGAGGCAGACCGGCGTGGTTGTGGTAGAAAAATAGTAACTCTGGTTGTCGGATGCCGAACGGGGTTCCGCCTTCTGTTCCTGGACGCTGACAGAGGGAGGAAGAACTTTGTAGAAGACCTTGAAAACTGGTTCCTTCAAGGTTAGCCGTGGGCGAGTCGTCTCTGCAGCTCTGGCTCCGGATCTGAGAGGTTCGGCGCAGTCGGAGAAGAATGGTGATTGCGGACAGCACCGAACTCGGATGCCGACGAAACCACCTCGCCTTGAAAGCTGGCTTGCAGATGATTCTGGAAATGTAGGCCTTGCTCCCTGAGTCGTTGATGGGTGACCGTGGCCTCCTCTGCAAGTTGCTGTAATTCTGTTTCCTGAAGCAGGGTAAGAATGTGAAGAAGAAGATGAGGTGGGGAAGGGGGTGGCCAAGAGAGAAGAAGGGGCAAGATGATTCTAATGGCTATGGGAGGGAAGGTTCAAATTCGAAATTGGCCTTGGAAGTGGTGGGATTTGTGTGGGGAAGTGGGGGAATTGTGTTGGGAGGTGGAAGAGTTGCTTTGGGACAAGGAGGGGAAGTAAATGAAGGGCTATGGGGAAGGGGAGAGCCTTAATGGAGGTGGGTGAGGTAGTGGAGGTGGTTGGGGGTTGGAGTAAGTGAGGGGGGAAGAGGAGAGAGAGGGAGGGTCGAACTCCCCTTGGGGAGAGAGAGAATGAGAGAGAGATTGAGAGATATAGTGAGTAAGAGAGAGAGTTGAGAGATAATAAGAGGTGGTTTTTTTCAATATTCATCAAGAGTGACTACAAGTGGAGAGATGGGGCCTATTTATAGGCAACCACTCTTTTCATGACCAAAATGTCCTTGACAATGGACAAAAGACCGAGCATATCCTAGACTCAATCCTATGGGCCCATAACTAAGGACATAAGGCCCAGTTTAAGCAAAATAAGGGAAATGGGCTAGAACCACATGACTCAATAAAGGAAAATACATAAGATAGGACTCAATAAAAGGAAAATACATAAATGACACTGGGAAAATGAAGATAACAAGTGGAGACCATGATCAGACCATATCAAGAGTGTGCAGACGACCAAACTAGAGGGAGTGTCGTGAGATGCCCTCATCAAATCCCCCGGGGTGGGGAGAACTCGACCCTGTCGAGTATGGGTCTGCCTGGCTGTCGTACTGCTCCAACATGCCGGGGTCCAGGCGCATCAAATCCTCTCGACTCACCCATGCATCCTCGATCGGGGGACGGTTCTTCCACCTAACCAGATAGCGCTGATACACCCTGTGCCTTGTAATGATACTCTGCTCATCCAGTATTGCCTCTACCTGCTCTTGTCGGTCTCTCAGGCTAGAAAGTGGAGTCCCTCCGGGGGTGTCTCTCATAAGGGGGGGTAAAGGCTCAAGCTCCTGACTGGGTTCCACCGCGGGGCCTTTGTAGGGTACCAGGTCCGCCACGTTGAAGGTAGGGTGTACCCCATAGCTCTCTGGTAAGTCAAGCTCATAGGCATTGCTGCCAAGTCGTCGTAGAACTCGAAAGGGTCCCGACCCTCGTGCCCTCAACTTGGAGGCAGGCCCGGGAAGGAGCCGCTCCGTCCTCACCATCACCGGATCTCCCACTTGGAATTCATAGTGGCGCCGGTGAGCATCGGCCCGTCTTTTGTAAGCCTCATTGTTTTTCCCTATATGCTTGCGGATATCATCATGCAATTCTTTGATATGCTGTGCAAAGGACTCAGCTGAGACTGACACTCTAGCATGTGAGGGGAGGGGAATGAGATCTGAGGGTTTTCTAGGCCTATACCCATGTACTACCTCAAATGGACTCTTGCCTATGGACCTATTGACAGAATCATTGTAGGCAAACTCGGCTTGAGATAAGAGGAGATCCCAATTCCCAGGGTGGTCCCCTACAAGGCATCGGAGTAAGTTCCCAAGGCTTCGGTTGACAACCTCAGTTTGGCCATCGGTTTGAGGATGATAGGCAGTGGAGAATTTGAGGAGGGTCCCCATCAAGTGCCATAGAGTCTTCCAAAAATAACTAGTGAATTTCACATCTCTATCGGACACAATAGTCTTAGGTAACCCATGGAGTCGGACTACCTCATCGAAGAATAACCGGGCGACCTTAGAGGCATCAGAGGTCTTGGAACAGGGGATAAAGTGGGCCATTTTTGAGAACCTGTCAACCACTACAAAGATGGAATCATGTTTGCGCAAGGTCTTTGGTAGGCCAAGAATGAAATCCATACTCAAATCTTCCCATGGTCTATCGGGTATGGGTAGAGGTGTGTAAAGCCCGGTGTTTTGTCTTACTTGCTTGGCGGATGCACATATGCGGCATTGTCCCACAATGTGGGCCGCATCCTTCTTGAGACTGGGCCAGTGGAATTGCCTCTCAACCAACTCTATGGTTTTGTGGACCCCAAAGTGACCAGCTAGGCCGCCACTATGTAACTCCCAAACTAGGAAGTCCCTAAGTGAAGTCCTAGGTATGCAAAGTCTATCCCCTTTGAACAGATATCCATCTTGAAGTATGAACCCCTTATACTCCTTGAGTGGTTGGGTAGAAAGGGTGTTGTAGTGGGTCCCAAAGTCGGGGCAATGTGGGTATTCTCCTTTGATCCTCTCAAATCCGGTTACTTCCACTTGGACAGTGGAGAGTAAGGCTACCCGCCTACTCAGTGCATCGGCGGCGCGATTCTCACTACCCATCTTATACTTGAGGACAAAGGTGTAGGCTTGAATGTATTCTACCCATCGAGCATGGCGGGCATTGAGCTTTTGTTGAGTGTTGAGGTATTTCAAAGCCTCATGGTCCGAGAAGATCACAAATTCTTTGGGTAGGAGATAGTGCCTCCAATGCCGGAGGGATTGAACCACGGCATAAAGCTCTTTGTCATATGTGGAGTATCTCGTCCTAGCCTCACAAAGTTTTTCACTAAAGTAGGCTACCGGGTGACCCTCTTGGCTAAGGATACCTCCAATCCCTACCCCGGAAGCATCACATGTGACCTCAAAGACCTTTGAAAAGTCGGGTAGGCAAAGGACCGGGGCTTGGGTCATTTTCTCTTTAAGCTCTAGGAAGGCTTTGGAGGCTGCCCTAGTCCAAACAAATGTGCCTTTCTTGAGGCAATCCGTGATAGGAGTGGTGATAGTGCTAAACCCCCGGATGAATCTCCTATAGAAGGTGGCTAGCCCATGGAAGCTTCGGGCGTCATGAATGGTTTTGGGCTCGGGCCACTCAAGAATAGCTTGGACCTTTTCGGGGTCCATGGATACTCCTTGGGATGAGACAATAAATCCTAGGAAGGCTAGTTGATTGGTCAAGAAATGACACTTCCCGGGATTGGCAAAGAGACTCTCTTTCCTAAGGATGGTGCACACTTGTTTGAGGTGATCGAGGTGGGCTTCCTTGGATTGGCTATATATGAGGATGTCATCAAAGTAGACAACTAGAAAGATGCCAATGAAGGGCCGGAGGACCTCGGTCATGAGACGCATGAAGGTACTTGGTGCATTAGAAAGGCCGAAAGGCATAACAAGCCATTCATAGAGACCGTCTTTAGTTTTAAAGGCGGTTTTCCACTCGTCCCCGGGCCTAATGCGGACTTGGTGGTAGCCACTTTTGAGATCAATTTTGGAGAAGATGGTGGCTCCCGCTAGCATGTCTAGCATGTCATCAAGCCGAGGGATGGGGAACCTATATTTGACCGTTATCTTGTTGACGGCTCGGCTATCTACACACATGCGCCAAGTCCCATCCTTTTTGGGTGTAAGAAGAGCCGGGACGGCACAAGGGCTTTTGCTAATTCGGAGGAAGCCCTTCTTGATGAGTTCTTCAATCTGCCTCCGAAGCTCGGCATGCTCGGTGGGGTTGAGTCGGTAGTGTGGGAGGTTGGGCAAGGTAGCCCCGGGCACGAGGTCGATGGCATGTTGCACATCTCTCATAGGTGGTAGTTTGTCCGGAAGCTCCTCGGGAAATACATCATGGAAGTCCTTAAGGAGTTGATGAATTTCTAGGGGGTGTGGGTCGGTTGGGGTGGATTCCCCTAGACAAATGACAATGGCACATACTTGATCCCCTTGGTTGACTTCTTCCTCAAACTCTTTCCTAGTGACAAGGTGTAGGCTCCTAGGAGGCTCTTTGATGTTACTAGGACTAGGACTTGATGGGGTGGGGTTTGTTGGTGTTGGGATGGGGGGAAGGGTAGTGGGTCCCTCAAGGGAGGGAGAGGCCTTCTTAGGTAGAGTGCGGGGTGGAGATGGGTTGAGTTGGATCTTCTTCCCCTCATGAATGAAGATGCAAGCGTTGGTTCTTCCTAAGAAGGTGGCATCTACATCGTAGATCCAAGGCCGTCCTAAAAGGATACTCCCAACTTCCATTGGAAGGATATCACACCACACTTGGCCTTGATAGGATTGGAATGTAATTGGGACAAGGCAACGGGCACTAACGGGTATGGAGGTGGTATCAATCCATGCTACCCTATATGGGTGGGGATGTGGGGAGGTGGTAAGG
Source organism: Amorphophallus konjac (assembly GCA_022559845.1). Lineage (NCBI taxonomy): Eukaryota > Viridiplantae > Streptophyta > Magnoliopsida > Alismatales > Araceae > Amorphophallus > Amorphophallus konjac. The sequence goes on along the minus strand of CM040121.1, from coordinate 66,126,836 downwards.
CCCAAAAGTTTGACGGTGTCGGGTGACACCACATTCACACTACTTCCATTATCCAAGATGACCTTCCTAACATGGCTCCCCATCCTTATGTAGGTATAGAATATGGTGTTTCTCCTCCAATCATGCTCTTGGTTTTGGGTGAGGGTGCATCTAACCACTCCTAGGTGGGAGTCGGTGGGTGGAGGAGGTTGTTCTTGGTTGCTTTCCATGTAGTGGTTCTCATACTCCTCCTCCCATTCAAGAGAGGGTTCATATACCTCAATCTCTCCTTCAAATTCAGCTTGGGGTTGGGGGTTGGTCTCCTCTATGAGTAAGTTTGATGCTCCCTTGGTGGGGCATTGATTGGCAAAGTGTCCATACCCATAACACCTAAAGCATTGCTGCCCACTTTGATGGTTTGGGGTCACCTTAGTGTGAGGGAGAGTGGGTGTCGAATTGGGCCTATTGGGAGTTGTGTTTAGGGGCCCACTTGCGGGGCGGAATGGTGGATTGGCATTAGGAGGGGTGACCCGTGTGGGAGGAGTTCCCATGGGTGTAGGAAGGAGACCTCTTTGGGGTGGTGGAGGGTTGGCCCGAGGTGCCATGGCTCTAGGGTCCATTCCCCGAGGGGGAACCATTCGCGTGTACCGAGAGAATTTCTCGGCATCCCGAGCTACTTGGTAGGCTTGCTCTAAAGTTGTTACTTGACGCATGAATAGTTCCTTTTTGATATGGAATTGAAGCCCATTCCTAAAGCGGGAGAGTGTGACGGAGGGGTCCTCTTGGACTCCACATTTGAGGAGGTAGTAGTCAAACTTTTCAATGTATTCCATAACGGTCTTTCCTTCTTGAGTCAAGGCTTGCCATTCATCTAAGAGGTTTTGATGGTAGGAGGGTGGGACATATTTGAGTTTGAGTTGGTCTTTCATGGCCCCCCATGTGGTGATTGGAACTTCCCTCCTAACTATCCTTAAGGCTTCAACATTCATCCAATGAGTCTTGGCAAGTTTGGTTAATTGCATCTTTGCAAGTCGGACTTTCCTATCCTCGGTCATTGGGTACCAATCAAAATATTGATCCATGGCTGCCTCCCAATCTAAGTAGATGCTCGGATGATGAGATCCATCAAAAGTGGGAGCATCGACTTTCACAAGTCTCATTAGTTGGTCATCCGGGTTGTCCCGGGGAGGCCTCTCATTCCTTCTAGGGGGTGGGTCCCTTTCCGGTTCGGGAGGGGGGTCAAGGTTGAGTCCTCCTATGGCTGGCTCCACATGTGGAGGGGGATCTCTCCTATCTCCTTCCCTTGGAATAGGTCTATTTTCCTCAAGTTGTTCAAGCCGGGCCGTAATACCGTCAAGCCTTCCCATAATTTCGGTCATGTAGTCCACAAGAAACCTCATTTGGTCGGGAAGCTCATGCTCATTGTGAGGGGGATTTCCTTGGGGATTGGGATTCATGGTGTTATTGGAAGAAGATGGATTGCCTTGATAATGAGTTCCACTACGGGTGGTCATGCAAGGTTGGGTGGGCTATGCAAGGGTGTGCGAATGCACCTAAGAAAGACTTAGTGTGACCCAAGACTAGACTTGTAAGGACAAGCCTATGACCGCTCTGATACCACTTGATGTGGCACAGCCCAAAGACCACTAAAGAGGATGATATGACCCTAGGACTTAGACCCGCAAGCATACAAGCACTCAATGATTCTCACAATCGACGATTTTTGCTCACACGGTTCACACGCTCACCCGGTGGGTCCGGGGGATAATGATGAGGGTCCGGGATGGGACCCAATTGTTCTAATGGACTTACAATGCTACGGCTGACTCCAAAGAGTCTAGGATACCCAACTTCGTGGGTGGCTGGCCCGCAAGGCGGGGTTTGGGTGACACTCTCTCACGGTCCGCGGTGGACACTAACAAACTAGCATGCAAATTCGAACTCTCTTCTCACCGCCGACGAGCAATCAAAGCAATACTAAGCTAGCAGGAATAAGGCTACAAAGGGTAGTACCAGAAGCTCACCTGATCGGTGTGAAGACACCGATCCCGTTCGGAGACGAGGGCGCGCCGGGAGGCGAGGGTATGCACCCGATCGCCGCGGCGGTGTAGCTTGACCTGAAAATGTAAAGGGTACAGCACTACTCCTCTCGCAGGAGGGGTGATCTTGGGGTGGGGGTTACACTTAGTACATTCAAAACTACCTCCACGCAGGGAGGGGCCTTCAGCCGGCCAAGCGGGGTGGGGAGAAATGCAAAGGAGATCGAGATTCCGAGCTTCGCCGGTTCTGCCCACCTGCAGGTTTTCTGGACAGTGGATCGGTGTTGTGGCAGCTAAAAATTCCACGAAGCTTGGATTGCGACGAAACCAACGCCAAACGTTTGCCAACTGATAGGGGATGAAGCTTGAATTTTTGGGGAAGCTATGATTCTCAGGGCTGACCGCACCGGTGGCTGGAAGGTGGATGCAGCTCTGGTTGCTGGTCGAGCTCTGTCTGCAACAGCAGGTTGCAGAAGGTACCACGATCGCTCCGGAGCTCCGAACCTGGAACCGCTGGACTCTTTGGAATCTTGGAGGAGTCTTCTTTGCAACAAAACAAACGGGGACGTCTTCTGATGTCGGAGATGAACTGGGTGTCCAGAGAAGTGGACGGAGGTCGGTGCAGACAGTGAGGAGGCAGACCGGCGTGGTTGTGGTAGAAAAATAGTAACTCTGGTTGTCGGATGCCGAACGGGGTTCCGCCTTCTGTTCCTGGACGCTGACAGAGGGAGGAAGAACTTTGTAGAAGACCTTGAAAACTGGTTCCTTCAAGGTTAGCCGTGGGCGAGTCGTCTCTGCAGCTCTGGCTCCGGATCTGAGAGGTTCGGCGCAGTCGGAGAAGAATGGTGATTGCGGACAGCACCGAACTCGGATGCCGACGAAACCACCTCGCCTTGAAAGCTGGCTTGCAGATGATTCTGGAAATGTAGGCCTTGCTCCCTGAGTCGTTGATGGGTGACCGTGGCCTCCTCTGCAAGTTGCTGTAATTCTGTTTCCTGAAGCAGGGTAAGAATGTGAAGAAGAAGATGAGGTGGGGAAGGGGGTGGCCAAGAGAGAAGAAGGGGCAAGATGATTCTAATGGCTATGGGAGGGAAGGTTCAAATTCGAAATTGGCCTTGGAAGTGGTGGGATTTGTGTGGGGAAGTGGGGGAATTGTGTTGGGAGGTGGAAGAGTTGCTTTGGGACAAGGAGGGGAAGTAAATGAAGGGCTATGGGGAAGGGGAGAGCCTTAATGGAGGTGGGTGAGGTAGTGGAGGTGGTTGGGGGTTGGAGTAAGTGAGGGGGGAAGAGGAGAGAGAGGGAGGGTCGAACTCCCCTTGGGGAGAGAGAGAATGAGAGAGAGATTGAGAGATATAGTGAGTAAGAGAGAGAGTTGAGAGATAATAAGAGGTGGTTTTTTTCAATATTCATCAAGAGTGACTACAAGTGGAGAGATGGGGCCTATTTATAGGCAACCACTCTTTTCATGACCAAAATGTCCTTGACAATGGACAAAAGACTGAGCATATCCTAGACTCAATCCTATGGGCCCATAATTAAGGACATAAGGCCCAGTTTAAGCAAAATAAGGGAAATGGGCTAGAACCACATGACTCAATAAAGGAAAATACATAAGATAGGACTCAATAAAAGGAAAATACATAAATGACACTGGGAAAATGAAGATAACAAGTGGAGACCATGATCAGACCATATCAAGAGTGTGCAGACGACCAAACTAGAGGGAGTGTCGTGAGATGCCCTCATCAGCTACCCTAGAAGCATCCGACATCTTTGAGCAAGGAATAAAGAGGGCCATCTTTGAGAAATGGTCAACCACCACATAGACCGAATCATGCTTCCTGGAGGTACGTGGCAATCCCAAAACAAAGTCCATGATAACATCCTGCCACGGGGCATCAGACACGGGAAGAGGCGTATAAAGGCCAGAGCTTTGCTTCTTCATATTGGCCGTAGCACCGGTACGGCACTGAGCCACGATGTTAGCAACATCGCGCTTCAAGCTCGGCCAATAAAATCGATGCTCCACTGCCTCAATAGTCTTGTTCCGACCAAACTGGCCGGCTAGACCTCCCGCATGTAGTTCCCACACTAAGAAATCTCGAACAGAAGTTCGGGGAACACATAGCCTGCTACCTCGAAAGAGGTAACCCTCCTGAAGCACATACTCATCAAGGTCTCTCGAGGGTCCGACCTGAAGGGTGGTAAAAATCTGACCGAAGTCAGGACAATCAACATAGGCCTCCTTCATCTTCTCTAACCCTATGACCTCGGCACTCATGGTGGTAAGCAAGCATGCTCGCCGACTCAAGACATCAGCCACCTTATTTTCCACTCCAGCCTTATGTTTAAGCACAAAGGTGAACTGCTGGAGATACTCGACCCAACGACTGTGACGCGAGTTCAGCTTCTTTTGGGAGTGGAGATACCTCAATGCTTCGTGATCGGAGTATAGGACAAACTCTTGATGTAAAAGATAGTGCCTCCAATGCCTAAGAGCCTGAACAACTGCGTAGAATTCTTTATCATATGTGGAATATCACAGCTTCGCGTCATTCAGCTTCTCGCTGAAATATGCGATCGGGTGGGACTCCTGACTCAAAACTCCTCCAATTCCCACGCCCGACACATCACAAGAGACCTCAAACACCTTCGAGAAATCAGGCAGCCGAAGGATAGGTGTCTGGGTCATGCGCTCCTTGATGTCCTTGAAGGTGGCAGATGCGGCCTTCGTCCATACAAATGTGCCCTTTCGGATACAATCTGTGACCGGGGCAGTAACGGAGCTAAATCCGTGGATGAAGCGACGATAGAACGTCGCAAGACCATGAAAGCTGCGGACATCATGAACGGTACGGGGTTCCGGCCACTCAACAATGGCCCGGACCTTCTCCGGATCGGCAGAGACCCCCATACTAGACAGAATGAAACCCAAGAAGGTAAGCTGAGGTGTCATGAAGGCACACTTCTGTGGGTTCGCAAACAGCTGCTCTCGCCGAAGAAGTAGACAGACCTGCCGAAGGTGGTCTAAGTGGTCCCCTGTGGTGCGGCTATAGATAAGGATATCATCAAAATACACCACTACAAAGACTCCAATGAAAGGTCGAAGGACCTGAGTCATGAGCCGCATGAAAGAGCTAGGGGCATTGGTCAACCCAAAAGGCATGACCAACCACTCATATAGACCGTCCTTGGTCTTAAATGCGGTCTTCCACTCATCACCTGGCCTAATCCTCACCTGATGGTAGCCACTCTTAAGATCGATCTTCGAAAAGATAGTGGCACCTGCCATCATGTCCAGCATGTCATCAAGGCAGGGAATAGGGAACTTGTACTTCACGGTGATTTTGTTGATGGCACGACTATCAATGCACATTCTCCACGTGTCATCCTTCTTCGGGGCGAGTAATGCGGGTACAGCACATGGACTCATGCTGTCCCGAACAGACCCTCTCTGCACTAACTCATCAACCTGCCATTTAAGCTTGGCATGCTCCGTGGGACTCAAGCGATAATGAGAAAGGTTGGGCAATGAAGATCCCGGAACAAGGTCGATGGCATGCTGAATATCTCGCATACGTGGGAGTCCCTCGAGAAGCTCATCGGGAAAGATATCAGCATACTCCTGCAGAATGGGAACAACCTCGGGTGGGAGCTCACCCTCGGAGTCCCGCTCCACCTCTCGGACCGTAATGGCAAACACCGGACATCCCTGACTAGGCTCCTGCTCCATCTCCTGGGAGCTAATCATCATCAGTCTCCTCGTCGAGGGCTCTCCTGGGCCAGAGGTAACGGTCATAGCCCGAGCTGGGGATGGGGTACTAGGCCCGAGAACGGAAGGCTTCAGAGTACTAGGGCCAGTAGGACCCCTGACTGATGGGCTCCTGGGCCGAACGGGTTGGAGGGTGACCCGTTGGCCAGCATGGTCAAAGGTACAGGTGTCCGACCGACCATGGAGCGTGGCATCCCGGTCGAATAACCACGGCCTACCAAGAATGATATTGCCCACTTCCATGGGGAGAACATCACACCAGATCTCGTCATGGTAGGAGTGGAGCTGCAGCGGGACCAAGCACCGCAGCCTGACCGAAATGGAAGTGGTATCCACCCATGATACCTGATAGGGGCAAGGGTGGTCTACGGGTGTGAGACCAAGATGAGTGACAGCGTTCGTGGAGATTGTATTGATACAACTCCCGCTATCGATGACCACCTTGCAAATTTGCTTTCCCAGCCTACAGAATACATAAAGGATAGTAGTACGTCGCCAGTCATCACTGACCTGTGGCTGGGTGAGGATACATCTGACGACCCCCACGTGGGTATCGTTCGAATGCTGGGCATCCTGGGCCTCACCTCCCATCTCATAGTACTCGTCAGCTAGCTCTTCATTGGCCTCATAGCTGACTAACTCGAGGCCCGTAGGGGTGGTATCCTGGGCCTGTGTGTCCCCAATGTGAAGAGATGGGCGGGTGGGACACTGGTTGGCGAAATGGCTAAACCCATTGTAGTGGTAACACTGCTGCCGTGATCCACTAGGCTCCCCAATCATAGGCCCTTTACCTTTATCCTCCCGACGGATAGGAGGCGTAGGCAACAAAGGACGTGCAGGAGGTGCGGGTGCCGGTGGACGGGCTGTGGGTGGGGCCGTAAGATGCTGGGGACGAGGGAGGTCCCTCGGGGGTGGAGGACGAGGCCTAGGAGCAAACGGCTCGGGACGAGCGGGCTCCTGAGGTCGAGCCATGGGGGCCCTCGGATACGTGCCAGAAGAGCCACGGGGCTCGACACTACGAAGGGGAAAAGAGCCCAACCGGTGGGGTGACTCGAACTCGGCCTCGAACTGCTCCAATTCGAGAGCAATCTGATACGCCTGATCCAAAGTGGTGGCGTTACGGCGAAAGAGTTCATATTGATAATTGGGCCGCAGACCTCTCCGAAAGCGGGATATCGTCATGGTGCTCTCTTCCGTGACCCCGCACCGCAAGTAATACTCATCGAACTCGGCGGTGTACTCGGTCACGGATCGGTTCCCTTGGGAGATGCTTTGCCACTTGTCTATGAGACGTTGGTGATATGAGACAGGAAGGTACTTCTCCCTTAACTTGGTTTTCATATCATCCCAAGTACCGATCTGGGGTTGACGTCGCTGGTTGAGCAGGCTCTCCACATTGATCCAATAAGTTTAAGCTTGCCCTTGCAGCTTCATCTTCGAGTATCGGACTCTTCGGTGGTCCGTCATCTCAAACCACTCGAAGTACCGGTCCATGCCGGCCTCCCAATCTAAATACACCCGATGGTCCAAGGACCCGCTAAAAGTGGGAGGGTCCGCGCGCACGCCCCTAAGAATGCGGTCGTCCTCCTCGTCATCACGATTCCGTCGTTGATGACGGTGACCGTTATCCCCTTTATCATTATCAGATGCATAATCATCCACCACATGCACCTGTTGAACCCCAACATTCTCCGCCTGAGCTCTTGGTACAGCAGGTTGTTGAACCGGCTCCTGTTGGCCGTTCGTCGGTGCGGGTTGCGCCGCTACTCGGCCCCTCTCGAGGGTGGCAATCCTCCCAACTAAGCCCTGGATGGACTGATCCGAACTCTCGGCCCGATCCTCGAGGGCTTTCATCCGCCCTTCTAGATGCATTCCTATGCCATCCATACGCGTACTAAGGCCATCCATACCGCTGTCAAGACGTTCCATAATGGCTCGGAACATCTCGGACGTCGAGGACTCATCGGAGCTACGGGCCCGGGAGTCCGCCATAGGTGGTGGTGGCGAGTATTGGGTACCTCGACGGGTGGGCATGCAACTAACACACGACCTAGAAGACACCGACTAATGCAAACACTCACTAAATGATGCACTTAGACCTAAACCAATAACCGGTACGTGGCGGAGTTAATCGATCCGAAGATCACTCCCGCAAGTGTGCGACCTCCCGATAGGCGTAGCCTAACGTTCGGACAACACCTTTTAAGATACCGAATTATCGGGATGAAATGCAATTTTAAAACACTCTTTTTTTTTGTTTTGAAAATAATGATGATCCTAGACTTGACTTAGACCATGATGCATGCAAGACTTATGCAATGACTATCCTAGACTCGACTGGCTCTGATACCAAACTGATGCGGGACGGACACGGGAGACGACACTATAAGGTGCCACTCTCGGAATCTAGATGAAGACACAACCAACAACACACACCAGGGAGACACTAAGCCCGACACTACGAGCTCCTAGTGGCGAAACGTCGCTAACATAAGTGGAAGCTCACTCGTCATCCCAAGCGAGGGAAAGCACGGACCGTGCGCGGTTAAGGAACCGGCGGAGGTCAATGGTAGTCCGACTCAACTTCCGGACTCGGATCGAGTAGCGGGACGGGTCACTCTCACACTCACAACGATGACATGGACACACGGGCTAGTACCTACACTCTCGACAGCGGCCTAAGACCATATACTAGTTAAGCAATGTAACGCCAAGGAGTTAAGACCTTTACCTCCACGCACCCGGCGTGGCAAAGACAACCCCGGCCAATCACGGACTCCCGGTTAACACAATTTTATAGCAGCACAATAATTTGACCCACTCCACGCAGGGAGGTAAAAGGTCACATGCGGCGTCCGGGAATCATGCAAATTAGGTTGACGGGCAGCATCTTGATGTCGCCCGGCGGTGCCGAATTCGGTGTTTTTGTGCTTTCCGAACGGCAGCTTCTACGGGTCCGCGGGGCCCACGGACGGCACTGTCCTCCGGATCTACGGGGGTGGGTCCCAAAGTAATGGAGACCCCTGGTGGCACGCCTCCACGGACGGCGGTCGGCCGGAAACACCGGTTGGGGGTCGATCGGCCCCGATTCCCAATTGTTGAATTAGCTGCCCACGGATTTTTATTTCTGTTTTCCGACGCGCGCTCCGGCGAGAATGGCCGCTGCGATCAATCCCGATGTCGGATCGGGACGCATGAGCTATCGTTGGAAATCTCTATTCAAATACTACAATATAGATCCAGAGAGATCTACTAGATCTGACCAGATCAGAACTTTATTGAATTTACAGGTCCCTGTTGTACAGTAACCGAAACATCAGATCTGCAGGGAACTTGTCTGAGAATCACCATTGACCGCCTCGTAAACATCCGATTCAGCTCTTGAGCTCTTCTTAGAAGTTGTAGGGAATCAAACCACGGAATTGGGACTATTTTTAGAATTTGATTTGGAGGTGACTCCGATTAGTTATGATTTTTGGGGTGACTGGTGGTCGGATCTGGGAACATGTGGACAGAACCGTAGATGGGTCTGAGAACGATTTTTAGAAAATATGAGATGGGCGAATCAAAAATTGAGAAAAAATTTTTATGAAGGGGTGGATGGATGGAACGCCCAGTAAAATTGGGCGAACTAACAGAAATCAAAAGTGGATCTAAGACGTGAAACTCAGGACGGAGGTGAACCTAGATAGAACTCTGGCAGAACCGAAATGGAAGAGTGGACGAAAATCAAAATATAGGAAACGTGGTCTGAATGCTGGCCTGATTTTTTTAGGTGGAGAGGAATATCCCAAGAACAAATCCTCCAAATTTGTAAGCCAAATGAGCTCGGGGAAGACCTGTGAATTTCGAACAAGCTGATGTGGTACTGCGCAGGCAGAACTCCGTTGATGGCGATGGCAGTGCGGTGGCGGCTCGTGGCGACGGCGGCGATCGTCGGAACTGATACACGAGGAGTCACACCTCAGAATGGAAGCCTTCACAGCATCCAAGGGGGAGAGGGAGAGGAGAAGGGGGCGCACCAAGCTGGAGCTCCAAGATTTTCTTCCAATTCAAATGGCATTAATTCATCAAAATGGGAAAATACAAGTATTTATGTGTTACATCTCACATCTATTATCCACCATTGGATCTAGGGGAAGGGGATGGAGGGCTGGGATGAGATGTGAACATCACACAAAAATTATATAAAAAAAACAAAGGGGGGGGCGGCCTATTGACTATGGTGGCAAGGGAGGACAAGTTTGGTAGCCACCTTGGACTTTGAAGTCCACTTGTCTCCCATGTACCTTTTACCATTCAAACTTCTAGATGCCTCCATTTGACATGTTGACTGACCCCACATGGGGCCCATGGGCTGAGGTGGATCAATGGGAGGGGCATGGGGGTCCCGTGGGGCCCAGGGGTCCCATTTTGTAAATAAGCCCCTCGTACACTCATAATTACATACCGAATACAATGAAATAAACACAAATTACACACACATAAAGTCTAACTAAATATGATAAATGGGGAGGCTCAAGGCGGAGTCTCCAGGCTATCTCCGAGCCAGATGGACGCTGAGGTGGCTCGAGTCGTGCCCCGTGTGCGGTACCGGTGGCTTGGCGTGTCACGCCGCTCAACTGCTCGGGTGTCCGCACCACTCCTATTGTGGGTGGGGATCCGGATGACCGGCTTTATCTCAGTTACATGCCAAATCGGCTTTACTGGAGGTGGACCCGGCTTCGGAGTAGTATTCCGAATGGATGGCCCCGTTGTTCCGGCAACATGTGTCCTCCTTCTGGTCTTCACTGGCTTCGACTGCCACCCCTCATGATCCCTTAATGGGGTACGGAAGCATGCCTCATAAGTGCGCCTGGTGCATTCTTCAACAGCCTCTGCGGGTAACTGCTGATATACAAAAATCATATTCGCAGCCATCCTCAGCGCTAGAGGTTCATGAGGGCGTGGAGGGTTCACCTGGTAATCTCCCAACTGCAGTTCACCCCTTTTGAACATACTCTCCATGACATCTTTGAAAACATAGCAGTCTTCTATAGCATGCCCCAGTGCCCGGTGATATGGACAGAACAGTGGGTCATCTTTCTTTGCTGCATCAGCGGGTCTTTTTGGTTCGGGCAATGTTACTTTGTTGAACTTATACGCCCAATTAAATAGTGCACCCATCTTATCTTTGGGGAAGGAGTATGCCTTTCTCATCTTGTTCCTTAGGGAAATCTTTTCTTTCATTTTTGTTGGGCCCGCTGGCGGAGGAGCATCAGTTGCCTTATTTTTTTCTTTCTGTTGTCCAAAGGCTCCGAAATCAACAGTGTTGGCTTCTGAATGTGATGGCCGTCGATCAACAGCTTTCCCTTTTGTGTAGCAGGGGCATTAGTGGCCGGACGGTTAGATAGGAACGTCTTGACCTCTGCCACTATGTTATTTAACCGGTCAAATGTTCTAACATCTGCCCCGATCATCTTTTCCAGCACCTCCCTTCTGAGATTCAGTTTGCATATTTGTACTGCATCTTCTTGATGGGGAGGTCACCTGCATCTCATGGCCAGATTCCTCCATCTTTTTATGTAATCCAGGGCGGTCTCATCTTGTTTCTACCTGGATGCATATAGTTCGGCTATTATGATTTCTCTTTCTGTAACATGAAACCTGTCTCGGAACTTTCGCTGCATATCGGGCCAGTCAGCTACTGACCCTGCTGGCAAACTGGAGTACCATTCAAAGGCAAACCCTGTAAGGGACGAGCCAAAGAATTTCAGCAAATATGCTTCATCAGCCGCCAGGTCGCCCATAACTATAGTGTAATAGGTTATATGCTCCCTGGGAGAGCCTTGGCCATTGAACTTTTCAAACTTCAGCGGCTTGCTGACGCCTGGTGGTAATCTCTTGGCAGCATAATGTGCAGGGTACGGTACCTTGTAGACATCATAAGTACCAGAATCGTCCCTGACTTTTTCAGACAGCTTCATCTCGACAATCTTCTCTATCATCAATTTATTTGCCACAGCTGGATCCACTGGTTCCGGAAAGAATTATGCCTGCTGATGGCTGAAAGGGGTCGTCATGACTGTTGTATGTAACGTTGGCTGAGGTGCTGGCAAAGCAGACTGCGTTTGAGATGCAGAGGGCTGGGCTGCCACCTGTTGTGGAAGAGGTTGACTTGGCACCCTGCCTTCATTATTCAGATGAGGAACAGTTGGAACGGCCACCTCCGCTGAGCTGGAAGTCTACCCTGCTGGCTCGGCCTGCTTAGAAACAGGTGTCTGTTCATTTCTCTCATTCAACTGTCTCCTGAGAGAGCCAATTTCCTGCTGATATCTTCTGAACATCATCTGGATCATGGGATCCAGGGTTGTTGGAATCTGCATTTCTCCCAAAGTCCCTTCAGTGGGGTCTATGAGAGGATCATCTTCTTCTTCAGCAGTCACCACATTTACTGTCATCGTGGTGATCATTCGGGCTTCATTGACGGCCGAGAGGTTGCCTTGATTAGCAGCTACTATCTTATCTTTCACTGCTTTGCTTCTTCTTGTGACTACACCTGGTCTGTGCGCCAGTCTGGTCAACTCTTATGGTTGACTCGACAACATACCACGGCGACGCCGGCCATATTGCAAGTAAGAATCTGCATTTTCCTTCTCCGCCTGCTAATTCTCCTCTTGACCTGACCAGGATACGTCAGGCAGTCAAATACGGACATTCTTTTCTCTTTCCCTTCCCTCAGCTGGATATCTTTTTCATATCTGGCCCCACGGTCGTCTTCGTAGTCATTGGAGTCCAAGGATGAAACTCCTAGCATCACTTCTTCTGGAACTTCTTCTTCCTCCTCTATAGTGCCCAAGGCACGAGATAGTCTTTGCTGCCCCAGGGAGGAGTTCCCTAGGCAATGAAAATAATCCTGAACCACCCGGTTCATCTCTTCCTGACTGTGCCCTTGTAGCTCTGAACGGGGCAGCAGTCTCTCTTGAGTCTTCAGTTGATAGGCCAGCCTCGAGACTCAAGCAGCCAAGTACTCTGACTTGGGGTATTTGAATACATCGGCCTGTCTAGCGCAGGCCCTGGGTCTCCGCGGAACAGCAACATAAGCAACTTCCTCCATTCTTATTTTATCTTTCTTTTGAAAGTCTCCGCCCCTTCTCCCGGGGTGAGTGACAGCAGTATCTTCCTCCTTATTCTCCCATCTCCTGCCCCCGGCCCTGGGGCGGATAGTAGCAACATGTTCTTCTTTCCTCTCATATCTCTTGCCCCCAGCTCTGGGGCGGGTGACAGCAACATTTTCTTCCTGAGCTGGTGCCCAGCTCTGAATTTTCTTCGGCATCCAGACTTGTTTAAACCTTGCTGGCTTAGGTGTCAGTGGTTGTTTTCCCTTGTTCTCCCAGTCGGCCTTCCTGGTGGCCAACGCCTGGAATCTGTTGTTGGTACGGACTGATGGAATGACCCGGCCGTTCATCCATGGGGCGGCCGTTGAGGTTCACCCTCATGTTCCCAACCATCATAGTTCTTCCTGAGGCCGAGAGACGACCTCGAGCTGCAGCAAACCGGTTCCTCCAGTTGTCTCTCCTTCCCTTACCAGTAGTGGCAGAGGCAGCAGTCTTCCTCTCCATGTGATGGACAAAGCAAGAAACGACAATAGGAGCAACCGCCATCTTCTTCTCTTCAACTCTTGGTGCCGCCGTGGCCATTACCGTGGCGGGGCTTCCAGCTTTGTTATCGACTTGCAGCAGGTCGACGAACACTAGGCCCAAGTAGTTGGGCAGACCAACCGCCGGAGGCATGGATCCGAACTCCAGTGGTACCGCCGGAGGCATGGATCCGAACTCACATAAATGTGGCCATCGACCACCTACTGGCCGAAGTGAATAGCAACCAGTCCAGTCTCCATTTGTAATTTCTGTGAGTAAGATTAACACACAGTTAGAATTTTGAGAGAGGCCTCCGGGCCTCCTGCTTTAGCGTAGAGATGAAGGGAGACTGAGTCCCACCGGGTGTGCCAGCTTGTGGGGACGGATTTTATTTGGTTTATATGTTTTATACGTATTTTGTTTATATGTTGGCTATTTATCTGTTTGTATTCATTGATTATTAGGCGTGCCAGTCACCAGGGTGACAGTTTCATTGTGCGCGCGACCTGACTTGGTCAGTCGATTGTAGAATTCGGGTCGGAACCAGAAGTCTGCCATATCATAAAGGCTATGGCGTTAATTACACCCTTCCTAAGAAGGACAACCCTTGATTAAACGCCAAAGATAGGAGGCCACGGAGGGCGATCAGAAATATTAATGTGCGTAATAAAGTTTTTATGCTGTAGAAGAATGAACGAACAAGTGGCCGACTTGTTGAGTTTAATGAATTAAATCGGGCAGCATATCCCCACTATCTTGGACTCTGCCGAGTGGGAATAGGAGACCATCCATGCAGCGGCAGGATGGAATCCGTGAAAGATTGGGTATATTTAACCTGGAATCCGAAGAGGGACCAATGTCCCATGATACACCATATGCCGGTGTGATGTTTTGTTGATATCCCCCTTCGAGCGACCATCGGAGGACATGCAGTGGCAGAACTCCGTGGGCCAACGGGGTTAGGCGAAAATATCGTAGTTACTCGGTGTGATGTGGGCAAATTTCGGCAGCATATCCCCTTATCTTGGATCATGCCAAGGAGAGATGGACCATCATCCATGAGATGCTGGGATGAAGGCCAAGAGAGAAGGGCACTAGGCCCGGGAACACTACTTGCATTCGTAGCACCGGTTGATATTCCCTTGGAAACCATCAGAGCACATGCAGTGGCAGAGCTCCTTAGGTTCATAGGGTTACAGACGGATCTGATTCGGGATGATGTAATTTAGGGAAGGCCATTCCTCATTAATTTATCTCCTGAAGTGTTCATGATGACCTCTGGATATCCCTCAGACGGGTACAATGGAGCGATCAGAAGTTAGAATGAGGTGTAGATGGAAGTTCTCGGCACAGCTTTCTGATGTGAAACGACCTCGTACTTAATGCAAGCAAGCACAATCACATTCAAATGGGCCGAATTGGGCCACCGCTCTATCGTCGCTCACCCAAGCCCGGGGTAACTTGGCAATGCCAAGGTGAGGTTGAAGGGTTGGGCCCTTGCTGGTAGAGGGCCAGCATGGCCAAGGTTTGATTCCCAATGGGTGAGGATGCCCAATTCAACGGGGCCGACGAAGTGCCGAAGGCACCGGTTGCACTCTTCCCACGGTGATCACTCAAGACAACGGGGCTTGAGGATCGGGCTCTCACTCGCATAACCAGCGGAATTATGAACTAATATTAAAAGACAAGCACTAAGTGGAGTGAAGGTTTGAGCACTTACTCGATCGGTTTGAAGAAACCGGTCCCGGTCGGAGACGAGGGCGAGCGGGGAGGCGAGTGGATCCCCACACGCCGCGGCGGTGTCGCTTGACCTGCCCAAACAAAGTACACCACTACATCTCTCGCAGGAGGGGGAACTTGGGGTGGGGGTTAATGATATTACATCAATACTACCTCCACGCAGGGAGGGGCCTTCAGCCGGCCAAGCGGGGTGGGGAAACCAAAGCAAAGAACGAGGAACAACGGTGGACGCCGAATCTGCCTGCTGTCTGCGAACCAGGATAGAGGGTCGGTGTTGCTGTTGTAGATCTTGCTCAGGAATTTTTCTGATGGCAACACCGGCGGCGAAATCTTCATAATAGGAAGGGGAATGCCTCAGAATTTTTGTAATTTCTTCTGGAGTCGCTGCAGGTCGGGGCAGAAGTTTGAACAGGGCCTCTGTTTCTCGGACTAGCAGGGGCAGGTCACCAACAGTAGGATGCAGAGGCTGTCCTGGCCGGTCCCGAACTCCAAATTTGATACCGTCAGGGCCGTTAGAACCGTGGGTGAGTCCTCTTTGCAGAAAAATAAATGGGGACACCAGAAGAGAACGGAGACGATCTGTGGACCCAGAAGAGTGAGGAGGTGTCGATGTAGACTGGGGAGGTAGAGCCGCGCGATCATGGAAGAAAATTGGTAACTTCTGTTCCCGGATGTTGAATGGGCTTTCGCTTCTTGATTCTGAAAGTAGACAGGCCAATGAAGAACTTTGAAGAAGGACTTGAGGACTGATTCCTTTGGGGCTGGTTGTGGCAGAGCTTCTAAGCTGGCTCAAGTCCTCAGCCTAGGTAGAACCACGCAGCTGTGGGAGAATGGACCTCCTGGACGACTCAGAGATCGGAAGAAGACGAAACCACTTCGGTTGCTAAGGCGACTGGCAGAGGCTTCCGACGATGGCTCTTGGGTCTTCAAACTCGTCCGGAGGAGGTCGTGGTGGCCGCTGCAAGTTGCTGGTCTGCTGTAGATCTTCAGTTGAGAGCTGTAGGTTGATGATGATGGGGGGGAATGGGGTATATGGGAGGGGAAATGGGGGTGGATGAGTGTGGTGAAAGCCCGGGCTGTGAGGGGGTCTAGGAGGGGGTGTTCTAAGGTGGGGGAAGGGAAGAATGGGGTCTGGAAGGGGGTCTAACCGGTGGTGGGAGGAGGAGCTACGAATTTGGGAAGGTGGGTGAGAGGAGAAGGTGAGGGGGGGGCACAAGTGAGTGGAGGGAAGGGTGGATTTCAAATTTGAAATGGCATTGGAAGTTGTGGGGTTGTGTGGGGAAGGGGTTGATTGTGTTGGAATGGGGAAAGTGATGTTGGAATGGTGAGGGATCTCCTTGGGACTAGGGGGTGGAGTAATGGAGGCCATGGGGAAGTGGAGGGCTTTAATGATGGTAGGTGGGGGTTGAGGTGGTTGGGAAGGGAGGAGAGAGAAGAAAATTCGAAATTGGGTGTTGAGGAGAGAGAAAATGGAGTGAAAAAGAGGGATTAAGAGAGGGAAGGGTGGGGAATCTCTCCCCTAGGGTTTCTCACCCAAAAAATATTGGAATCACTCCACTAAACTAAGCTTTGGACTCTCAAATGGTATTTTTTTCATTGATTGATTCATTACCTCCAAATGAAGGAAATGGGGCCCTATATATAGGAAACCCACATTTTACAATAAGACCCTGACAAAAGACTCATTGACAAATAACCGAAGGGGTAGGGGAGCTCATTGGGCCAAGCCCGAAGAAATGGGCCCAATTAGCACATTACACACTCTAATGACACTCAAACATAGGAAAATAAATGCAAGACCTAGGGACATGACTCAAATAAAATGCGAATTACATCAAATGACTCAAGTAAAATTACATAGGACTCAAAATTAAATGACTAAACCATGCCGGATGCAACCGGGGCGAGGAGACGAGCTGTGAAGGTGGGCATGGGAGGTGATGTCCCCATCATACTCCCGGGGTGCGGAGAACTCGACTCTGTCGAGTAAGTGTCCTTCCCTCCTTGGAGGGTGTAGAAGTGGTACTGCCCTCAAGCCTTCCGAACGAGACCGATCCATCCACCTGCCGAGATAGCGCTCGTATACCTTGTTCCGAGTGGTAGTGACTTGTTCATCTAATATTTGTTCAATTTGTTCACGCTGGGCTCTCTTGGCTGGTGGTCTCTCCTCACGGGTGGGTGCTCTCTCAAGGGAAGACGTAGGCTCAATCTCCTCACTAGGTACCACCGTGGGTCCCTTATATGACACTAGGTCGGTAACATTGAATGTGGGACTTATTCCATACTCCTCGGGGAGATCTAACTCATAGGCATTTGCACCAATGCGCCTCAGGACCTGGAAGGGACCAGCCCCATGTGGCCTAAATTTGGAGATGGCTCCCGGGGAGAGCCTCTCAGTCCTTACCATCACAAAGTTACCCTCATGGAAGTCTTGGTGACGCCGATGAGAGTCGGCCCGCCTCTTATAAGCCTCATTCTTTTTGCTTATGTGCTTGCAAAGGCTTTCATGCAATTTCGTGAATGTTGACATTCTAGGGGTGATGGGTGGACCTGGGCAACCAAAAGTAGACCGATCATGCTTTGATGCCAAGAAGACTTCGATGGATTTTGGAGGGCCGGGGTAACCATATGTGGGCTTATCATGCAATGTTGTCATGTAGACTTTGGTGGGCCTGGGTGGGCCGGGGCACCCGTAGGTGAACCTATCATGCACAGTGGTGATGAATGTGGGGGGGCCCGGACATCCGTAGATGCTTTTGACATGCTTACGATCCATGATGAATGAAGGAGGACCATGACATCCGAATGTGGCCCACTCATGCTTTCTACTAGATATGTGGGTGATATGAATGAATGGACCCAACATAGTGTTCATGCCAAAGGGGGTGGAAAGCCTAGACACATGCATAATTTTCCCAAAAGTGACTTCAATGTGTATAGGTGTAGGACAACCTTTGAACTCCCATTGGAAAGGATCGAATGGATCTAAGAAGGTGGTCATCATGGGGTGGGGCACCACCTTATTACCTAGGGATATATAGTCCAAGGTTATGGCTCCCAAGGTGCAACCCGGATCATGGATGAGGTGGGTTTGGCCCAATATGGTGGGTGAGGGTAGGAAAGGGTGGGTGGTTGGTAAGATGGTTGGGTCATATGAGTCCCTTGACTCCCATTGGAAGGGATCATATGGATCATAAAATAGGTCACTTAGGGGGAGGAACTCCATGTCCTCAAGATCCTTAAAAGGTGCTAAGTCATCCTTCCCTATGATAGTTGGGCCAATGTTCTTGACAAGTGGGTCGACCATGAGTGGAGGGCTTGGCTTTCTACCCGAGATAAGAAGCTCTAAATCGAGGAGAAGGTTGGGCTCATCCGGTGTAGGGAGGAATAGAAGGAGGTCGCTAGTGTAGCAACTATTGGTGCAAACCGAGGTGATAGACCCTATGCATAGGTGTAGGAGGCTAAGGCTCCTAGGTTGTTCGGCCATAGGGGTCAACATGCTAGTGAACTCAATTTGCCATGCTAAGCCCCTAAGAAAATCCTCTAAGGTCTCCACTTGATAGGATGCTTGGATTGTGGTGTGATAGGAGAAGAGGGGCACTAGGGGAAAATTTTGTTCTATGGGAGGGCAAACATGGGTCGAGGTCTCTCTAATTAGGCTCTCCCTTAGCCACCTAACAAGGGACTCTTCTAAGATGAATTCAACCTTATCTAGAGGGGGTGGTGTAGGGTGAAGATCCTTGTGCGAGGCTTCCTCTTCAATTGGGACATGGGAGCTCTCTATGGAGGGGATAGGTTCCCGAGGGATATTTATCTTCATGTGGCAAAGTGGGTGGACTACTTCTTCCAAAACTAATGGAGTGGGAAGGTTCTTTGATGGTGGGGTGATGATGGCCGGAGTATGGTGCACCCGGGGTGGTGAACAAGGGTGGGATTCCCGCGGGTGGGAGAATAAAAGGTTGTTGAATTTAAAGGTTCCCGAAAGGTGTGACGGATGCACTAGGCAAGTCCGACGTGTTGGGTCGATGTCGGCATTCCTTTCATCTAACCATTTCTTACCTAGGATTATACATGGACCCGCCAATGTTCCCTTTTGACACCAAGCCCCATCCAAATACTTAGTCTTCCCGAACCATTTATGGAATTCAACGAAGACTAGGTCTCCGTTATGCACAATTTGTCCAGTCGTAGAGAGGGTGGCTACAATTTCGGGGGATAACCAATTATCTTCTTCCATGTCGATGAAGTCAATTTCTGTGGGGCTCCCATTAGGTAGGTATGCTTGGGATATGATGGGAATTGGGGCCTTTTGGTCGGTAGACTCAATGACAATGGGAGGTGGATAATGCATAGAACGATCCGATGAGAACTCTAATGCAAGCGTGCCCATGGACTTGACTTGTGAGAACAAATCAAAGACTTGCTCTGATACCACTTGATGTTAAACGACCTCGTACTTAATGCAAGCAAGCACAATCACATTCAAATGGGCCGAATTGGGCCACCGCTCTATCATCGCTCACCCAAGCCCGGGGTAACTTGGCAATGCCAAGGTGAGGTTGAGGGGTTGGGCCCTTGCTGGTAGAGGGCCAGCAAGGCCAAGGTTTGATTCCCAATGGGTGAGGATGCCCAATTCAACGGGGCCGACGAAGTGCCGAAGGCACCGGTTGCACTCTTCCCACGGTGATCACTCAAGACAACGGGGCTTGAGGATCGGGCTCTCACTCGCATAACCAGCGGAATTAAGAACTAATATTAAAAGACAAGCACTAAGTGGAGTGAAGGTTTGAGCACTTACTCGACCGGTTTGAAGAAACCGGTCCCGGTCGGAGACGAGGGCGAGCGGGGAGGCGAGTGGATCCCCACACGCCGCGGCGGTGTCGCTTGACCTGCCCAAACAAAGTACACCACTACACCTCTCGCAGGAGGGGGAACTTGGGGTGGGGGTTAATGATATTACATCAATACTACCTCCACGCAGGGAGGGGCCTTCAGCCGGCCAAGCGGGGTGGGGAAACCAAAGCAAAGAACGAGGAACAAGGGTGGATGTCGAATCTGCCTGCTGTCTGTGAACCAGGACAGAGGGTCGGTGTTGCTGTTGTAGATCTTGCTCAGGAATTTTTCTGATGGCGACACCGGCGGCAAAATCTTCGTAACAGGAAGGGGAATGCCTCAGAATTTTTGTAATTTCTTCTGAAGTCGCTGCAGGTCGGGCAGAAGATTGAACAGGGCCTCTGTTTCTCGGACTAGCAGGGGCAGGTCACCAACAGTAGGATGCAGAGGCTGTCCTGGCCGGTCCCGAACTCTAAATTTGATGACGTCAGCGCCGTTAGAACTGTGGGTGAGTCCTCTTTGCAACAAAAGAAACGGGGAGACCAGAAGAGAACGGAGACGATCTGTGGACGCAGAAGCGTGAGGAGGTGTCGATGCAGACTTGGGAAGGCAGAGCCGCGCGACCGTGGAAGAAAATTGGTAACTTCTGTTCCCGGATGCTGAATGGGCTTCTGCTTCTTGATTCTGAAAGTAGACAGGCCAATGAAGAACTTTGACGAAGGACTTGAGGACTGATTCCTTCGAGGCTGGTTGTGGCAGAGCTTCTAAGCCGGCTTAGGTCCTCAGCCAAGGCAGAACCGCGCAGCTGTGGGAGAATGGACCTCCTGGACGACTCGGAGATCGGAAGAAGACGAAACCACTTCGGTTACTAAGGCGACTGGTAGAAGCTTCCGACGATGGCTCTTGGGTCTTCAAACTCATCCGGAGGAGGTCGTGGTGGCCGCTGCAAGTTGCTGGTCTGCTGTAGATCTTCAGTTGAGAGCTGTAGGTTGATGATGATGGGGGGGAATGGGGTATATGGGAGGGGAAATGGGGGTGGATGAGTGTGGTGAAAGCCCGGGCTGTGAGGGGGTCTAGGAGGGGGTGTTCTAAGGTGGGGGAAGGGAAGAATGGGGTCTGGAAGGGGGTCTAACCGGTGGTGGGAGGAGGAGCTACGAATTTGGGAAGGTGGGTGAGAGGAGAAGGTGAGGGGGGGGGGGCACAAGTGAGTGGAGGGAATGGTGGATTTCAAATTTGAAATGGCATTGGAAGTTGTGGGGTTGTGTGGGGAAGGGGTTGATTGTGTTGGCATGGGGAAAGTGATGTTGGAATGGTGAGGGATCTCCTTGGGACTAGGGGGGTGGAGTAATGGAGGCCATGGGGAAGTGGAGGGCTTTAATGATGGTAGGTGGGGGTTGAGGTGGTTGGGAAGGGAGGAGAGAGAAGAAAATTCGAAATTGGGTGTTGAGGAGAGAGAAAATGGAGTGAAAAAGAGGGATTAAGAGAGGGAAGGGTGGGGAATCTCTCCCCTAGGGTTTCTCACCCAAAAAATGTTGGAATCACTCCACTAAACTAAGCTTTGGACTCTCAAATGGTATTTTTTTCATTGATTGATTCATTACCTCCAAATGAAGGAAATGGGGCCCTATATATAGGAAACCCACATTTTACAATAAGACCCTGACAAAAGACTCATTGAAGCCCAGGTTCTCGGCGCCCAAAGTGCCGCGCCGGGAACTGTTCACCTTGCCGGGAAGGTTCCACGCCGGGAAGGTAAGGGCGCCAGGAAGCTTTCAGGGTTTTCAACGGAGCTCTGTTCTAAGGGTTTTGAAGCCCAGATTCAGATTCGGGTAGGTTTAAGGACACCGATGGGAGGCTGAGCCAGGGGCTTTGCTGGAATAACACCAGAGAATCATAGGGAGGTAGGGTGTATTGAGGGATCGAGGTCATCGGCCATTTGAAACCCTCTGGAGACAGGTTTTCTCCTTGTGTCACTGGTCATCCAGGAAATCAAGAGATAGCTGTCTCTGATTCCTGTGATGACCTAGTGGCTTGAGAAAGTCGGGAAATAGAAGGACTTCACAGCGTTAATGCCATCGGCGTCATCGAGGAGGAAGGAGGACAGAGCCCAAAAATCCACGGAAATGAGGATTGGGACTCTTCCGCTTCCGTTCCTTCAGAAACAGGCAAACGAGCGCAAGAAATCATTCGAGATTTAAGCATCGGGACAACTAACCCACATAGTGGACAACATGTATTCCAAGGAAGCAAAGAAAGGAAGATTTGACCATCGCGAGTTCGGCAGAACAACCACGAAATCGTGTTTCACTATTCCATCATTCACAGAGGTGGAACGGGAAGAAAGAAAGAAAAGCACAGAGACTATAATATCTCCCCGATAACAGAAAGACTCGAATGCCTTAAACATAAATAGGGATACATATAAAGAAGAAGAAGAAAATGGGGGAGGGCGGAGCATTGACTCCTCTCCCTCCCCTTACAACACACCTTCTCCTTCCTTCAGCTTCAGCAACAGCCGCCTCTCTTCTTTCTTTTTCTGTTCTCTCTTCTCCGCTTCTATCTTCTCTCTGATATCTCTATCTATATGATATCTCTTTTTCTCTATCTCCTCTCCCTTCGTAAGTGGAGAAAATGGGGGTTTTATAGGCACAGCACCCCCCCTTCTCGGCTTGAGCAACCTCGGCGCGTCTTTCACACCTTCCCGGCGCGCATTAGTTCGGATGGGGAGCTTCCCGGTGCCGTGAACTTAGGCCCATTTAGGGCTCTTTGTCAGTTTGGGCTTCATGTCATTAATGGCATAGATTGTCATAGTTACTGCATCTGCCTTGGCATTCATTTGATCCTTTGTATCCATAGAGGGGGGTAAGCAGCATAGATCCCATTCTATAGTCATCAGAATATCCCGAAGCTATTCTTCATCAGTCACGTGACAGTATGTGGGCTGGCATGGTTCTAATCAACACCACCGTCTGAACGACGGCAGTGCCGGACATCAGCTTGGCCGTAGAAGGCTTCAGTCGGGTGAGGTATTAGTAGTGACGACTCTTCTTCAATTCTGACATTACAGGAATCCCTGGAATCTTCATCTCTGGTTTGATCTTCTCTTCGATCCCATCTTTGTTCTTGATTATATTTCAGGTGTCAATAGGAGGTATTGTTTCCGCTCCCCTCTTTGGCATTTTGCTTTCCATGTATATATTTCATATGCCGCTGCTAGAGTGATAGGAAATTAGCTCGATATATTTTTATCACCGCTGCGAGAGAGAGCGAGACCCGTCCCGTGACCCGATCAGGGCACAAAAGTGAGAGTTGACCACGCTAGCTCATTGCATATTTCTCAACCGTGGACATCCGCACGCTTCCCTCGCTAGGGACGAGTCGCGAGTTTACCTAGAGTCCAAGGTTTGCATTCAAATTAGCATCGAGTCGCATCCCGTCCCGTATCAAATTGGTATTAGAGCCCAGTGGAGTCTAGGGTAGTCGGTCTAAAGTTTGCATTGTCTTCCTGTAACGTCTCGGGTTTTTCAGAGATTTTTTAGATCTGGATCCATGGGTTTCGGATCAGTTTCGGATGTCGCGGAGCTTGTTTCGTGTTTCCCGCGGGTTTTTCCCGACAAAACCTATGGAACCCTGTGTAGGGCGCTCCAGTGCGTTCACCCACTCCGGGATCGTACCGTTGCAATCAGCGTGTCACGAGGATCGAGGAAATATTTTTCTATGAATTTCTTATATTTTCCCAATTTTTGGGATTTTCTATAAATACCCCCTTATTTCCTCATTTTCTTTACCTTACCTTTCTCTCTCTTCTCTCTTTCTTTCCATTGGAGAACCCCTGCTCCCCCACTGTAGCAACCCACTATAGCAGCTCTCTCTCTCCCCGACGATCCGTGAACACGTCTTCCTCCCTCCGGTGGCGGCGCGATCGTGATGGCGATGACGAGGCGGGCTTGGCGGTGGTAATTTGCGGCATGGGGGCGTGATTCGTGCACGGCCGAGAGCGGCGATCCACGTAGATCCGGTGGAATTCGGCCTTCTTTAAGGTAGGGTGACGGATCTCTGCCCCTCTCACCTCCCTTACCGTGATTTATAGGCCATGGAGAGATCTAGAGGGATTTAATTCCATGCCGGGGGGATTTTTCATGTTAAGGGTTCGTGAGACAATTTGTGAGCCGATCCGCCCATTTCTCGGAGTTTTGATCAATTTCGGGGCCCTAGATGCATGCTAGGAAGGGCTGGGGATGTTTCCCCTTATTTCCCATCACATTGGGGTGTGATTGGGCATGGAATTGGGCTCCGACGGAGCTCAATTTTGGCTTTCTGTAACACAAAACAGAGGGCGGCCACATAGGTGGTCGCCCAGGCCCAGACTGGGCGGCCAAGACCCTGGCCACCCAGCCCCTGGGCGGCCAGCACTCTGGCCACCCAGGCCAGGGACAGTGGGTGGCCAAACCCCTGGCTGCCCACATCTTGATGCCCAGGGTGGCGACCAGGGCGATGGCCGCCCACCCCCTGGGCGACCAGAGAGATGGTCGCCCAAGCAGGGGCAGCCTAGGGACCCAGGGCGACCCATGGTTTGGCCGCCCAGCCCTGTCCCGGCTCCAGGGGCGTCGTACTCCGTGCTTTCTTGCCCCGTGGGTGTCCGGTTGGGGTTAGGTTTTGCGGGTGAGGTGTCCGCACATGGTTCTAAGGGTTCGGGCTTCCCTTGTGGGACAATTGGGTCGTCAAGTGTGTGATTATGGTCTGAGATGGACCGTCATACGTTGTAGCAGTCCAAGAGTTGGCCGCCACACGTTTGTCTTACCGGAGTTGTTCTTGCCGATATGAGTCACGGTCGAGTGGATCTCGATCCGCGTGTTGACCCATGGTCTACCCGATGCCGGGCATCGTGTGGGGGCCTCGTGTTAGGGTGCCGTAGAGTCCCGGGCGGTGTTGTTCTCGGCTTGTGTCACCATGAATCGGTGTTGGTACGAGGAGCGGTCCTTGTACTTTGGTCCGGTTTAGACGTTATTTTCCGTTGACTTGAGAGTCTACTCCTTCAGTGACCCTCCACTAGTCGTAGCCTTCCCGAGAGTGGTCACACCAGGGAGTGGTGGAGAGGCTACCCCGAGAGACGGTTTTTAGATTGGTTACCATTGGGCCCTAGGTTTAGCAGCCAGAGTCCGGCTGAGGGGAAAACCAGTTAGAGGTCAGACTTGGACGCGTGGTCTGTGTGTGCACACGTGGTTGGGGGCGGTGGACACGCGCTAACGAGCGTGACCCCAGCTAGTTCTTGTCAGTGTTACCTGTGTGTGTCTGAGTCTCGCGCCCGGGACGTGATAGCTAGACACTTGTGACGTGGTGTAAGACGTCTGTGGACGCATCCGGTCATTCTTCTATAGGGAGGTACTCCTATCTGAGCAGGTAGAGACTCATGATTTTGTCGCTTGGTCTTCTATAGAGACTCTGTCGTGGCTTTAACAGTCTTCAAGCGACCTTTCGGCTTTAACCGTTCTGACTCTTAGTCGTGGTTTACCATCGTGACGTGTGTCTCAATTTCAGCGCCATGAGTTTGGTGTCTGTAGTAGCAAGGTTTCAGTTGTACTCGCCTTTAGCTACTTTGCGTTGCTGCTCCGTGTGTTGCGAGGTAGGGGTCCGAGTGATCCCTACTGAGCCTTGTTTATACGAGGCTCATTCCCTGCGTGTTTTCACCGTGTTTCAGGTGAGGCGAGGCTTCAGGAGAGCCCGCCTGAGGTTCAGCGAGGTTCAGGTGCCCAGGGTTAGTTGCCGAGCCGGGGGATGCCCCGTGTAGTTGTACTTTACTTTCTGTTACTGTACTAGCTGTGGATTGGACTGGACTAGACTACTGTCATCGTTGTATCATTTGATTATTATTAAACTGTGGACCATGTAATATGTTTAATGAAATTTAATTTCCTGTTTATTCATATAAACTGTTAATTCTGTAATTATTTATGATACTTGTGTACTTCCACACCATCCCTTTAACCCTTCCGAGTCTTCGGGCTCGTGGGTGGCGGTTCGAGATTCGAATGGTATCAGGTTCATCTCGGTATCCGGATCTCGGGTCGTTACAGTTGGTATCAGAGCCATGGTTGTGGAATACATGAGAATCCTAAGTAATTGCGATGGTCCACTAGTCCACAATGTTGTACAGTTGGCACTGGCATAGGGCATCAGGTGTTTTACTGATCTTGGTCGTTTCCCCGTGTTTTCTGTCTTTTGCATCAGGAGCAAGCATGGCGCCAAGGCAGAGGACTCGCTCTCAGCAGGGATAGTCGGTAAAGATACAGGATGAGCAGGTAGGAAGAGCATAGCAGAGTGCCACCTGTGGCTACCAAGGCAGGGGATACACCGAGGTTTCCAGGGGCCGAGGATTTCTTTCGGGGCATGTTCCAGCTCATGTCCCAGCAGTTTGGCGGTGTTGCTGGAGAGGGTTCGGTGACCAAGGGTGGCCCAGGCCGTGCAGTGCGGGACTTCTTGCAGTTTCACCCGCCCTACTTCAGTGGTCAGCCAGACCCAGATGCAGCTAGAGATTGGCTCGACGAGATGGAGCGAGTGTTCAGCTCCATGCGCTGTACTGAGGAGGACAGAGTGATGTTGGTCTGCAACTAGTTGAAGGGTACGGCTCGAGCGTGGTGGTCTTCCGAGTGGAAGACATCCTTCCAGTCACGTCCACTTGAGCAGATAGCGTGGCAGGACTTCGTCAGGGTGTTCGAGCGTGCTTACTGCCCAGTCTATGTTGCTACGCAGAAGATGCGATAATTTTTGGAGCTGGTGCAGGGAGACATGTCCGTGTTACAGTATAGGCCCAAATTGGTGGAGCTAGGTCGTTATGCTCCACACATCATAGAGAATGAGCAGCTGAAGACCGAGCAGTTTGTTCAGGGTTTGAGGCTAGAGCTGAGGCACCACTTGATAGCGAACGCCACCACGGATCTGGAGACAGCTTTCTGAGTAGCGGCGACTTTGGAGCTTGACATGCAGAGGACCAGGGGACCGGTTAGCCAGGGGCAGTCCCAGTCAGGTCGCAGTCACCAGGCGACTACCCATCAGTAGGGTACTTTCCAGCCACTGGCAGGTAGTTTGAGAGCTCCGACTCCGGCGGCGTCAGCAGCAAGATCTGCATCTGTTGTCTCCAAGGTTAAGAAGCTCTTCAGGAAGGGTTTTGGCAATAAGTACAAGGAGTGTCGAGAGCAGAGGCAGGCTTCTTCAGCTAGTGTTCAGCAACCGCTACCTTTTCAGCGACATGGACCGGTTGGTGGTTCTCGAGGGTCATGTCCTTGGTGTGGTGAGTCGCATCCAGGCAGATAGTGTACAGTGTCGGTGATCTGCTTCAGGTGTGATCAACAAGGACACATGGCACGCGACTGTCCTCAGAGGCTACGTCAGCCACCTCAGTACCCTCAGCCGTAGTAGCAGCAACAACAGCAGTACCCCCAGAGGCAGTTCCAGCAGCAGGGACAGTACCCACCGCTGCCACAGTCAGCGAGTGCGGGCAGACAGAGGTCATGAGGCAAGATCACTCACATGACCAGGGCAGAGGCAGAGTCGTCACAGCTTATGGAAGGTACTGTTATTAGGGATGTCAATGGATCGAGTTCGGCTCGGGTAGACCAATACCATACCCTATCCGTGAAAATTTTACTAATACCATACCCGGATAGTACCCTATTATTTTCACGGGTATGGATACGGGTATATCCGTCACGGGTATGGATATATCCGCGGATATCCGTATCCATCCATAAATCATTAGTCCACGTTCACATCCAAAGAAATGTGAGATATATGAGAATTAGAAAAAAAATAAATCCGATCAATTCTTTCATTTCTAAAGTAATTTTTATGTTTTATAAAAACGTCCTTATAATTTTAGCACGAAGTCTAAACTCACAAACTCAACAAGATGGGCAATGGATTGGGTTCATGTCAAAATCATAGGCCTAACATGCACAATGAGTTATTAAGAGCGGGTTCGGATCGGGTACGGGTTTGAGTGCACTAAATCCATACCCTATCCGAATATGAAACGGGTATTTTAAACGTACCCGAACCCGAATCCATATCCGTTTATTCGGGTATTACCCGACCCATCACGGGTCGGGTAATGCGGGTAATCAGATTTGCGGGTATTTTTGACATCCCTAATTGTTATGATTTTGGGTTGCGCAGCGCGAGTTTTGTTCTATTTCAGCTCATCGCATTCGTTTATTTCTGATGATTTTGCACTGAGTATCGAGGAACTGGTATCCCAGGAGTCGTGTGATCTAGCAGTGGAGTTACCTTCTGGTGACTTCATGATCACTCCGTATTGTTTTGAGGAGGTTCCTGTGTGGATTGAGGGTCAGAACTTCCCAGGCATGTTGTACGGGTTGCACCTTCGAGATTATGACGTGATTTTGGACATGGACTGGCTCGAGGCACATGGAGGGGTCGTGGATTACGGAATGAAGAGGGTTTACCTTCCGCATCCCCATAGATCGACTTTCTACTTCCAAGGTATTCGATCTACCTCTCCTTGTTTCCTCATTTATGCTATTAGAGCCTGTAGTTTGCTTGATTCCGGTTGTCAGGGTTTTCTCACTTCTGTGGTCGCGATAGACCAGCAGCATCCGGAATGTAGAGGACATTCCGGTAGTGTGCGAGTTTCCCGATATTTTTCTCGATGATTTGCCTGGATTGCCTCCCCAGCGGGAGATCGATTTTGTCATTGAGCTTGTGCCTGGTACGGGACCATTGGCGAAGGCTCCTTACCAGATGGCTCCCACTGAGTTGAGAGAGTTGAGGGCGCAGTTACAGGAGTTACTTGCCAAGGGGTATATTCATCCTAGTTTTTTCCCTTGGGGTGCGCCAGTGTTGTTTGTGAAGAAGAATGACGGTAGTCTTAGGTTGTGCATCGACTACCGACAGCTGGATGCAGTGACCATTAGGAACAAGTATCTGTTGCCGCGGATTGATGACTTGTTCGATCAGCTTCAGTCTGCGCGAGTGTTCTCACGGATTGATTTGCGATCAGGTTACTATCAGTTGCGTATTCGTGAGTCTGATGTGGAGAAGACTACTTTTAGTATGAGGTACGGGCATTATGAGTTCTTGGTGATGCCATTTGGGCTCACCAATACCCCAGCAGCCTTCATGGACTTGATGCATAGGGTGTTCCGTCCGTACTTGGACCAGTTCGTGGCCGTGTTTGTGGACGACATCCTCGTATATTCACGGTCTGTAGAGGAGCACGAGTACCATTTGAGGGTTGTGTTGCGGACTCTGCGAGATCACCAATTGTATGCAAAACTGAGCAAGTGCGAGTTTTGGCTTCATGAGGTGCACTTTCTAGGGCACGTGATTTTTGGTGAAGGTTTTTCCGTGGACCCGGCTAAGGTTGAGGTGGTGGTGCAGTGGCCAAGGCCGACTACGGTCACGAAGATTCGGAGCTTCTTGGGGCTTACGGGCTATTATAGGAGGTTCATTTAGCATTTTGGTTGTATCGCATCCCCGATGACCAGGCTTACACTGAAGGATGTGCCGTTCGTCTGGACGGAGGAGTGTGAGCGAAGCTTTGAGGAGCTGAAGAGATTGCTCACCACTGCTCCGGTGTTGGTGTTGCCTTCTAGCTCGGGAGATTTTGTGGTATGTACGGATGCTTCCGGGGTAGGTCTCGATGTTGTGCTGATGCAGCATGGGAGAGTTGTGGCTTATGCATCTCGGCAATTGAAGCCACATGGGGTGAACTACCCTATTCATGATCTTGAGTTGGCGGCTGTGATCTTTGCCCTAAAGATCTGGAGGCATTATCTGTACAGCGAGAAGTTCGAGCTTTTCACTGACCATCAGAGTTTGAGGTATGTGTTCACTTAGAGGGATCTTAACCTCAGGCAGAGGCGATGGATGGAGTATATGAAGGACTATGATTTCACTCTGTCTTATCTGCCTGGCAAGATGAATGTCGTGGCTGATGCTCTCAGTAGGAGAGTAACGGTCAGCCAGATGTTGCTGAGGAAGTGGAGGCTTTGGGAGCATGTACCGGCCATGACTTTTAGGCTCAAGATCCCTCAGGATCAGGGTTCGACTGTCCTTGTGAGTCTGACTGTCACGCCAGCTGTCCGTCGACAGGTGACTGAGGCCCAGCATGCGGACCCCGAGCTACCTCGTATTTTGTCGATGGCCGATGTAGAGCTTGGCGAGGATGATATCGTGAGGTTCAAAGGTAGGTTGTACGTCCCAGCCAAGGAGCAGGTGGGGCGTACGGTATTACGTGAGGCTCATGGGAGCCGATATGCCGTGCACCCCAGATCGGCTAAGATGTACCAGAACCTGAAGAGGCAGTTTTGGTGGCCTGGCATGAAGAGGGATGTGGCAGAGTTCGTGGCCAGGTGTTTGACTTGTCAACATGTGAAGGCTGAGCACCAGCGACTAGGAGGTACACTCCAGTCCTTGGATATACCCGCGTGGAAGTGGGACCACGTGACCACTGATTTTGTGGTTGGGTTACCAAGGATACCCAGTGGGCATGATAGTATTTGGTTACTGGTGGATAGACTGACGAAGACGGCTCGGTTGTTGCTGATAAATGTCAGTTGGGGTGTACAGAGGTTCGCCCAGTTGTATGTGGAGCGAATCGTTCCGTTACATGGAGTCCCCATTTCCATTATGTCTGATCGTGATCCGCACTTCACGTCGAGATTCTGGAGGAGCTTCCATCGAGCTCTAGACACCGAGTTGGCATTCAGCTCGGTCTATCATCCTCAGTCGGATGGTCAGTCTGAGAGGACCATCCAGACTTTGGAGGACATGCTAAGATCATGTTGCTTAGAGTGGCAAGGCAACTGGATCCACCATTTGTCATTAGTGGAGTTTGCCTATAACAACAGCTATCATTCGAGCATTAGTATGGCTCCTTATGAAGCATTGTACGGGCGACCTTGTAGGAGTCCGCTTGATTAGTTCGAGGTGGGTGAGCGTGTCCTGACAGGACCGGATTTAGTGCAGTAGTATGTTGATGTGGTGCATTTCGTTCGGCAGAAGATGCTGGCGACGTAGAGCCGGCAGAAGAGTTATGTCGATCGAAGGAGGCAACCCCTCAGCTTTACTGTGGGAGATCGTGTTTTTCTGAGAGTTTCTCCCATGAAGAGCATAATGCACTTCGGTAGGCATGGGAAGCTGAGTCCCCGCTATGTTGGTCTTTTCCCCATTATCGAGCGTATTGGGGAAGTTACTTATCAGTTGCAGTTACCTCCGGAGCTATCTGCCGTGCATGATGTGTTTCATGTGTCCATGCTTCGGAAGTATATGCCCGATGATTCCCATGTATTGGAAGACGCCGTTTGGCCTGAGGTGACCCCAGACTTGTCCCTTCCGGAGTATCCTGTCCGCATTAAGGATCGGCGTGAGCAGTGCTTGCAGAACAAGGTTATTCCTTTGGTTAAGGTGGTCTGGCAGCGTCATTCTGGTGGTGAGGCGTCGTGGGAGCGTGAGGATGAGATGCGGCAGCAGTATCCTTACTTGTTTACGTGAGTCTTTCCCCCTGTTCCGGTGCTTCGTTCTTAAATTTCGAGGACGAAATTTGTTTAAGGGGGGAGGGCTGTAACATCTCGAGTTTTTTGGACATTTTTTGGATCTGGATCCATGGGTTTCGGATCAGTTTCGGACGTCCGGGAGCTTGTTTCGTGTTTCGCGTGGGTTTTTCCCGGCAAAACCTATGGAACCCTGTGTAGGGCGCTCCGGTGCGTTCACCCACTCCGAGATGGTACCGTTACGATCAGCGCGTCACAAGGATCAAGGAAATATTTTTTGTGAATTTTTAGTATTTTCTTGATTTTTGGGATTTCCTATAAATACCCCATTATTTCCTCATTTTCTTTACCTTATCTTTTTATCTCTTCTCTCTTTCTTTCCATTGGAGAACCCCCGCTCCCCCACTATAGCAGCCCACTATAGCAGCTCTCTCTCTCCCCGGCGATCCGTGAGCATGTCTTCCTCCCTCCGGTGGCGGCGCGATCGTGATGGCGGTGACGAGGCGAGCTTGGCGATGGTAATTTACGGCATGGGGGCGTGATTTGTGCGCGGCCAAGAGCGGCGATCCACATAGATCCGGCGGAAGTCGGCCTTCTTTAAGGTAGGGTGATGGATCTATGCCCCTCTCCCCTCCCTTACCGTGATTTATAGGCCGTGGAGAGATCTAGAGGGATTTAATTCCATGCCGGGGGATTTTTCATGTTAAGGGTTTGCGAGATGATTTGTGAGCCGATCCACCCATTTCCCGGAGTTTTGCTCGATTTCGGGGCCCTGGATGCATGCTAGGAAGGGCTGGGGATGTTTCCCCTTGTTTCCCACCACATTGGCGTGTTATTGGGCATGGAATTGGGCTCCGGCAGAGCTCAATTTTGGCTTTCTGTAACACAAAACAAAGGGCGGCCACATAGGTGGTCGCCCAGGCCCAAACTGGGCGGCCAAGACCCTGGCCGCCCACATCTTGATGCCCAGGTGGGCCACCAGGGCGATGGCCGCCCACCCCCTGGGCGACCAGAGAGATGGTCGCCCAGGCAGGGGCAGCCCAGGGACCCAGGGCGACCCATGGTTTGGCCGCCCAGCCCTGTCCTGGCTCCAGGGACATTGTACTCCGTGCTTTCTTGCCCCGTGGGTGTCCGGTTGGGGTTAGGTTTTGCGGGTGAGGTGTCCGCACATGGTTCTAAGGGTTCGGGCTTCCCTTGTGGGACAATTGGGTCGTCAAGTGTGTGATTATGGTTTGGGATGGACCGTGATACGTTGTAGCAGTCCAAGAGTGGGCTGCCACACGTTTGTCTTACCGGAGTTGTTCTTGCCGATATGAGTCACGGTCGAGTGGATCTCGATCCACGTGCTGACCCGTGGTCTACCCGATGCTGGGCATCATGTGGGGGCCTCGTGTTAGGGTGCCGTGGAGTCCCGGGAGGTGTTGTTCTAGGCTTGTGTCACCGTGAGTCAGTGTTGGTACGATGAGTCCTTGTACTTTGGTCCGGTTTAGAGGTTGCTTTCCGTTGACTTGAGAGTCTACTCCTTCAGTGACCCTCCACTAGTCGTAGCCTTCCCGAGAGTGGTCACACCAGGGAGTGGTGGAGAGGCTACCCCGAGAGACAGTTTTTAGACTGGTTACCGTTGGGCCCCAGGTTTAGCAGCCAGAGTCTGGCTGAGGGGAAAACCAGTTAGAGGCCAGACCTGGACGCGTGGTCTGTGTGTGCACACGTGGTTGGGGGCGGTGGACACGCGCTGACGAGCGTGAGCCCAACTAGTTCTTGTCAGTGCTACTTGTGTGTGTCTGAGTCTCACGCCCGGGGTGTGATAGCTAGACACTTGTGACGTGGTGTAAGACGTCAGTGGACGCATCCGGTCATTCTTCTAGAGGGAGGTACTCCTGTCTGAGCTGGTAGACACTCATGATTTTGTCGCTTGGTCTTATATAGAGACTCTGTCGTGGCTTTAGCATTCTTCGAGCAACCTTTCGGCTTTAGCCGTTCCGACTCTTAGTCGTGGTTTACCACCGTGACGTGTGTCTCGGTTTCAGTGCCATGAGTTCGGTGTTTGTAGTAGCAGGGTTTCAGTTGTACTCGCCTTTAGCTGCTTTGTGTTGCAGTTCCGTGTGTTGCGAGGTACGGGTCCGAGTGATTCCTACTGAGCCTTGTTTATACGAGGCTCATTACCTGCGTGTTTTTACCGTGTTTCAGGTGAGGCGAGGCTTCAGGAGAGCGCGCCTGAGGTTCAGCGAGATTCAGGTGCCCAGGGTTAGTTGCTAGTTTCCAGAGCCGGGGGATGTCCCGTGTAGCTGTACTTTACTTTCTGTTACTGTACTAGCTGTGGATTGGACTGGACTAGACTACTGTTATCATTGTATCATTTGATTATTGTTAAACTGTGGACCATGTAATATGTTTAATGAAATTTAATTTCCTGTCTATTCATATAAGTTGTTTAATTTTACAATTATTTATGATACTTGTGTACTTCCACACCATCCCTTTAACCCTTCCGAGTTTTCGGGCTCGTGAGTGGCGGTTTGGGATTCGAATGGTATCGGGTTCATCTCGGTATCCGGATCTCAGGTCGTTACACTTCCCATATCCGGTATATTAAAAGGTGCCACCGGAACGATAGGTTACACCTATTGGGAAGGTAACACACTTGCGTGAGTGCGATCTTCAGATCAAACCTCCGCAACGTACCGGATACTAGTTGAGTCTAGGTGCGTAGTCGAGTCTGCATTCCAACTTTACATTATTATTTTTGGGTCGTGTCTAGTCCATTAGGGAGTCATTTTGACTTGTCCCGACTGTTTGCATGCCCAGTCACAGGGGACCCAATTTTCATCTTTCGCAACTATGGCCAATCCCTACGCCCAAGTCCCAATTAAAATGATACACACCCTCATGGATAGGATGGACAAGCATGATCGAGACACGCGAGAATATTTTTGCCGTGTTGAGGCTTGGCTTAATGCCATAGATGATAGGATGGACGCTACTGACCGATCTCTCCAAGGTCTGGTTAGACGAGTCTCCGCCCTAGAGGAAGCCCCGATCTGACCCGTCCAAGGCAACAAGTCCGTGTCTGAGTATATTCGGGACTTTGATGAGTACTTGTTGAGAGTTGGAGAGGTGAGCACCACAACGACATTGTGCTTCCGGAAGGGTATGCGGCTTCTCTACCAGTTTGAATTGTTTTACTGCGACGTGACCACTCTGGAGCATGCTTATCATGTTGCTCAAGAGGTTGAGCCTTTTGAGTCAAGGTTTGATGCTGTCCTTCGGCGAGCATCAACCTCTCAACAGAGTGCCGAGCCAGTCGGACGGCCACATGAGCCCACGAGGCTAGACGCTCCTGCCCCACGGCCTCACCCACCCCAGCCGGGAAACCCTTTCCCTAGAGCTCCTTTGCCACCTACTTTACCGTCCGATCTTCATTCGGAGCCACCTCAGTTGGAGCCACCTCAGCTAGAGCCACCCGTATTCCTAACGGGAAAGCTAACCATCGCCGAGCCACTACTTAGCTAGCTCAAGAATGGCTTGGTCCCTAGAACACCTTCCTCCCCATCCGTGGACCCCACACTACCAATAGTGCTAGTCAACTCATTCCATTCCACATTCTGATCTTGTCACCATGTTGATACATTGGATGACCTTATTAAGGGATTAGACTAGCAATGGAAGTTGATGAACATGTTGGCCCCAGGCTTCGACCAACTCAAAAGTCGTAGCTTCACACATCCGACATTGGGGTCCATTACCTCCGTGTGCACCGCGGGTCATGTCACCACAGAGATTCTTTTGCTCCTCCCCATTCCTGATGAGCCTAATTTCATTACACTTATCCCGAGGGAGGACCCATATTTTCTACATGAGATCACCATCCCACTTAATACAATGCATGAAGGTGACCATCTACACCTTCAAGAATTCCAAACATGGGATCGTGTCATGAGGGAACCCATCTCGAGAGGTCACACATTCTTTGATCCCTTCGACCCCTTCCCTAAGGAGCCTCTTGACCCACCATATATACTCCCCTTCTTCAAAGGAGTCCACTACCACACCCCTTCCCCACGGGTCGGTCCACCTATGCTCATCGAGCCCATTCATTGGCAAGAGGCACATGCATATAGGGGTGATGAAAAAGGTGAATTCGGCTCTCCTAGCCCTCCCAAACCTCCCAAGTCCACTATGGAGCATGTGCATGATTGGTTCACTTTAGGATGCCTAGGAGTCCCCCACTCCGCCAACCACCGGTTGCGTCTTGTGTATGCTAGGCACACATTCGGATGTCCT
Source organism: Amorphophallus konjac (assembly GCA_022559845.1). Classification (NCBI taxonomy): domain Eukaryota; kingdom Viridiplantae; phylum Streptophyta; class Magnoliopsida; order Alismatales; family Araceae; genus Amorphophallus; species Amorphophallus konjac. Next base: position 66,091,063 of record CM040121.1, on the reverse strand, counting down.
GGTCCACCATGACATATGTATGGGTCGATCTAACAGCAGGTATGTTTAGGGTCTTGTGTGAGTTTGTGTTTTTCTTTATTTGTTCAGAGTCTGTACATGCATGTGTCGAGCATATTAGGAGTTGCATAGTGGATCTAATGCACGCTCGCGGCGTCAGTCTCTTTCGAGAGTGATGCAAGTCGGATCTCATGCGTACGTTGTAGGCTTGCCGAAATTTGGGATCAGCTCTACCATAATGTCTCGGATCTAGTCACATAAAGGGACCCAGCGGTGATTCCTAGTGAGTCTTTGAGCCGTCTCCTCCCTTTGAGAGTGACCCCACCCCAGAGTGTCCACCACTAGCCTCATTCCCATGGCAGCGTGAGCATATAGAACATATACGGGATGAGCATGTTATGATTACTAGGAGTGGAGCGTACCCACGCTACCCGGTACGGTGACGGATCCGCAGGAGCTACTTGAGCAGCTGCACCCCTTACTCGACTGGGTCGAGTTTCTCCCACCCGGGGAGAATTGATGGGACATCGAAGCAAGACCATAAACTTTTTATTTTACATTTATATCTTTGAGGTAATTGGGTTACAATTGTATGGCAAGTATAAGCCAATGTGTTAGTCCTTAGAAGTCTTTGGGTTTCTTTGCAAAAGGCCACGTAGGCCCTGCAGGACCCCCACCTTCATTCCCATTGGTCCACCTAAGTGCTAGGGCCCATAGGGGCTGGTCCATGATCTACCTTTGACTTGGACCAAGGAGAAGAAAGAATAAAATTCAACATTCTCTCCTCCTTTTCAAAGGGGCGCCCCCCTTTAATGGGTTTTTTTATTCATGTTTTAATTTTTTATTTATGACCATTTGACTACATGGGACAATAATTCTCATATCCCCTAAGTGCCCCTCCCTAACCCTAGATCTGAGGGTAGCAATGGTCATTTAGTTAGGTCTATAAAACCCATGTATTTTTCATATTTTAGAAGATTAATGAGAAGAAAATCAAAAAATTGCTCCAAGCCTTGGGCGCCCCCTCTCTTCCCCTTCTTGCAGCTGTGAGAGTTGCATCAAATCCAAGGTGTGAAGCCTTTATTCTGGGAGTGATTCCCACCTCTATCACCTACGCTGGATGCGACTTCCAGCCGCCGCCGCCGCCGCCGCCTCCGTTCGTGCCGCCGTCGAGTCGCCACACCCCGTTCTTTGAAGTGCTATCTAGGATTCTGAGATCCAGGACAGAAGCTCAAAGAAAAGGTTGTTCCTCCCAATCTCTGTATCTGATGATCTTGAAATTTTGAGAGATCATCCCCCTCCTTGTTAGCCATTCCCAGTTAAATTTTCATGTCAATCAGACATCGTTTGCTATTTTTCCCAGTCTTTTAGTTCCACCCCTGACAGTCTGCCAATCAGCAGATCTGCGGGACATTGTCTTGTTATTATATTTTTCTCGCCCTTTAGCCATCTCCAAAAATTACCAAAAAATTTATATGTGATCCTCACTTCCTACCTTATCCACCATAAAATTCTCAAGATCCATATCTGCCATTCCCCTGTCGGTCAAAATTTATTTTCTGGTAGATCATGTTCTGTCCTGACTGTCTATAATCCGAGCCAGTAGAATTACTTGGGGAACAATGGTTTTCATTTCCAATCAGTTTGCTGGATTGTTGTGAAATTAATTTATGTTGTAGCCCTTTGAGTCCTCTGCCCAACGGCGCTGATCAAGCCTCGATCCCCCCCCCCCCGGATCTGGGCGCAAAAATTATTTTCGTGGAGGCGTGCAAATCTGATCCATGAACATGCCAGCAGAACAGTCCGCCGGTTAATTCTGGAAAAATACATCGGCTCACATTCGGCCGCTGCCGCTCCCGGGGATCGACTAGCAACCCCCTGGCAGTGTCCCAGCCAGCCACCGTAGCAAGGAGACGCCCGGAAGCCACGGTCCCAGCAGCCGATTTCACTTGCTGTCCAGCGAGTTTGAACAGTATCGAGTCGGACCAGCAGCCCGCCTCTGGCCCGAAAGCCCTTCCGGCTTGTTGCCCGTCAACCCGAGTTCGCTACTCCCGGGTCGCCATTGTAGCCCGTTACCTCCCTGCGTGGAGTGGGCAATAAAAATCACTACTGTAATTATTTAATTATTATACACCGGGAGTACGAGTCTTGGCCGGGGTCGCCTTCCCCACGCCCGATAGCGTGGAGGTATCGTTTCTAGTCCCCTGTTTGGCATTTTGCTTTCCTCGTATATATTTCATATGCCACTGCTAGAGTGATAGGAAATTAGGTTGATATACTTTTATCACCGCTGCGAGAGCGAGCGAGACCCGTCCCGTGACCCGATCCGGACAAAAAAGTGAGAGTTGACCACCCTATCTCATTACCGATTTCTCAACCGCGCACATCCGCATGCTTCCCTCGCTAGGGACGAGTCACGAGTTTGCCTAGAGTCCAAGGTTTGCATTCAAATTGACGTCGAGTCGCGTCCCATCCCGCATTAGGTGGGCTTACTCTCAATGGGAGGAGAAGGCTCGAAAGGGTCACTAGGAATCGCTGTGGGTTCCTTGTAGGCTACTAAGTCTCCCACATTAGAGGTAGAGCTAATCCCATATTCGGGAGGTAAGTCCACAACATATACATTGGAGCCAATCTTCCGGAGTATTTGGAAGGGACCATCACTACGGGCTTGTAACTTTTTAATGGCTCCCGAAGGGAGTCGTTCCGGTCAGACCCGTACGATAACCAAGTCACCCTCTTGAAATTCGTGGTGACGCCTATGCGAATCAGCCAAACGTTTGTAGGTCTCATTGCTGAGGTTTATTTGCTTGCTAATTGACTCATGCAGACTTTTGACATGCTGTGCAAACTCTTCGGCTGATTTGGAAGTCCTGGACTCGAAGGGGAGGGGAATGAGATCCAATGGTTTCCTAGGTTTGTATCTATGTACGACCTCAAACGGACTCATACATATGGATCTATTGACAGAGCTACTATATGTAAATTCAGCTTTAGGCAAGAGAAGAACCCAATTGCCAGAATGATCCCCAACAAGACACCTCAAAAGGTTTCCTAAACTTCTATCCTGAAGAGCGAGCACCATGTGTTGAGATAAAATTTTAATTTTATGTTTTAGGTATTGATTTAATGTATTTAACCGTAGGATTTACTCTCGATCGAAATCTGATTATTAAAATTTAGTTTAATCAAGATCCGACCGTTGGATTTAAGTTTGATCAACATCTAATTGGCCGTCAGATCTAGTACGAATCAAAATTTGACCGTTAGATTCAAGATCCGACTATTGGATTTGCTCCGGATCGAAATCTGACTGGGATAAAATTTTAATCTAGCTAGGGTTGTGTAGTGCCTAAAGAGGGCTTTGATATCCTTCGGCCTATCTTGATCGTGGCGCTCACTCTTACTTCTGTCCTGGAGAGGGAATTCGGTCAAGCTCTTTCGATCAGAGTGATCGGCTCCGATCGCGTAGCCTAGCACTACGATGCTCTCCTCGTAGCTGGCGTGTTTCTGGGCCAGGGTGAGGAGCTCCATCAGTGTCGACAGGAACTCTGCTCCAAGGGTACTTTGGAGGATGACGTCCCAGGTGCCCTGCGTCAGGGTTGTAGTGGCGATACTGACATCCAGGTGTAGAATGTGGAGGGCCTCCTTGCAGAAGCAGGCAATGAAGTCCCATAAGAGTTTCTCTCAACCCTGCTTGATGGCAAGGAGGCTCACAACAGTCTAGACCTCCTTTTTACAGCTGAGGAAGTTCTCCTTGAATGCCCTCTTTAGCTGTTGGAAGGAGATGATGGTTCCAACATAGAGTGATTCAAACCACATCCGAGCATTCTCTCACAACGTGGTGATGAACGTCAGACATTTGACAGTGTCTGAGGTCCAGTGGAAGACCAAGTTGGATTCGAAGTTATGCATATGGTCGGTGCGATTAGCGGTGTCATCGTATGGAGTAAACACTGGCAACTAAAGCTTTGGGGGGATCGGCACCTCCATGATCTCGCAAGAGAAGGAAGCATGGAAGTCGGCGTCGTCGTCGATCAACGCCTTTATTCGTACTGCCTGGAAGATGTCATCCAGGTAGTAGACTCTACTCTCCAACTCGTGCTCAACCTCTTCATAGCACCTCAACCGTTGTGCCATTTTACGGTTAGAGTGCAACGGACTAGTGCGGTGCAGCGATGGCTGGATGCACGGACGAGGAGCATGGGCAGTGGAGAGTAGCAAAGGCTCACAAACACAGCAGGACTCCACCATACTGAGAGCCCCCTTATTCGGGGGGGGGGGGGGGGGGGGGGGGGGGGGGGGGGGGCATGATCTTACTTCGCTTGGCGATTGAGGTGGCCTTAGTACGCCTCCTTCAGCACCTATATCTGGCGGCGCATCTCCGCCAGTTTGTCCGTGGTGGGGTTCGATGAAGCTACGTCGTGAGACATATATGATTGGGAGGAGGCCTCCTGCGAGGCTCGTTGGGAGGCCGAAACCCCCTAGCAGTTACTAGTGTTGCGGTAGTTTTCACAGCTTGCCATGACTTTACGTCCTCTTTCCACAGACAGCATCAAAAAGTGTAGAGATGAAAAGGTATTACCTTGGGCCTCGTACTACACCTTTGGGATTTTTTTGGAGGGGAATAGTGTCGAGCCTTCTTGAGAAAATCTACAAGCACTAAGCAGCTCGTCAGAAGCAGTACTGGATGTGATCCCGGGGGACAAACGCCAAAATGTGTAGAGATGGAAAAGTGTCATCTTGGGCCTCGTACTACACCTTTGAGATTTATTGAGAGGGGGACAGTGTCCAACCGCCCCAAGAAAACCTGCAAGCACTAAGCAACACGTCGGAAAGAGCCATGGATGGTATCCCAAGGGACAACCCTCTGATACTTAAGTCAGAGACACGTATAGGAGAAAATTAAAGAGTAGAGAGAGAAGGGGACAGAAGTGCCAGTGGTGGAGAGAGTGCTTGGAAGGGCACCGAGTGCTCGGAGATGAGGTGGGGAGCCTGGAGACAATGGAGTTCTCTATATATCTCTCCGGAGGCAAGCGTACGACCGTGTACGCATCTGTACGCTAGTGGTAGGGTGTCGCAACACGTGTGTTTATCACCATCCCCCGTGTAGGTCTTCCTAGGACCATTCTTATATCATTCGCCTTGGCGTCGTCTCTTTTCTAGCTTAGCGAGGGCATGTGTTTAGTGGAGCAATGATCTGTTAGATCATGGGGATCACCCACTGCCCACTCACTCGTTCTCTGATGAAGGACATCATGGTGGGCATCTCAACGGCATGGGTGAGATTCGACGCTCATCAGGGATACCTCCTATAACTCTGGCCTCAATGTTCACCTGTTGGTGGATTTCGTGGGGTCCAGGAGGCACGTGCGCAGAGATTAAGCTCGTGGACCATCAGTCCCGAGTGGGGTTTAATTGGACAACTTTTTAGGACTGTGAGTCGATCGGTGATGGCCGTACTTGACTTGGCGATTATGAGAATTAAGGACAACTTTTCAAGACTATGAGTCGGTCAGCGATAGTCGTACTGGGCCTGCCGATAATGGGCTGCTTCGGGCCTGACGTTACTGAGTCGTGTTAGGTCTGGCAATTTCCCCCCTCCTCACCTGCCATACCCCTCCCCACCCCTTTCCTCCACTACCTCTCTTGGTCTTTCCCACCATCATTCACCCTTCGCCCCCTTTGCCATCATCACTAAAGATGGCTGAGCTCCTATTCAAATTGTAGTTGGTTGCAGATTTGCGAATGTTTGTCTAGGTACTTAGTGACTTTGATGTTTTCCTTTACATCTGTGCCAACATTTCTTCCTTGGTCTAGCATCTTGTTTTTTCTTTTTAATGAAAAACTTAACACAATGATATTAGCATCTACATAGGATGTGAGAAATCTGAGTTCAAAATCAGTGACGGCCAACTCACGCACTCAACTTACGCACATCTTTTGTTTAGTGATATTTACTACACTCTCGAGCTAATTACAATGGTGCGGACACCAGGGCGACCACGTGACACGTCGGTGAACCGACGGTGCCATACGCGGAGCGCCAAGTGGACTACATCGACTTCCAGTTCAAATGGGGATGATTTGGCTTCAATTTGGATACATTTGGCATGAAAATTAGGCTTGTAATGGTCTTGTAATGGTCATTATAGTTGTGTTTTCATATTGGGCTGCTTGTAAGGCCCTTAAATGGCCATTTTGGTTAAAGCCCCTTAGAATGTCTTAAGAAGGAATGGCCTTGGACCATTATGATGGATCCATTAGCCATGAAAGGCCCAATTGGGCTTCCTTCATTCTTGGGCTATCTAGATTAGAATGGCCTTAAGCCATATTGGTTCCATATTGGCTTAATAGGCTTAAGGAAGACCGAGGCCAAACTTGGCCCATTCAAGGCCCAAGAAGGGGGGCGCCCCCTCTTTTGTTGTATTAGGCTAGAAATTTTGTTTTCTTTTCTTCCATTCTCCATTTACCACATGGGACATTAGAATGGCTGCTGGTAAAGGGGAAATGTCTGCTAACCTACCACCTTTACCTTGAAATTCAAAGGTAGGTGAGCAACCATGTCCCCTTGCCCCTCCTTTCCCTTTCACCAAGTCCCCTTGTCATGAACCATGCGCACCCAACCCTCCCTCTCCATGTAACCCACGAATTTCCCCTCCCCCTACCCCTTGCATTGTCTATAAAAGGGCATGTATAGTGTTTGTGCACAATAGAATGAAAGGATTTTGTGAGAAATTGCATTAAGTGAGTGATTCACTTCTTCTTCCTTGGGTGTGACTCCTAACCCTATCCTGTGACTGGACAATATTCAGGTCGTGAGACTAGACCATCTACCCCCCTCTTCCTCTTATCTTCTGGCTTCACCTGATTTATCCTTGATACTACTACGAGTTAGAAAGGATTCAGCTTTAGTTTCGTGTTGATCCGAGTTCGTGATCAACGGTGGCGATTTTTCTCGTGGAGGCGCGCAGATCTGCCCCAGATTGCTGCCCAGAATTGAAGGTGACTGTGTATTGAATTCTACAGCCCGACCCTAACACCATCTGAAGCTCATTCCTGAAGATCAATCGTAGTATTTCAAGTCTCCTTCGCGTCTCCGCTGATCTCGCCTCGATCCGTGACCGGTGCTGATCGTACCGACAGTTCTCATGGGATCACGTAGGCTGGTCTGAGCAGGTCCGGCTGAGATCTAAGTCGACTTTCAGAGCCGGCCACACCTTCATCCGGCCAAGATCCGTGTGACAGGTCTTCAGAGTATTTCTTCCTCAGGGCGTCGCCGACGTTCTCCCACAAAGAAGGCCCCGATCCGACATCGGCAACTATTTTTCTAACATTTTACTGTGTTTCTGTGCAGTTCTGTGAGCATAAAACCAAAACCTCAGAAGATTCGTCACTGCGCCCAGATATGAAGGCATCTGTTTGCGATCTTCGGAGTGAAGATACTACATCTAGTCGCTGAAATTCTCCAACAAACGGCGCTCCGATCGGGCATCGGATCTAGCCGTACAAGCCTCCGCAAGCTCGCTGCGCAGGGTGACCAGCGCGGGCAGAACCGGGTCGGCTTTCCGTCGGCGTACCCGAGCGGCTCCGGCACGCGTTCCTCGCCTCCTGTGAGTGTGGCCCGTCAACCCGGGTTCCAGCAACCCCAAAATTGACATTTTTAGCCCTATACCTATCTGCGTGGAGTGGGCATATATTTCTGAAAGTGTAATCTTATTGCATTTGTATATCGGGGTTGTTCGGAAATCGGCCGGGAGTCTTTCCCACGCCTAGGCGTGGAGATACGTGCTCGTTCCGATCCTTACATTTACTGTTTAGTATACTTTCTATATTGCTACGTTTGTGAGATTAGGGCCGTTAGCTAGTTCCAAATTTCACCGTGATTGTGAGTTGTGAGTGCCCGTTCCGTAGCTCCAATCGAGCACCGAGCGCGGATTAGCACCCTAGGCGACGGTGGTTTCTTAATCGCCGCGATCCCCACGTTTCCCTCGCAAGGGACGATCGTCGGGCTCAAGAGAGTCGCTGTTGAGAGACGTCTCCACCCGGAGAATACCACGGTGGTCAGCCGCCCGACTTGCCTTAGTGTGCTAGTGCTGGCCGCACAACGAGTCGGTCGTACGTCTTAGCCCGAGTGGGTCATCCGTCCCGCATCAAATTGGTATCAGAGCGTCATTCAAGTCTAGGGTCATTTAAGTCCAAGGTTGCATTTGCATTCCTCTACTCGGTATATCAAAAGGTGCGACACGAACGTTAGGCTACGCCTATCGGGAAGGCCACACACTTGCACGAGTGATCTTCGGATCGCTTAGCTCCGCCGCGTACCGAATAGTGGGTTAAGTCTAGGTTCCTAGTTAGTGCATTCCCACATAGTCATGTCTAACATGTAGTTCCGCCAAATTCACATGGAATCCCCATCACCCGGGCAATATGGCCGTTGGTCCACCCATGGGCTTGGCAACCATCCTCTCCCCTTCCGTAGGCCCGAAGCCTCTGATTTTTATGGCTCTAATGATCCGGGCGACTACCTCAATTGGGAGGCCGCGATGGACAAATATTTTGAATGTTACACCATGTCCGATGCCATGCAAGTTAGTTTTGCCCGAGAGAGGCTTGTCCACAAAGCCACCTAGAAATGGGAGAGCATTGAGCACATGAGAGAGGTTAGGAGGCAAAGGCCCATCGAGTCGTGGCATGAGATGAAGGACGAACTTAGGAAGGTCTACCTACCCGGCCCGGTCACCTCCAACCGACCCCACCCAATCACATCCACCCAAGTGGGCCATAATCGGAGGCAACGCGCCGCGCATGTAGAAGAGCCTAGGTCCACGACTAAGCCGAGTTCATATGGGAGAGTCCACCACATTACTCCTACTCCCAACCCCACCATTGCCGAACTCTTCCAACTCATTTTGGATAAAGTGGATAGGAAGTGTGCTTATACCGAGTCCCTACTTCCACCTTGCCTACCTCCTAGCCAGGGAGGAACCAAACACGAACCTAAGGAGGTAACAGCCGATAGTCCCAATCTGGTGCCATCTATGGTTCCATCTCACGGTCCCCTCCCCATCATAGTGGATCCTCGTTCCCCACCCACGAGAGCCCCTTTGCCTATACCCCCTGTCCGTCAGGAGGATAAGGGTAAGGACGCACTTATCAAGGAGCGTAGTGGTTCACGACAGCAGTGTTATCGCTGCCTGGGATTCGGCCACTTTGCAGGACAGTGTCCCACTCGGACATCTCGAGCTCTAGGGGACAAAAGGGTTGGAGAAGCCTCACTCTCCGATCTTTATTTGGAGCCTTCTCAGCCAGAGCTACCCGTGTTTGTAACGGGAAAGCTACTCATAGCCGCGCCACTCTTTAGCTGGCTTAAGATAGGTTTGGTCCCATCTCCCCTCCCATCTATGGACCCTATCCTACCTCTGGTGCCAATCCATTCATTTCACACCACTTTCCGGTCTAGTCACCGTGTGGATACATTAGATGACCTTCTTAAAGGGTTAGACCGGCAACTAACTTTTATGCACTTGTTGGCTACAGGCTTTGACCAACCCATAGGTCGTAGCTTCACACATCCATCCTTAGGGTCTATCACCTCCGTGTACACTGTGTGCCATATCACCATGGAGGTTCTTTTACTCCTCCCCTTACCGGCCGAGCCTGACTTCACTCCTTTTATCCCGAGGGAGGAGCCCTATCTGCTATACACAGTCCCATCTACGTCGATGGATGAAGGTGACCATCAACACCTTCTAGAATTCCACACATGGGACCTTGAGATGAGGGAATCCATATTGAGGGGCCACACATTCTTTGATCCCTTCGATCCCCTTCTTCATGGGCCCTTTGGCCCGCAACCTCCACTCCACCTCTTTGAGGAAGTCCACTTTCACATCCCTTTCCCACGGGCCGGGCCACCTACGCCCACCAAGCCCGATACACCTACATCCGGCCCTCCTAGCCCTCCCAAGTCTCCCAAATCCAATGGGCAGCCGCATGCTAGGGACAAAGTAGGATGTCTAGGAGTCCCACTTTCCGCCAACCACCGGTTGCCACTAGTGTATACGGGGCACATGTTCGGGTGTCCTGGTCCACCATTGCATATGCATAGTCTGCATAACCATAGGTTTGTCTAAGGTCATGTGTGTGTTTGTTTCTACGGTTTGTTTTCTTTCATGCATATGGTTTGCATTAAGTCGTGTCAATAAAAGGCCAGCCATGCACGCATAAGGAGTTAGCCGATGCATGCTACATATCCGTGGATTCAAAGGGAGAGTACATCTAGATCAGGGTCATACCTGACAGGTTTCCGCCCGGAGATCGAAAGCCACTCTAAGTCCACGATCCCCACCCTTTTCGGGTTAAGAAACAAGTGGGTCCGAAAGCGTACGATATTGAACTACCGAACGACAATGGTGTCAATTTGACGTTCCATGTTTCCTCTGGTAGCCTATTGGAACCCGCGGTGATCCCTAGTGAGTTTCGAGCTTTATCTTTCTATTGGGAGTGACCCCTCACCCGAGAGTGCACCTTTCCAGCCTCAACGCATGCATATAGATTGTATACTGGATGAGCATGTGATCACCACAAGGAATGGCGCATACCCACACGTCCTAGTGTGTTGGCAAGGATGCCCCACGATGACCAACGCCTTGATCACATGCGGAGAGCGCAAGCTTCGGGACCCTTACTCAACGGGGTCGAGTTCCTCCCACCCGGGGAGAATTTGTGCGGACACCAGGGTGACCACGTGACACGTCGGCGAACCGACGGTGCCATAAGCCAAGTGGACTACATCGGCTTCCAGTTCAAATGGGGATAATTTGGCTTCAATTTGGATACATTTGGCATGAAAATTAGGCTTGTAATGGTCTTGTAATGGTCATTATAATTGTGTTTTCATATTGGGCTGCTTGTAAGGCCCTTAAATGGCCATTTTGGTTAAAGCCCCTTAGAATGTCTTAAGAAGGAATGGCCTTGGACCATTATGATGGATCCATTAGCCATGAAAGGCCCAATTGGGCTTCCTTCATTCTTGGGCTATCTAGATTAGAATGGCCTTAAGTCATATTGGTTCCATATTGGCTTAATAGGCTTAAGGAAGACCAAGGCCAAACCTGGCCCATTCAAGGCCCAAGAAGGGGGGCGCCCCCTCTTTTGTTGTATTAGGCTAGAAATTTTGTTTTCTTTTCTTCCATTCTCCATTTACCACATGGGACATTAGAATGGCTGCTGGTCAAGGGGAAATGGCTGCTAACCTACCACCTTTACCTTGAAATTCAAAGGTAGGTGAGCAACCATGTCCCCTTGCCCCTCCTTTCCCTTTCACCAAGTCCCCTTGTCATGAACCATGCGCACCCAACCCTCCCTCTCCATGTAACCCATGAATTTCCCCTCCCCCTACCCCTTGCATTGTCTATAAAATGGCATGTATAGTGTTTGTGCACAATAGAATGAAAGGATTTTGTGAGAAATTGCATTAAGTGAGTGATTCACTTCTTCTTCCTTGGGTGTGACTCCCAACCCTGTCCTCTGACTGGATAGTATTCAGGTCGTGAGACTCGACCATCTACCCCCCTCTTCCTCTTATCTTCTGGCTTCACCTGATTTATCCTTGATGCTACTACGAGTTAGCAAGGATTCAGCTTTGGTTTCGTGTTGATCCGAGTTCTTGATCAACGGTGGCGATTTTTCTCGTGGAGACGCGCAGATCTGCCCTAGATTACTGCCCAGAATTGAAGGTGACTGTGTATTGAATTCTACAGCCCGACCCCAACACCATCTAAAGCTGGTTCCTGAAGATCAATCGTAGTATTTCAAGTCGCCTTCGCGTTGCCGCTGATCTTGCCTTGATCCGTGACCGGTGTTGATCGTACCGAGAGTTCTCATGGGATCACGCAGGCTGGTCTGAGCAGGTCCGGCTGATATCTGAGTCGACTTTCAGAGCCGGCCCCACCTTCATCTGGCCAAGATCCGTGTGAGGGGTCTTCAGAGTATTTCTTCCTCAGGGCGTCTCCGACGTTCTCCCACAAAGAAGGCCCCGATCCGACATCGGCAACCATTTTCCCAACATTTTACCGTGTTTCTGTGCAGTTCTGTGAGCACAAAACCAGAACCTCAGAAGATTCATCACTGCGTCGAGATCTGAAGGCATCTGTTCGTGATCTTCGGAGTGAAGATACTACATCTAGTCGCCGAAATTCTCCAACAAACGGCGCTCCGATCGGACATCGGATCTAGCCGTACAAGCCTCCGCAAGCTCGCTGCGCAGGGTGACCAGCGCGGGCAGAACCGGGTCGGCTTTCCGTCGACGTACCCGAGCGGCTCCGGCACGCGTTCCTCGCCTCCTGTGAGTGTGGCCCGTCAACCCGGGTTCCAGCAACCCCAAAATTGACATTTTTAGCCCTATACCTCTCTGCGTGGAGTGGGCATATATTTCTGAAAGTGTAATCTTATTGCATTTGTATATCGGGGTTGTTCGGAAATCGGTCGGGAGTCTTCCCCACGTCTAGGCGTGGAGGTACGTTCTCGTTCCGATCCTTACATTTGCTGTTTAGTATGCTTTCTTTATTGCTGCGTTTGTGAGATTAGGGCCGTTAGCTAGTTCCAAATTTCACTGCGATTGTGAGTTGTGAGTGCCCGTTCCGTAGCTCCAATCGAGCACCGAGCGCGGATTAGCACCCTAGGCGACTGTGGTTTCTTAATCGCCGTGATCCCCACGTTTCCCTCGCAAGGGACGATCGTCGGGCTCAAGAGAGTCGCTGTTGAGAGACGTCTCCACCCGGAGAATACCACGGTGGTCAGCCGCCCGACTTGTCTTAGTGTGCTAGTGCTGGCTGCACAACGAGTCAGTCGTACGTCTTAACCCGAGTCGGTCATCCGTCCCGCATCATACAACCTTGAGATATATAACGAGTTCTCTTTTTTTTTGAAAATTTTGGGATGTTGGACCCATCCCCTTGACATGACATGCACATTACTCTCATATCCAATGGTCTGAAAAAATTAAAAAAATAGAGGGTGTGAAAAGTAAAAAAAATATTGTTCACATAGTTACTTTTTTTATTTTGTGAGGTGGAGAGAGATTTTTAGGTCGTTTGATATCAAGATTAACTTACACGACAAATTAAGAGAGATGAGTCTAACTCACAAATTTTTTAAAAAGAATAATAAAATTCGGTGCACCCGCACGGAGGTGTAATTACACATGGATGGTGAAGCAATTAGTACTCAATATTTTTTGGAAAAAGTTGAACACACTAAGATGATATGAAACATGGTACTATAGGGCCCACTTTGATGAATGAGTAGGAGTAGAATAGGGTGAATTATCCGCACTATTCTGCCTACCTGAGTTTGATAGCTCAAGTTATTTCGGGTAGAATGAGTTATTCCGAGGTAAAGTAGGATAACTAATTCGAGTAAAAAGGTAGAATTAGTTATTCTAAGTAGAATATGATTGGTTTTCATGTATTTTTATCTATTCTATTTTACAAAATATTTTATCTATTTTATTTTTCTTATTCTTGTAGAATAAGAATGTAGTTGTCAAATTAGGCTAAACCCTGGACCACTTTACCCAAGCTTACCTTAACCAACTTATCCTAACCGGTTATCAAAGAGGGCTAGTAGTTCTTACTCTCTCTCTCTCACAATGGGGTTACAGACTCTCGACATGTGTAAATATTTAGAGTAAGGTTCACTGCACACCGGGGTGTACTGCACACTAAATGTACATGGTTTTTAATTTTTTTTTAAAATTTTTTTAAAGTGACATCAAAGTATCCTGATTTATGGTGTAAGTCACGTCACCAATAAATTATTAAAAAAAGAAATCAGATCAAATAAATAATATTAGATTCATTTTTTAAAAAAATGATTTATTTTATTTTAATTTTTTTAGATAATCAAATAATGATGACACAATTTGCATCTCAAATTAAGATATTTTAAGAGCTATTTTAAAAAAATTAAAATTAAAAAATTAAAAATATTATGCACTCGGGGTGTACATCACATCTAGGTGTATAGGTGTACAGATATGTAGATAAAATCTGGTCGTCCTGCAACCAAAATGCAAGTCTATTTTCTTGCCATGGTCTCCTGTAAAATATTTTGGTATTACATTTGTTAGCATTTACTATTTAGCCTCAGGTAGGGATTATCATGATCAATTGTACTTGAAATATTGGGTTAATTTGATAATATGTGAGAATAAGTTTATTAAGATGAGTCCAGATTAACTTATCCTTATATGTTAGAGTAATCATTAATTTAGTAACTTATTCTATATAGGATATTCATGCGAGAGAGTGTACGGTTTAATTTCGGATTAAGTACCTTAATTCTAATCGATCTTGATTACGTTGAAATCATTACAAAATTAGAATAAAAACGGATAGACATCGTAACTTAATTTAAAGGTCTCATGTTCGGAATGTGTCCCTTTTGACGTCAATCAAAGGTCAAGACAACCATGCTATTCTCGTGACAGCCCATCTCTTAATCAGTGGGACTCCCTCAGCCTGTGTCCATGGCTTTCTTCTTCCCCTTCCTCCTGCTCACGGTCTCCAGGGCTTCCTCACCCCGACCCCACTGCTCACCCATGGCTGCCGCCTTCCTCACTTTCGTCCTCCTCACCGGTACTCTCTCCCTCCACCATGTCTCCGCCCAGCCCGCCACCTACATTGTCCACATGGACAAGTCCGCCATGCCCAGGGCCTTCTCCGACCACCACGCATGGTACGCCGCAATCCTCTCCTCCTCCGCCACCACCGCCGCCGCCGCTGCCGACGCCGTCTCGGACCCCCCCTACCTGATCTACGTCTACGACGAGGCCGTCCATGGCTTCAGCGCGCGGCTCTCCCCCTCGCAGCTGGAGCAGATCAAGAGGTCCCATGGCTTCCTGCAAGCCCACAGAGATTTCCCAGTCGAGCTGGACACTACCTACACGCCCAACTTCATGGGGCTCAGCCAAGACCACGGCATCTGGCCGGCGTCCCACTACGGGGAGGGATCCATCATCGGGGTGGTGGACACGGGGGTCTGGCCCGAGAGAGAGAGCTACGCGGACGACGGCATGCCGGCGCCGCCGAAGAGGTGGAAGGGAGCCTGCGAGGTGGGCGACAACTTCACCACCGCCATGTGCAACCGCAAGCTCATTGGAGCTCGCTTCTTCAACAGGGCCCTCCGTGCCAGGGATCCCAGCCTCAACATCTCCGTCAACTCCCCCAGGGACACCTACGGGCACGGCACCCACACGTCTTCCACCGCTGCGGGCAACTACGTCAAGGGGGCTAGCTACTTCGGCTACGGCGCGGGCACAGCGAGGGGCGCCGCGCCGCGTGCCCACGTCGCCATGTACAAGGTGCTCTGGAACGAGGGCTCCTCCTCGGCGGACATACTGGCCGGGATCGACGGGGCCATATCGGACGGCGTCGACGTCATCTCCATCTCCCTCTCCTCACGCAGCACGGCTCTCCACGACAGCGTCCTGGCCATCGCCGCCTTCGCCGCTATGAAAAAGGGCATCTTCGTCGCCCACACCGCAGGGAACCGCGGCCCCGACCTGACCACCCTACGCGCCGGCATCCCCTGGGCGCTCACCGTCGGCGCGACCACCACAGACCGCCGGTTCTCCGGCACGGTGGTACTCGGCGACGGCACCACCATCCACGGTGGTTCCCTCTACGTCGGGAGCCCGCCGTCCACGAGGCGGCTGCCCCTCGTCCTGGTCGCCGACTGCCAGAACGACACACTACTGGAGCAGAGCCGAAACAGGGTGGTACTCTGCCAGGGCCTCTCCGACGACGGCTTATACGACTGGGTCTTCGTCGAGGACAGTGTCCGGCGAGCGAGGTTGCCCGGTGCCATCTTCATCTTACAAAGCTACAACATAGAGAGGCACTACAGGGTCGCCTTCCCCGCGGTGTTGGTAGCCCCTCCGGACGGCGAACGCCTCTTGGGCTATATGAACAGCAGCTCCACCCCAACGGCGAGCCTCAGGTTCAGGAAGACCGTGTTCGGCACCAGGCCGTCCCCCGCTGTGGCCGTCTACAGCTCCAGGGGGCCGTCCCGAATCTCCCCATACGTGCTGAAGCCGGATCTGATGGCCCCCGGCACGGGGGTTTTGGCGTCCTACGTCCCCGGCGAGGCCAGGGGCAGCCCGTTCGACGTCCTCTCCGGGACGTCCATGGCGTGCCCCCACGCCGCAGGGGTGGCCGCCATGCTGAAGGCGCTCCACCCCGACTGGAGCACCGCGGCCATCCGGTCGGCCATGATGACCACCGCGATCACGTCGGACAACACCGGCGGCCCCATATCGGACCCCGCACGCGGCGAGGCCGCAGCCTCCCCGTTGGCCATGGGTTCCGGCCAGCTCGATCCCAACAGGGCCATGGACCCGGGGCTGGTCTACGACGCCCGAGCCGGCGACTACAAAAGTTTCCTCTGCGCCATGAACTACACACAGGAGCAGATCCAGGCTATCACAAGGTCGGCCACTAAAACCCGCTGCCGGAACGCATCACTAGATCTGAATTACCCCTCGTTCATCGCCTATTTCGACCCGGTGGGGTCGTCCCCGTCGGTCGCGGACAACAGGGTCCGGGTGTTCCACCGGACGGTGACCAGCGTGGCCGACGGGGCGTGGAACTACACAGCCGAGTTGACTCCCATGTCAGGGTTCAGGATCACGGTGAATCCCGAGACGCTGGCCTTCAGGAAGAAGTACGAGAAGCGAAGCTTTACGCTGAGGATGGTGCGCCGGAGGAGGATGGTGAACAGCGAGGTGGTGCATGGGTGGCTGCGGTGGGTGGACGGCCGGGGTAAACGGGCGGTGAGGAGCCCAGTTGTTGCCACCACCACGTACACTCTCCCCGGCGAGGAAGGCTAGGTGGCGATCCAGTGACCTGTCCTTACTCGTAGTTACTCCCCTTTTTAATATTCCTTGGGTATTTCTATTTTCACTGCATCGATGACAGAGGGTCTCCCCAATCGCTACTAGTTATGGCGGCGGTATAAAAATGAGTGATGCATAGGGTGAGATTCAAACTCGGGTGATTTAATAATAGCTTATCTCTTCGTATCAGTCCGTTAAATTCTCCGTTATCAAAAAAAAGTTCTCAGTCTTGTATCTATCTAATTTGACGGAAGTGTATGATCTTATTAAGAATATCGCAACACTTGCTGCGGTGCACCAAGTTCGTTAAACTTGGTGTACACCAAAAAGTTTTTAAAATTAAAAAAAAAAAAAAAGGTGTCCCATTTTTTTTAATTCATGTGTTTAGGCAAGTTAAAGGGAGAGGTATCATGTATGTCAAATTAGAAGAGGGCGCACTTCATCTTCTAAAATTTTCAAGAAAAAAAAACTCGGTTCATCATCCTGGGGGTGGGGTGTAATTACTCCGGCGGTGCATCAGTTGTGACTCTTAAGAATGAGAGAGAAGAAAGTTACTTGTGTGCATAAAATTCCCTCTATATCTTCTCAAATTTAAATTGCAATCTTCATCATGCGATAAATATTTGGTAAAAAATATTGAGCCAAATAAATGGGGTCTTTTGCAAAGTTTCTGATGTTCCCACCTGGATGGAGGTCAGTTTTATTCCGGACAAATGCTAAATAAAATAAATATCGTGTGCATCCCCCTAGTTTCACGTACCAATAAGCTCACCGGAACCCTAACCCCCCTCCTCCTCCCGCCCCCCCCTCTCTCTCTCTTCTCCCCGTCGCCCCCGCCCTTGCCCTCCCCCCCCCCCTCTGATCCCCCTCGGTGTGATCCCGTCACCCCGGACCCTACGGTGTCTGGCCTTTGCCCACCGGAACCCTTGCCCCACCCCCCCCATCCCCTTTCGTTGCCTTCCCCACCCTGCGGTTTTTGTCTGCTTTTCCCCCCCCTCCCCACACCCTTCTCCGACCCAATCCCAGCGCCTCCACCCCCAAACCTCCCTCCCGACCCAACCTCTGTCCCCCCACCTCACACTTTTAACCCTCCCATGTTTCCTCCTGCGCGCCCCTTTTCCTATTCCTTCAGACCTAGCTCCCCCGATTGAAGCCCTTCCCTCCTCCCCCTTCCTCCCAACCCCCCCTAGCCCCGCTTTATTCGCCAGAGGCCCCGTCTCCATCTGGCCCTCCCATCCACCCTCCCCCCCACATCTCCCCCCCCCCCTGGCCTATGGCGGACTGTGAAGGAGATCCCATGCAGGAAGACGAAGAGACTATCAGAAGACGTTTCAGACAGCTGTTGGTTAGAGAGAAGCCAACAACAGTGGTCGATGTTCCAGAACCCCCCCCCCCCCAACGGGACGCGATCGCTGGAAATGCTCCTTGGTGGTAAAGATTCTGTCAAAAACCAAGATTAGAGCAGCGGGTCTTAAAGAATGGATGGAAAACTTATGGAAACCCAAAGGAGAGTGGCAACTCATCGACTACCCAAATGAGTCTTACCTAGTCCGCTTCTCAGAGCCGCAAGAGGTCGAGACCATATGCAAAAGGTCACCCTGGTTTTTCAAGAAGGACATCATGCTTCCTCAGAGGGGGGAATCCTACATGTTACCATCTCAATACTCCCTCACCAAAGCAGATCTCTGGGTCCGCATCTTTGATCTGCCAGAGGAACTTCTCAACCCGGCCTCCGTCAAACTGCTGGAAGACCAGCTGGGGGAGCCTTACGACCCTGTTCCTAGAGAGATATCCTCCTGGGGCTGGTTCGCTCGCATAAAAGTTTCTGTCAGTATCGACAAGCCACTCAAGATCAGCATCCAAGCCAGGCTCCCGGGGAACTCCACTCAGTCTTTCCAAGTGGCATACGAAAGACTACCCTGGTTCTGCCACTTCTGCGGGTGTATGGACCACGACTCCGAAGGATGCAAAGATCTAGCGGAACTCAAGAAGCAAATCAAACAGTCATACTCTCCCCAGCTGAGACAAGAGTTGATAGAAATGATAGAATTTGAATATTGTGACTGGCTGAGAGTGGGCTCTTCCCCCCCCCCCCCCCAATCACAGTTTGCAAGATACCATCAAGAACCGAACACCTTCCCCACAATGCAGTCGGGGCGAAATCAATTCCACAGAGGGCACTTCAGAATCTACAGGAGTCCGCCCAACCCCCCGGTGCCAGAGAGCTCTATTCCAAGAAGATCCCACTTCCGAGCAGAGCCTCGTCGGCCCTCCAGATCCACCCCAACCCCACACTCACCCAACCCCATCCTTGGTACCCTCTCCTCCAAAATCAGGCTCCACCCATATCCCAAATCATCTCCCCCAAACCAATCCCACCCATACAGCCCCACTCCCACTGATACAAACCAGAAGATCCATGCCCACTCCCCACCCTCCTTACTAGACACTCCCCCACAAATCCTCCTCCCCATAGACCCCCCCGAACAAGCTCCACCCCCCCCCCCCCCACCTCCCTGGCGGAATTGCCCCAAACCATTGAAATTCCTCCCCCCACCCACCTTCCCACCACCAACCAAGGGAAAAGGAAAGCCAACACCTCGCATGACCCCCCTCAGGGGAATACCCTCAAAAAAGCCAAAGTAGACTTCTCCATTCCCCCCCACCTACCCTTCCATCCGGGAATTCACTCCCCTGAACACCTCCACACAACAAAAACAAAGAACCCAAAGAAAGCTGCCCGCTCAAAGCTATCTCCCCCTGAGCAGAACCCTACCACTCCCAAAGACCAGTCCAGTTCCAAGGTTTCAGCGGCTGACCTCAACAAGCCGCCCAGTCCCAAATGAAGATCCTCTCCTGGAATTGTAGGGGAGTGGGTGGGTCCTCTACAATTCCTTACCTCAACCAAATAACCCATTCCATAAAACCCGATATCTTCTTTCTGTCCGAAACCAAAGCCTCCCAGTCCACCAGCCACTCTTTTTTTGCCAACAAAAACCCAGGATCCTACCACTATGTGAATCCCGAAGGTAAGGCAGGAGGCCTCTGGGTCTGGTGGACCCCCAACTCTCAAGTTCAGATAATCCAAGCTACAGCTCATTGGATCTCTCTGGAGGTAATGGATCCCCCACAGTCACCATGGAGACTTGTATGTGTGTACGCCCCGGCAAGAAAATCAAGCAGAACTGCTTTGTGGAAAGAGCTAGCAACCCTCATCAACACCCAAAACCGGTCCACCCTGCTTACGGGGGGCATGAATGCCATTCTGGGTCCGACTGAAAAACAGGGTGGTTCCACTATCAGTCCCCAACAGGTCAAAGACTTTCACAATTTCATCCTGGAGGCCGGCCTGCTGGATCTGGGTTTCGATGGACCAGCATACACCTGGACAAACAGAAGAATGGCAAGATGGCACATCAGAGAAAGGCTCGACAGGTCTATGGCTAATGTCGAGTAGAGGATGCTATTCCCACATGCAACTGTCCACCACCTACCTCGGATAGCCAGTGACCACAACCCCATCTACACAAACCTGCTCAGGAATCACAAGCGGAGAAGTCAAGCCGTCAAATTTGAATCGATGTGGGCCCAGAGAGCTGATCTGCAGGTGGTCCTTCAACATAGATGGAATGCCTCCATCCCCCTAGTGTCTAGCTACTACCACAAAACCCTACAAATTCAAGATACGATTCGGAGCTGGAGAACAAAACATTTCAAGAATCCCCACCAGAAAGTCAAGGACATCACAAGCGAGATGAACAAACTCCGATCCCTCCCTCCCACTGAGGACACCATCAAAAGGGAAGCCACCTTGGAAGGTCAACTTGAGGAACAAGTCAAGCTGCAAGAGGAATTCTAGAGGCAGAGAGCCAAGGCCCACTGGTTCAAGGAGGGAGATAGATGTACAAAGTACTTCCACACCAAGGTTCTGAACCGCAGAACCTCAAACAGGCTTACATGGGTAAAACTATCGGATAACAGCTGGTCAGGGGACCCCCACATCATCAAAAACACCTTTGTCCAGTATTTCTCCACCCTCTATTCTTCTCCCATTCCTTCCCCACCTCCCTCTATGCACCTCCCCACCCCCACCAGGACCCTTTCGCAATCCGAAGACCTCCACTTCCACTCCCCCCCCTCCACCAAAGAAATAGAATAAGCTCTTCTTTCCATGAACCCAAGGAAATCTCCTGGCCCAGATGGTTTCCCCCCCCCCCCTATTCTATCAAAAATACTGGCCCTTCCTCAAGACCCAATGCTACGACCTCATTACCTCCTTCTTCCACAATCATACTATTCCCTCCCACCTCAACCATACACACATTACCTTAATCCCCAAAAAACACCCAGCCAACTCCCCCTCAGACTATAGACCGATTAGCCTTTGCAATGTCCTCTACAAACTCATAACAAAAATCCTAGCAAACAGGCTCAAGGAGATTCTCCACCGAGTGATTTCCCCCAATCAGAATGCTTTTTTGCCTAACAGACTTACCTCTGATTGTATTATTGTTGTTCAGGAATTGATGCATTCAATCAGAATCAAGCAAGGCAAGATAGGTTTTTTCGGCCTCAAGCTCGACATCAGCAAAGCCTACGACAGTCTTGAATGGCATTTCATTGAAGGAGCTATGGACTCCCTGGGTTTCTCAGCACATTCCAGACATATGGTCCTTCAGTGTGTAAGCACAGTCACATACTCCCTAAATATCAATGGGGAACCCACGGGCAACATCACCCCAACAAGAGGGATCAGACAGGGCTGCCCCCTTTCTCCCTACATGTATATCATTTGTGCGGAAATATTTTCAAATCTGATCAGAGCCAGAACGGAGAAGACAGGTAGAATACAAGGCTTCAAAATCAACAGCAGAGCTCAACTACCACTCATGTTATGTACGCGGATGACATCTTCCTATTCGGCAAGACTGAGGAAAAGGAGATTGATGAATACATGAATACTCTACAACTCTACACAGCTTGGTCAGGTCAGTCCCCCAATAAACAGAAGTCTGGCTTTATATTCAGTCCCAATACTCCCACTTCAATGCAAGAATACATCTGCCGTAGAACCTCTATAAACTGCCTCCCACAACATGAGATGTACTTGGGCGTCCCTCTGTGGCCGGAGAGAAGTAGAATACACCAATTTAAATTTTTAGAAACCCGCATCAAGAACAAGCTCAGCAATTGGAAATGTAAAACTTTGTCTCCAGCCGGGCGGGCCACCCTTATACAAACCACACTATCCTCCATCCCATCCCACATCATGGCCACCTCCCTCCTCCCAAAAGTTACCATCCAGGCCCTCAACCAACTCCAAAGCAGATTCTGGTGGGGGGCAGATTCAAACCAGTATAGAATTCACTTCTGTAAGTGGGAGAAGCTCAAACTTCACAAAAAAGCTGGGGGCTTGGGGTTCAGGGACCCTCAGAACTACAACAAGGCCGCCATAATGAAACTTGGATGGAGATTTTTAAATGATCAACAGGCCACTTGGGCCCACATCCTGAGGGCAAAATATCTCAAAGGGCTAGATCTCTGGACTGCCAGGAAACCCGCCAGATGCTCACATGTATGGTCGGCCATCCTTTCCGTCAGAAAAGAGCTTAAAGAAGGCCTATTTAAAATTTTTCAAGACGGAAAGAGTACTAACATCTGGGAAGATAAATGGATTCCAGATAGAATAAGTCCTCCGGCCCCCCTTGGGAACCTCACTCAACATTCCCCTGTCCTGGTCTCCCAGCTGATCTCCAACTGCCAATAGGACCAGTCCTTCATTCTCTCCACATTCCAGCAAGACACTGCGAAGGATATCCTGAACATTAACCTGCCACAACATACTTGCCCGAAGGGAGACCTATCTATCTGGAGTCCCACCAAAAATGGTAACTTTGCTATAAAATCAGCTTACAGAAAGCTTGCCGAGAAGTCTATCCCTCCATCTCCATCATCAAAACACAGCATCTAGCAGGTTATCTGGAATCCCACCACCTACAACTACATTCCCCCAAAGGTCTCTATATTTATCTGGAAGTGCGCAGTTGGAGCTGTCCCAGTCAATGCCAAAATCGCCAAATGTAGCAAAAATGTCGACCCCAGCTGTCCTATTTGTCACACTGCGGATGAGACTACACAGCACATGTTATTCTCCTGTAATAATGCCAGAGCCATCTGGAAGATGTCCCCCCTCAATTACCACTCAGCTGAGGATCCCAGAGAACTCGAAGATAGAATCCAGGAATGGGCCAGCCCCCCTTTCTCCAGGAATAGCAAGGATACAAAAATCATCTCTATGGGTTATGCTCTCATTTGGCAGATATGGATCGCGAGATGCAAGAAGGTGTTTGAAGGCATTGAAGAACACCCAAGCTCCACCACCCTCAAAGCCTTGGTGCACCTCTCTAGCTGGACAGACAACACAGCCATCTGCCATACTCCCTCCATTCAGCAGCCAGCCGCATGGTGTCCCCCCCAGGGCCCATTCCTCAAAATCAACACGGACGTGGCATACACAGATGGACAAGGCGCATTCGGCACCATCCTCACCGACCCAGATGCCAACCCCATCTTCTGCTCACAGCAGTTTCTCCCTCAGGTCCCCTCTGCAGAAGAGGCCGAAGCATTGGCCTTCCTCCAAGCTATGAAGCTCGCAAGTTCTCAGACCCAGCAAACAACTATTGAGGGCGACGCACTCAACGTGGTGAACTACATCAACGGCTCCACCTCTCCCCCGTGGAGAATTCTATCTATCATCCAAGATTGCAGGAGCCTGCTAACCCGCGCCCTCAAAGTGCATTACATTCCCAGGTCTGCCAACATTTTAGCCCATACCCTCGCCAGGGAGGCCCTCAAGTTCCGAACCTCTAGTTGCTGCTCCTTCCCAAATATTCCGCTATGTATCCAACAGGTTATGAACTCTGTCTTGTTTCCTTAATGAAATTTCCGTATTTTCTTTCCAAAAAAGAAAAATTGGCATAGACTCTGAAGAAGTCGCATCATATCAAGTTAAAGTCAAGAGTCTGACTTTGCCATCTTGTCGCCGTCGGTAGTTCGGTAACTTGAGTTGTTAGTGGTGCAGGTACAAAATGAAAAAAAATGGAAAGAAAATTCAGGTTCTTCTAAATCCAATCTATATGTTTGTATCCATCTAATTGTCCGATTGGACGGCTGGAAAAACAATTAAAGAAACTAAAAATTGGAGGTCTCTGTTCGTCCCAAATAATGGGCCGACTGGTTTTAACCTATTTAAGGGTCAGGTTTTTATTTTTATATTTTTAGCTATCTAATTATCGATCGGATTATATCAACATGTAGATCGGTGTTTGGTCAATCTAAAAAAATATGAAAAAATTAATTGCAAGGCATAGATGATGAACATTCGATAGATTCGACATAGATGATGAGCTAAGTTGTCGGGATGCAAGTCACGCAACCTATTTCGCCTTTTGTCATTCATGGGCCCAAATGAAATGAAGTATTAACACAGCTTGCCCACTTCAACATTGGCGGGTGGACCATGTCAAGTTCTGAGCCCTAAAGTAGTGCGCAAGGATGTCAGATTCGGGGCAACGTTGGAGAGTAAAGAAATGGCGAAAAAGTCGGGAAGTGGGGGAAGCTCCTACGAGACTACAGTTATAGGTAAAAACGCACAAGATTCTCCACGAGTTGGGCGCTAGTTGTCTTGGCATCAGAGCGTAAAAATGTAAAATGTTATGGATGAACGATGGAATGAGAAGATGAAATCCTACCCTAAAAGCCTCCACAGGGACACTGATTCACCTGAGGAAGTACACACCTAGATATTCATCTATGGTGGGGAAGACAATATCGTACTCCGTCGGGATCTGAAAGGCCTCCCTCAGGCCTGAGATGACGTGATAAGAGACATTAAAGAAAGGTCGAGAAGGACCAAGTTGAGCTCCCGATGTGCTCGAAGCACCTACTCGGCTCTCCTCCATGACACTGGAGGACTCAGACTCCTGGGAAAGAAGAAACTTCCTACGAGGGGCCATGGGAGCGACAGAGAGAAGGAAATAGAACGAAATCTCACTAGAGACAAGAGAAATCAGGGGAGCAACGAGCACCGACACCGGAGGAGAAAGATGTCGAAGTGCCTCCTCAAACACGTCCTACTCCTTTTTAAGAACAAACAACAGCAGTGCACTCCCTTGAAGTCCCGCGATCAAAGACACCCAAGAGGGGGGTAAATTGGGTGTTTACAAATTTTAAGGAAACTTTTGGCTTTTTGAAATATGTGATAAACACTAATTAGGAAGTTCAAAGTTGTTAAACAAATTCTCTCAATCTCTCCGATCCCACACGAGCATGTAACAAAATATAACAATCAAACCACATACATGCACAACCCAAACCACAATGCACAACGATTTTAAGGTGGTTCGGATGCAACGACGGTAATCCTACGTCCACCCTTCATCAAACTCGGTGAGGCTTCACTCGGGGATAAATCCCCAAACAGAGACGACGCTCCAAACACACACGCAGGACGACGCCTGCCCACACACACGGGGACGCGCCCCAACACACACACAGACACACGGAGACGAGGTCTCCAACACGATCCAACAACCGGATCAACAACACACACTCTTGCTGCGACATATGCAGCACTCTCCACACGCAAACACTAAGACCTGGATAAAACCACACACACACGTAGATCTAAGAAGATCCACGCAGACACACGAATCAAATACGACACACACACACACACGACCACGGATCCAACAACGATCCACACACACACAAGTCTTGCAGTTTATGATGAACACAATTATAACACCCAAAACATAAAGACAATGAGACTTAGTTTAGAAAACTCCTGTTTTGGGTTCCCCTTGAATGCATGTTGCGGATCTTGAACGTATCTTCACTTGATCGGAGCTTCAATCCGTGCTTGCTTAGCTTTTCTCCTTTCTTGCTTGCTTGGCTTCTCTTCTTTTTCCCTTAGGCACTCTTCTTGATATCCTTGCTTGCTTGCTTGGCTCTTCTCTTCCTTGGAGGAGGTTGGCTTCAGATGTACCTTCAATGGGTTGAGAATGGATGAAGAACACTTGCTGCACGGAGTACTGTTCATGGCTACAGTACCCTTCTTCTTCCTCCTTAGACAGCACACTCTTGATCTCCCTTGAATCACTCTTGAATGGTTAGGGTTTATGACTCCAAATGATATGTTTTATAGCCCTTGAATGGTCCATAGACAAGTCCCTGACCAGATCCACAAATCATGGCTTTATTGGGGTCATTGGGATTAAATAAATGGGAAGAAAGACCTCTCCTCGAGCTTGAAGCAAAAGTCAACAAAAGGGGCAGATCGGGGCTGGCGGTCGACCGCTCTGTAAAACCTGCAGACAGCAACCTTTCTATTTTTTCCAGTCGACCGAGATTGGATGGGCGGTCGACCGCTCTGAGACAGTCCTATAGAAGATTGCATTCTATTTTTTCCGGTCGACTGGAGTCAGGCCGGTGGTCGACCGGACTGTGATAAACCTGAAAAAATGAAGAGTTTAGCCCGAGGAAAAACATCTATAAGTCAAGAGCTTCATGTCCATATCAAATCAATGCATTTTGAGTTTGGTTTAACTTAGCTTATGCATTTGGAAAGTTCAAAGCAAATGAGCACTTGTCATTACATGAGATTGTCTTAAACAAGTTCAATGCTCACTCTTCCCTATAATCAAAATTTTGTTCTGGGGGCTCCGCCCCCAAAAACCCTCGCAAGGGGCGCTGCCCCCTTGACCCCCGCGACCTGACCGCGCAGGTCAATCCGCGTTCGAGGGCGCACGATGGCGGGTTTTGCAAGGGCTAGAAACCTCATGAAATAGGTGCATATGAACACTTTGAAACACACATGTTCTGAGGTAAGGATCAAGTTCTGGGCTAAGAAACAAGAGATAAAACTCAATCATCCCAAGTAAATTATTCATAAATATAACCTCATGGAACACTCAATAATAAGGAGTGTATAACAGATTAAGAGCCTTACCAATGGTTCTTGACAATACATGATATATACCACTTGTTTTGGATTGTAGAGGAGCAGGGTGCTTATCCACACGTTTGGTTCACCAGGTGACTGTCAAGAGTTTGATCCTGCAAGTAAGATAGCCAGGGTTAATACCATGCTTGTTCACATTAAAGAGATTATGAAACCTCTTGCCTCTTGTAAAACCAATTCAATCAAGCAAGAATCAAGACCATATACTATTGCCATTTGTCATCTCAATCATATCTAAACATGAATGTACACAGTCATCAAGAACATGTGCAATCAACCATAAGTTTAGTTATCATCACTTGATCACATATTAAGTTATCATCAAAATCATAACGCCAACAATCATCAAAATCATAACTCAACATCCCTCACTTCTATGGCTCGGATCAAGCCGCCCCCAGGAAGATTAATCTCCACCGTCAATTCACATAGTGGGAAAGTCTAGGGCTTCAACCCTCGTCATTCGATCATGCTTCCCCAGAAACGAAGAGATGTGGTCATGATGGCAGTGACGTCACAACCACATAGGAGGAAGCTATCTTGTGTCCCAAGAAAGACAGTAGGAAGCACGACGCCCTAGCTATAGACAAGGGAACGATCATGAAGTATCGACCGAACACACCCGTGCATAACTGAAGACCTCTTCAGCTAACCTCTACCAATTCTTCCCGAGCACCGAGCACCCTCGCTGCGCGGGAGTTGGGGGCTAGTGAGGAGGGGAAAATTCTCGAAGCCCACTACGTCCCATATATCAATAGGTCCACGATCCAGGAACGTTGCCAACTGAGACCCACTTAGGCTTGGACCAGCTCATAGCCACGTGCTCCGTGCATGATTGTGCCCCACGCTCCTAGTGGGTAGCTATTACTACAATAATGGTGGACGTTATCCCAGGCAACGGCTAGGTAGACGGTTATCAGCCGTGTCTCTATGTCATTCGCCATCTCCTTTGTCCCTTCGCCTCTCGCACAACAGGCAAAGAAGTAACTAACGACTCCACGATTGGGCAACCCACTAACTCCACTCTCTGCCAAGTTAGGGGACAAGTGAAACGGACAAGCTCCACTAGGATCCTATAAGTAAGGCCCTCGACATACCTCCAGAGACACGGTATATATTACTTACTCACAAAGACCACTCCAGCTACTTTCATCTCTCATGATTCTCCAACTCTCATCCAAGCACTCATCTCCACCAACAAACATTCTGTCTTATGCTCCTAGCTCCCTCTGTTTTCTTTTGAGTACTTGCTCCCTTCTTTCGAGCACTCTGCTAACTTAAGTATCGAAGAGTTATCGCCCGGGATCACACACAGGGCTCCTTCCGACGTGTCGTTCATTGGTTGCAAATTGTCACGGGATGGCTGATCTCTCTCCCAACAAACAAATTATAAAAAGTGTGGTGCGAGGTTTGAGATATCAAATTTCTACCTCTACACTTTTTGGCATCGTCTATGGGAATGAGAGCAAAAACCATGGCTCTCCGTGGAAGCTACCGCAACGTGAATAACCGTCAGGGGGCTTCGGGTTCCCAGCAAGTGTCTCGCGATGGCTCAGCCCACTCACACTCGCCTCGGGCACTTTCTTCTTAGCCCCAAGTGAATCCTACTACGGTGGAGTTGGCCAAGATACGCCGGCAACTCCAGATGTTGACGAAGGCTTTCTAGTGTAACATCCCAAAAAAAATGTATGATTAAATATTATTAAATGATTATCATTAAGGAGTCCCAGATTTATTCTCCATTTATCCATTTATTTTTGTTTATGATTGTTGATTTTTTTATCCCCTTTAGACGATGAGTGGATGTAGTAGAGAGTAGATGGATGACCTAAGATAGGCGATAGTTCGCCTAAGAGATAGCCAATTAGATAATGTTCCACAAAGGAGAGAGAGAGAGAGACGAAGGAAGGTGAGGCAAAGGGAGTAAGGCGGAAATCAGAGAGAGGCAAAAGAAGTATGGCAGAAGGGGGAGAGAGAGGTGAAGAGAGTAAGGCAGAAAGGAGAGAGAGAGGGGGGGAGGGGAGGTGAGGGGAAAAGAGTAAGGCAAAAATGAGGGAGATGGGACGAAGAGATGTGAGGCGAAAGGAGTAAGGTGGCAAGGAGGGAGACGAGGCGAAGGGAGTAAAACGGAAGGGACAGAGAAAGAGGCTAAGGAAGTAACGCAGAAGGGAGAGAGAGATAGAGGGAGAGAGGCGAAGGGAGTAAGGTAGAAAGGAGAGAGAGAGGTGAAGGGAGGTGAGGCGAATGGAGGTTACTAAGACGCATGGTTGAGATAAGGTGGAGGCGGATGATGAGGCGAATGGAAAGGTGATACTGTGACAATAAATTGAGGAGGTGGAGGAGATATTGATGATAAATTAAGGAGAAAGCATTATATTGATAAGTTGAATACTATGTTGAAGGTCCCAAGCGAGATTTTCAACTAAACTAAGCAGACATATGATTTATTAAGAAATTTATCAGTTCAGGTGAGGATGCTAATGATTCATTTAAGAGATCCATCAATGGTTGAATACTGAAGCAAGGGATGAACCATAAGGTCATCGAGTAGAGAACAAAACAAAGCTAGTCAATAGTCAAACTTAATAGTATAAGCTAAACAAAGCCCAGCGATAGATGAAGATATTAGAATGTTGACCTCGTCGTATCTTTCTTAGATTAAATAATATTGAGGTCTGACAGTACTATATCTTTCTTAGATCAGAAAGCCCACAGGATCTGAGACAACTGGATTCGTCAGTAAGGTATGGGGAGGCGTGATCAGACGAATAGAGTAGAATATATTAAAATGTCTTGGTTTGGAGCAGGTATGTAGGTGGGAGTGGCATGGTAGTCTGACCTCACATGCAGGATGCCAGGACATGCCATACCCAGGGCAGAGAGTAAGAGAGAGTTATATAAATTATCTCTCATTTATATTCCCCCACTCTTGTTTTCCATTCTCCAAGCTTTTTATACTCCTTAGAGCGTTCTTGGGAGGACCTTGTCATCTCACAAAGGTAGGTCCTCAGCAGGTTTCTCCAAGTTGTCTTTCAACTTCTTCTGTTTGATCTCTAAAATCAAGTTCTAAGTCTCTTCAACCCCTGCCATAGGGTGAACCAAAAGGAGGATAGGAAGAGTTGATTCTGAGTGCGTACCTAGTTAAGGTAGGATTCCTAAGTATGAACCTAGTGTAAACCTTCTGCATGAGTTTCTAGACGATATTTTGACCGTTGAGTAAGGTCCAGACTAAGTTAGAGCTTTTAACCCTCCTTTGCTGCAAGTTTCCTTAATGTGATCGTGGTGGTTTTCATGACTAAGATTAAGGAAAGAAATGTTCTAACCAATAAAGAAAGCATGTTGTGTCTCACGTCGGATTTTCGGTAAAGCTAATTTAAGGGTTAATAAGCTTTGCATTACATGAAAGATAGGGTGATCTGGGCACGAGATCCACTGCATGTCATGATTCACTTGAAACAGGATCTCTTCACCCCCTATAGCCATACCTCACCCTTGATCTCCATTTGAATATGTCAAGGAAAGGGCTATCTAGTAGAAAGGGCTACCTAGTGGTAAGGGTTATCCAAAGAAAATGGTTACTTAGATAAAAGAGAAAATCCAACGTGGAGCCACTCAACACGTGAAACTGCCTATAGCGTGTAGCCGCCCAGAGCGTGAAGCCTTGCATATTCATTCTGCTTTTCTTTTATGATTGATGTTTCATGTTAAATCTGATTGCTCTGACTAATGTGACGGATAATGGGTGTAAGCTCCTTGTTGAAAATATGTTATGAATATGATAAGTAGTCACGTGTGCACTATATATATATATATATATATATATATATATGCTCATCTACAGAGCATTTCCACGCTAGCTCTCCTGATAAGTATGTAAAAGGAAAGTTTTTATGCAAGTATGAAAAGGTCTTACACTTCGTGAAATGCTAGTACTCATACTCTTCATGTGAAATTAATGCTAAATTATGAATCCATATTATTGAATCATTATGCAAGTTCATGTTCCTGCCACAATATCTATAGACATTGTCTAGTTTACAAGTTTATCATCATTGGCCTCATCAGCTTTAGATGGTGGAATAGGACGCCCACATCGCTGATCCACCTAAACTTTTCTAGATTACATCAGTTTCCTGCAAGTCAAGTTTTTTTTTCATTAAATGTATTTGGAAGCACTTTATATTATTTGTATTATGTTTAGAGCTAAGATGGTTTGACCAGTAGCAGATTTCTCACTTATGTATACCTGGTTAGCGGGTGATCGCTGGTTGGTATTAGGTGTCCTACTGAGTCTTGTACTCAATACATTGTCTCAGTTTGTTTTAGGTGTGACTTGAATTTAATTAGTGGCCTGAGATTAGAGTAGCACTCGTGAGAGTGCCAATCCTCAAGTGTGAAGTCACAACCAGGAACTAGCTATGTGTTTTGTGGTGCTAGTTATCGTTGCCCATGAGGGCTTTCATATCGAGACAAATTCCGTAATTAACTATGGATTATGAATGGAAACCAGTCCTTGTGTAGTTTCTTTTCGTAATATGTATGTAATTGACAAATATTTTATGTATGAAATGGTCAAAGTGCTACTACTCTTAGGCACATCATGTTAAATTGCCACGTCCTGTGTTTCTACTTTAGCAGAGCAAGACAACCAGGGCCTCTTGAATTGCCAGGCGGAGCAGGACCGTGTTCCAATAGCTCCTCACCAGAACGACAGGGTCCCTACAGTGGATGGCTAACGGCACGAGCATTGGCTGAGCCAGGGGGGGTCAAGTGGGGGCAATTGCCCCCCCCCCCCCCCCCCCTTGACTTGGCTAAATCTTTCTCTGTCTTTGCATTTCACTCCCGGTTGAATTTTTTCGAGTCTATCGACGGTGGATATCTAATTTTTATGATTAAGTTAAAATATCTACTGATGGTAGATATTTATCACCCATATTCATTAATTGGTTGTTTAACTGTGAATCGACGATGAAGATTTACTTTTGTAAGATAAAAACTTAAAAGAGGATAAAAGCAGCACAGTATAATCGTAAAAAGGTATTGCGACTGTCGGCTGAGAAACTTTGTTTGTAGTTATGTAGGGTTATTTTTTGATGGTTGAGCATAAATAAAAAAAGGCTATCGGGCTGTGCAAATAGTTGATTTGTAGGCTTGTAGAAGGTCTCTCCGATCTGAACGTCTGCCCCCCCCCCCCCCCCCCCCCCCCACACCCCACTCCACTCTGAGGAGCTTCTCTGTCAATACGGTTAATTTTTTACCTTGCTCAGTTCTCTAGTTATCTATTTGGTGACTTTACTGTAATCGTAAGGCTTTACTATGAGGTTTTACTTGGCGAAGACATTTCATTCAGGACTTTAATTTTATCTTTCTTTTTAATTCTTATTTTGTGTATTTTCAATCACGGGGATTTTGCATATCTCAATAGCTTAACCTGGTTCTCCCTCTTAGTTGTTCCTGTTTGTGATTCATTATCTCGATTATATAATACAAAGTCGGCTCCCACTTGTCGGAAACATTGCATCTGATTTTGAAGTTTAAGTAATTTTTGTGATGATCAATGGATGAATGATAATTTTGTGATATATATTGAGAAGGAGACATTCGAGAATATTGACAATGAGACAATAATGTAATGCTTTCAGAATATGAAGATCCGTCATGGATGACTCACTTGTAAAATATCTTCTATTTGAATGAAAATAAATAATTTTTATTATATTAATTATATTTTGCCCCCCCTTTCAAACATTTCTGGCTCCGCCACTGGGCACGAGCGTGAGTTATCGCTAGCATCAATGGCCCATACCCCTCGTCTGCGCGGCGAACCCTCCCAACGCCCTACTAGCCTGCTCCACTCCAACTCGAAGATGGTACAGCATTTACGACGCTACAAGGAGGTCAAACGCCAACTAGAGGGGAAGTTTCGGTACCTAGACGACATGTTCCAGACAGTATGAACGAAGGGGCTACTTGACGACGACATGTACCGATTTCTGCACTCTCTTCCTAAAAAATTTTGGAGGTAACCATCTCTCCGAAATTACAACTGTCGACCTTCACTCCGTAAGACGGCACAACCGATCTAGTTGACTATTTGCATAACTTCGAGTCTAACTTGATTTTTCGCTGAGCCATAGACATTGTCAAGTGTATGCCTTTCAATTGTACTTAAAACATTGGGCCACTTTGATAATATGTTATGATAAGTTAATCAGAGTGAGTCCCAATTAACTTATCTTTGGGTTGGATTAAATATTAGTTTAGTAACTTATTCTAACTAAGATTGAATAGGGTATTCATGTGAGAGAGTGAAACTAGTTAACTTTCGGTTAAGGGTCATAACCCTAATCGACTATGATTATAATAACCTTACTACTAAACTAGAATAGAGACGCGTAGACATGATAACTTAGTCTAAACGTCCCTTATTCGGTTCTCACTTTGATAATCTAATAGGATAATTAGGGTAACGTACTTGATAAGATAGAGTATGTGGGCCCCACGTAGCTATGTTAACCGAGGTGGGTAGCATATTGGCGCCGAAAACTTCTACCCCACCCCGGTATCAAAACAGGCCTCAGCAAAGTGACCCTATTGACGTCAAGACAAAAGGTCAAGAGTCAAGACAACCATATCATGATCGTGGCAGCTCTTCTCCTTTTAATTAGTGGGACTCCCTCACCCTGTCTGTCTCCGTGGCTTTCTTCTTCCCCTTCCTCCTGCCCACGGTCTCCGGGGCTTCCTCACCCCGACCCCGCCGCTCACCCATGGCTGCCGCCTTCCTCACTTTCGTCCTCCTCACCAGCACTCTCTCCCGCCACCATGTCTCCGCCCAGCCCGCCACCTACATTCTCCACATGGACATGTCAGCAATGCCCAGGGCCTTCTCCGACCACCACGCATGGTACGCCGCCATCCTCTCCTCCTCCGCCACAGCCGCCGACGCCGTCTCGGACCCCCCCTACCTGATCTACGCCTACGACGAGGCCATCCATGGCTTCAGCGCGCGGCTCTCCCCCTCCCAGCTGGAGCAGATCAAGAGGTCCCATGGCTTCCTGCAAGCCCACAGAGATTTCCCCGTCGAGCTGGACACTACATACACGCCCAACTTCATGGGGCTCAGCCAAGACCACGGCATCTGGCCGGCGTCCCACTACGGGGAGGGATCCATCATCGGGGTGGTGGACACAGGGGTCTGGCCCGAGAGCGAGAGCTACGCGGACGACGGCATGCCGGCGCCGCCGAAGAGGTGGAAGGGAGCCTGCGAGGTGGGCGACAACTTCACCACCTCCATGTGCAACCGCAAGCTCATTGGAGCTCGCTTCTTCAACAGGGCCCTCCGTGCCAGCGATCCCAGCCTCAACATCTCCGTCAACTCCCCCAGGGACACCGACGGGCACGGCACCCACACGTCCTCCACCGCCGCGGGCAACTACGTCAAGGGGGCTAGCTACTTCGGCTACGGCGCCGGCACAGCGAGGGGCGCCGCGCCGCGCGCCCACGTCGCCATCTACAAGGTGCTCTGGAAGGAGGGCGCCTCCTCGGCGGACATACTGGCCGGGATCGACGGGGCCATATCGGACGGCGTTGACGTCATCTCCATCTCCCTCTCCTCGCGCAGCACAGCTCTCCACGACAACGTCCTGGCCATCGCCGCCTTCGCCGCTATGAAAAAGGGCATCTTCGTCGCCCACACCGCAGGGAACCGCGGCCCCGACCTGACCACCCTACGCGCCGGCATCCCCTGGGCGCTCACCGTCGGCGCGACCACCACAGACCGCCGGTTCTCCGGCACGGTGGTACTCGGCGACGGCACCACCATCCACGGTGGTTCCCTCTACGTTGGGAGCCCGCCGTCCACGAGGCGGCTGCCCCTCGTCCCGCTCGCCGACTGCCAGAACGAGACACTACTGGAGCAGAGCCGAAACAGGTTGGTACTCTGCCAGCGCCTCGTCGACGGCCTTTACGACTGGGTCTTCGTGGAGGACAGTGTCCGGCGAGCGAGGTTGCCCGGTGCCATCTTCATCTTACAAAGCTACGAGATAGAGAGGTTCTACAAGGTCAACTTCCCCGCGGTGTTGGTAGTCCCTCGGGACGGCGAACGCCTCCTGAGCTATATGAACAGCAGCTCCACCCCGACAGCGAGCCTCCGGTTCAGGAAGACCGTGTTCGGTACCAGGCCGTCCCCCGCTGTGGCCTTCTACAGCTCCAGGGGGCCGTCCCGGGATCTCCCCATACGTGCTGAAGCCGGATCTGATGGCCCCCGGCACGGGGGTTTTGGCGTCCTACGTCCCCAGCGCGGGCATGGGCAGCCCGTTCGACGTCCTCTACGGGACGTCCATGGCGTGCCCCCACGCCGCAGGGGTGGCCGCCTTGCTGAAGGCGCTCCACCCCGACTGGAGCACCGCGGCCATCCGGTCGGCCATGATGACCACTGCGAGCACGTCGGACAACACTGGCGGCCCGATATCGGACCCCGCACGCGGCGAGGCCGCAGCCTCCCCGTTGGCCATGGGTTCCGGCCAGCTCGATCCCAACAGGGCCATGGACCCGGGGCTGGTCTACGACGCCCGAGCCGGCGACTACAAAAGTTTCCTCTGCGCCATGAACTACACACAGGAGCAGATCCAGGCTATCACAAGGTCGGCCACTAAAACCCGCTGCCGGAACGCATCACTAGATCTGAATTACCCCTCGTTCATCGCCT
This sequence comes from Amorphophallus konjac, assembly GCA_022559845.1. Taxonomy (NCBI): domain Eukaryota; kingdom Viridiplantae; phylum Streptophyta; class Magnoliopsida; order Alismatales; family Araceae; genus Amorphophallus; species Amorphophallus konjac. The sequence continues at coordinate 66,055,441 of CM040121.1, read as the reverse complement.
ATTTCGACCCGGTGGGGTCGTCCCCGTCGGTCGCGGACAACAGGGTCCGGGTGTTCCACCGGACGGTGACCAGCGTGGCCGACGGGGCGTGGAACTACACAGCCGAGTTGACTCCCATGTCAGGGTTCAGGATCACGGTGAATCCCGAGACGCTGGCCTTCAGGAAGAAGTACGAGAAGCGAAGCTTCACGCTGAGGATGGTGCGCCGGAGGAGGATGGTGAACAGCGAGGTGGTGCATAGGTGGCTGCGGTGGGTGGACGGCCGGGGTAAACGGGTGGTGAGGAGCCCAGTTGTTGCCACCACCACGTACACTCTCCCCGGCGAGGAAGGCTAGGTGGCGATCCAGTAACCCGTCCTTACTCGTAGTTACTCCCCCTTTTAATATTCCTCGGGTATTTCTATTTTCACAGCATTCAAGTCTACTTGATCCAATAAGATAGAAGGAAGTTACTTGTATGCGTAGAATTCCGTCGATGTCTACTCAAATTTTCATCATGAGAAAAATATTTGGTAAGAAATAATGAGTCAAGTTTTGCAAAGTTCCGGATGTCCCCACCTGGATGGAGGTCAGATTTTTTTCCGGACGGCTACCTACCAAAGATATGCCACCTGTGCGCACACTGAATGCATAAAGATATATTTCTATTTCATAATTTAAAGAAAAGCTAAAATTCCATGTAAGCACGCTGCTAGCCATGCTACCTACCAGTCTACCACTCCATGAAAGGTGCCTCTTAATTTTTCTAGGTAGCTGTTTCAGTCACGGGAACTGATCCTTATAAAGAAAGAAGTTACCCAAGTCGTCTAATCTACTCCAAGTTCATTTGCATCATCCCTCCAGTTTCACCGATAAAGTTCTTAGTCAGGCTTTGAATAACTCACTCCTTTTCATAAACTTTCTCACAAATGAAATTATAGCCCATCAACTTAACTTCGATCTGATATAGAAAAAAACCCAAGTCAAAATTTCGTTTTTACTCATCAATTTCTTATGGGAGGGAGTTTGGACGCTATTAGACAGGTTAGAAGTGTGAAATGTCTAGCATCTTAGTGCACAACAATCGATCGATTTTGCAAATTTTAATTTGATCTATCGATCTGACCCGGTTTAACTTCTAAAAAAAATGAGTTAAAATTGTTAAATAAGTTTTGAGAACTATGTCAATTGCAAATGAGATTATTTTGACTCATATTTCTCGTGGGGCTAGATTAGACTTAGAAAAATTGACATAAGCTCTTGTTACTATTATTATTATTATTATTATTTCACTCTAAATAGAGATATGGGTTATAGTACTCTAAGAAGCAGCCAGATCAAGTCAAGTTAAAGGTAAGTGTCTGCCTTGCTACACCAGAGTCATTCCAATAAATTGTTGCGTAGTTAATGGTGAAAATAAAAATATCACGTTGATCTCAATCTAATCTACATGTCGGATGGTTAAAAAATTAACATATACATATATGCATTGATAATCTACATGTATGTCTCTATCCAATCGGTTTTGACCCATTTAAGAAATCTGATTTTTTATATTTTTTAATTATATAATTATAGATCGAATTATGTGAACACGTAGATCGAGCTCTAGAAGATCCAGAAAAAGAGAGTGCTGGGTGACTGAAACAAGTAGAACTCTAAAGTCAAAGTAGCACACGATAGATTGGACTTGCGATGCGATCAAAGTCAGGTCACGCAACCCATTTCTTTCCCCCTTTGTCCCTCGTGGGCCCCAATGAAATGAAGCTTTCAAAGCAGCTTCCCCACTTCAACATTGGCGGGCGGACCGCGTCTCGTTGTTCAAAGCTGTCAACACGGGTCCCACAGGTTCCTTCTCCAAGCAACTTTATTTATTAATCAGCTACCGACGATGAGTGTCGCCTTCCACTCTCGCGTCCACCATTTTGTCCGTATCTCCACGCTTCGGCCACCATCTCGTCGCCCCGCCCCTTCTTCGTCACAGCCCCGTCCGAATTCCCGCAGGCCGCCACCTATATATCCTCTGCACATGGACAAGTCCGCCATGCCAGCGACCATCTCCGACCACCACGCCTGTTACACCTCCACGCTCTCCTCCGCCGCCGCCAATAGTTCGGCAACCCGTCGACGAGTGAGCTTTACGCCAAGCCCCATCCTGGACTACATAAACAACACCTCCACGCTGTAACTTCTTCCTGGCTTCATGTCAACGTACTTCCGTATCCTCTTTGCTTAATCGCATATTTACAAGTCCACAGACCTTTCACTTTCTGAACTTCGGCACTACTTCCGTTTGACGTGAACAATAAACGAGCTCATCCTTCTTTCCCCCCTCCCCCTTTTTTTTGGTTGTAAAAGTAAAAAGAAGCTGAAGAGGAAACACGTCGAACAATGTCCTCGGTGCAGTATAAATGAACGGCGCAAGATACGCTGCAAAAATCTTGGATGTCCAATATGATTTCCCATAAAGAGATACCCGCTAGTGGTCTGGCTTAGAGGATAACGGTACAGGCAGACTCGGCAAGAAGAAATTCGAAATTTTAGACTATTGCTACAGCAAAACAATAATGCCAAATAAATCCCCACTCAACGACAAAATTCCAACACACTAAACACTAAAAAAGGCCTTGAAGTCTTGATTCATTCAAGCGACGAGGATCCAGGAGCTGCATAGCCGCCGCCACCGGGAGCACCGTAGCCGCCACCACCACGGCCAAACGCCGGCCTACCACCAGCTCCCTGCATGATTTCACAGTAAAGGGTCCATTTGGCTTGGCTCTAAATTCAACGGCAAATTACCGTTGATGTTAAATTTTGTGCAATAAACTCGTAAAAAGAATGTGCAGATATAAACATGGTGCGGGAAAGCCCAAATGGTTAAACGGTATATCCACCAACAAGGAAGACATTCGCAACGACTACAGTCCACTCAAAGAACCTCCGTATCTATGATGGTCCAAGATGGTCTCCAAAAACCTATGAATTGGTAACCACATTATGAGTCATAAGTATGAAAGAATTAGATCACAAGAAACCGAAGGGGAATGATAATGGCATTTACTTAACATTCAGCTCATTTCCAGGTAAACAAACGATTTAGGCTACCGCTAGAAGTGAACATAAGCTACAATAAATACAGTCTAGGGATTGTTTTAAAAGACATTGCAGAATCTTATATACAGAGTAATTGATAATCCTATTGCATAAGAATGAAGGTAAAGAATGTTTCACCTGCAACGCGCCAAAAGATGAGAGCTACACGAGTTTCAACTCTGACCAGAGTTGTAAAACATCCATGATACCTTGACTAATTAATTACTGCAAAAATAAATACCTTCACTGCATAGACACAAAGTGTCAAAAGACACATGCCGTTGGACGGCAAGTAGCCGTAAGGGTATTTTTGCACTTACATTACATAGTAGCGTAAACCAACTAAAGTGTGTGTAGTCACGATTCTGTAATTTTGCATTGAAAAAGACTATTTCCAAATATCCCTACAATTTAATAAGATTTCCGAGTAAAACCGCTTAAGGAATCATGTACATGTGAAAAAAAAACATTACCTTCTGACATTCTACAAATGTCAAAACCCCATATTTAGATCTACCAAGAAGAGCCAGCATTACTGGCATTGCAGCCAACCTACCTAGATTTCAGGTTTCTGGCCACTTGATCATGCTCTGTGTATATCACAAACAGGTGACTGAGCAGGAGGTCCAAATCAAAACTAAATTGATTGGTCATGCCAACTGGCAATTAATGGCAGCCATTATTTTGGAATGCTTAGCAAAATGTGCGAGGGCACAGACATAATTATTAAACAGAGCTACACTAACAAATGAAAAGTTCCAAAAGATTTAACAGAGATCATGCCCTTAACAAGAAATATGCAACCAAGGATAAAACGGCATTAACAAGACCTAATGCCATCTGATTGGCATCTAATGCCAAAGAAAGACCACACAAATGACAATAACAGTTTCTTCTTTTTCCCCCAAGATCCAGGAGTTTGTTTGGCTAACGATTATATGTTTTCCATTGTGTGGCGCCAAATGTAGGCGCAATCGAGCTCTGAGTGCAGGCATTCCACCATAAAACATTTTGCCCTCGTTCAGTATCCATTGATAGTTTACATCAATGTAGACCAAAAATAAAACCATTATTTTTAAAGTCAAAATAAAAACATTATGCACAATAGAAAATGCACAAGGAAGATGGTTGACAGTTAAACAATCCGCACCTATCTTAAACTGTTATGAAAAGGTAGATTCTTTGTAATTTTCCAAAACGGACATTAAAAGGTAAAAAACATACAATGAGGTGTTCATCAACCACACCCACAAATGCAATTACTAGTTAAGGGTTAAAAAAATCAGCGGCAGATGACTCTATCAACTCCTTTATTTTTCTGACATGCAGCACACCATAAACGAGTAAAATAGAGGGAAGTTATTACTGCAGCTAGGGAAAGAAAACTCATTCATTATTCATTTATACCACTAAAATAGACTGCACTTCACTAAATTACTACCAAAAGGAAAGTATCCTAATTATATTTAAACAAAAGAGTATATAAAATAGACTGCACTTCATTAAAATCTTGCATATCATAACAAAACATAATTGCAATACTCGGTGGCTTCTTACAATAATTCTGTTCATCGCATGGAGACAAACAATTTACTAGTTCTCAACAAAGTAAATAGATGCAGTTACCCAATAACAAAACAATGAAAGAAACACAAAACTCCTGAAACATCATGCATCAGTCAACCATTGCATTTGTGAAGCAGGGCTCCAAATTGGTCAGATCATATTCAGGGATATGTATCTATTGCAGACTGAAGATCAAAAATTGATCCATACACTTGTACAATGGATCAAGGCAGGTGCACAGCATTTGTTTCGAGTCTTTCGACCATAGATCATATGGATCTAATTGAGTAAGCACAAAATCCGAGCACAACCACCTTTTGTGTGGAATAGAACATGTGCAAATACAGATTATCTAGGTGGTTTATATTGCTAAATAGTCAGATAACATTGAACTTCAATATGTTCTTGGAAGTGACTGGCACTGCAAATATAAAAACATAAAAAAAGATAACTACAGTGTGTAAGACCCGGCATACCCCGATAAGCACCCTCATTCCCTCTGTGCCCACCAGAACATCAAGTCATCAACCCAAACACATGAAGATATGAAAAAAATTAAACCCGATACTTAAACAAAAATTGCACTGGTCAAGTAATTAACCCTTACCCTCCAATGGACCCAGGTCCTTTTAAAACCCCTTAACCCTCATATAAAAACCATTGACCCAGTCATCTGTGGCCCCTAGATCCAAAGAGGCTACCCATTCAGGGTGTTTAAACTACACCAATCTATGACCCCAATAAAGTCCACCTGATTGAAAGACAGGAACGGGGAAGGCTTTGAATCGCAATAAGGAGAGGATGAGGATCCGAATTTCATCCCTCGCAAAATCACCAAAAGGCACCTTTTCCTAGAACCCTATATTTTCCTTTCTTTTCACCCCATTTAGTCCAGCTTCAGTCTTCCGGCTAGCCTCCCTTCAACCCTTGCACTGCCAAGTTTGTCCAAGTCTTCTAGCTGGCTGTTCTAACCGCTTTTTTCAACCCTTTCCCTACCACCCATGGTCCACACTTCAAAGGTGAAGCCCCAAAGGCTACCAAGTTACTTTCACAGGCAGTATAACCTCACCTTCAACAGCAGCCAACACCTCTGCTTGAGGTGTCAGGTATCATAATAGACTTGCACATCCACAATAAATGTGAGGCCCACTAGGGTCACTAACCTGCCAACATCAATATATATTGAGAGAGAGCGAAGAGTGAGTGGTATCCCCAACATCTCATCTCCATTCAAATCAGCAATAGTTCCTTCACATTTTAATACATAAAGCATTCCACAAAAGTAATAACCTTATGACCAAAAAATCCTTCGACAGAAGTAAAAGAAATAAACTAATTCAAATTAACATTTGCAGAATATCGATTGCATCCGCATCCCTCATCTTATGGCAATGGATGCAAAATTTGGCCTCTTCTTACCTCCATTTGGCAACTAGTAATGAATATAATGCACAAGAGCTATGTTTGTTAATATCAAATAAAACTATTTACTACGGATAGAGAAAATTAATTAGTGCTTCCTATCAAACAACCTAACTTATTTCCCAATCCCTGGTAGAAAATACCACGCAATCAGCGTACATTTTGCCGGGACTTAATTTCCAATCCCTACCATAAACCGCCGTTGGAAGGCCTTAACGTGTTAACATCCTTTCAATCCTTTAAGATCTCCACGCATTAAGACCCTCATCATCATCATCAGAGCCTTGTCCCAACTATTTGGGGTCGGCTATATGAATCCTCTTCCGCCAAAGATTTCTACCAAGTGCTATATTCAGATTTAAACCCAAGAAACTAATGTCCTTCTTGAATCACACCATCTCATTTTAGACCTTCCCCGAGCTCTTTTACTAGCATCTACTAAGAATCGGTCACATCTTTTAACCAGTGCTGAGTTAGGACGATGAAGCACATGTCCAAATCACCTGAGTCTATTTTCTCTCAATTTACTATCAATTGGGGCTAGCCCCAAGTCCTTACAAGGACTTAAGTCGCTTAAAGCATTACAAGGCCTTAACATGCTAAGTCACATAAAGCGTTGCAGAGTCTTAATGTATTATTTTTTGAAAGTGGGTACTATCACAATTATATTCAGTGTAAAAAGAGCATGATGTACAAATATAAGCAATGTGCTCCCAAAAGATCTCTATACAAAAACATCGCACCAAGACGGTGCTTACCTACCTGGCCTCCCAACAGAAGGAAAAGAGAGTTGTTTGACTCCACCTTACATCAATCATCAGCTCTTTCCATCTCTCTCTCACAAATAAGAGAAACAACCCTTCTCAATTCTTGTTTCATTCCTAAAAATTCTGTTGTTCCTTTCTCCCCATAGGGCCCATCATATGGCATGGAAAATGAGTAACCAAGTTAACCTATCTTCCTTCCAACTCCATTTCCTATGTCATTTCCCAAGCAATTGATTCATGCTCTCATAAAGACCAAAAGTGCAGTGGATCCTACTACCGACCTTGGTTCATACCTCCCTAGTAAAGGAGCAACTGATGAAGAGATGATTCAAATTTTCCTCCTCCCCACATAGACAGCACGAGGTGGAGATGTCCTATAGGAAGAGAGCAATTCTATCACATGTGGGCAGCTGGCCATGTGATATCCTCCAGATCAGCAGTTTCACTTTAAGAGGGTTCTTGAAAGTCCAAATCTACAAGGCAAAGGGGTGTCGCAATTCTCCATCAGAGATAAATGAGTATACAGACCTGACTGAGATGCGTCCTTCCTCCTCCCATCTCCACCACCACCTATCAACTTTACAAGGGTCTGGGGCGTGGTCTAAAATGAATAGGAAAAGTTCCTCCAACTGATCCATCTCATCAAACCTAAGATTCCTCCTGAAAATCAACGCCCATGTTCCCCTTGGAAGCTGTGTCAAAGTTGTGGGCCACGGAAGCCAAGGGTGAAGCAAAAATCGCAAAGAGCTTTGGGAAGCTTGCCTCCATGGTGAAATTGCCACACCATCTATCTTTCCAGAAATGACATCTTTGTCCATTCCCTAATCGGACTCGCAAACTTGAGTTGATGATGTCCCTCCATTGAATGATGTCATACTAGATGGGAGAGATATTGTGTTGAGATGCCGGGATCATGTCCAATCCCTAGCCCTGCAATAATACCTTTGCTTGATCAGTTGTAGCCATAATCCAACTCCCAATTTCCATAGCCATTTACATAGAAGCGCCAAGTTGAAGTCTCTGATGTCCTTGATACCCACTCCTCCCATGTCCTTGCTCTTACAAACTCCGTCTCATGAGATATCATGCCAACCCCTACTAGTGTCACCACTGCCCATGCTAGAAGAATCTTACTTGGATGGACTCCAATCTCTTAGCCACCGTTTTCGAGATCCTGAAGATGGACAAAAAATATATGAGTGATGTCCAATACTGATTTGCACAGGACTATTCTCCCCCTATGATAAGAGCCTCACCTTCCAACCTGCTAGTCATCCAACCTTCGCACCACAACCTGTCAATCCTTGCAGTATAAGGCCCATGAAGATAGCAAGAGACCCAAGTAGGAGAAAGAAAAGCCTCCAACCTGACAACCCAATATGAAGGCTGCTCTCCTAAAAGGCCTTTCCTTTATGTTGACCCCAGCAATGTGGCTCTTGCTGAAATTCACCTTCAACTCATTGACTTCCTGTAGTAGTTCTAACATCAACCCGACAACATGCAATTGGCTCTCGTCCTCTGCTAAGGATGGTATCATCCACATACTTTATATGACTAATGCCCACACTGCCAAGTCCCGCCTGAAAGCCTCTGATCAATCCTGCTAATTCGACCCTCATCCACATCCTGCTCAGAATTTGTGCTACCAAAACAAATAAAAGGAGGGACATAGAGTCTCCTTATCGAAGTCCTCTGTCACTATGAAAAGAAGTGGGCTGACTGGTGAAGGGCTACAAAAAAGGCTGAAGAAACACATGCCGATATCCACCCAATCCACCTATCATCAAAGCCGATGTTAATGCATTAACCTTGCAACACTTTAACTATAGTGCTTTCAGTAACTTAGCGTGTTACAATTAAAGTGTTGCAAGGCAACATGCTAAGGCTTCAAGACATTACAAGGTCGTAACATGCTAAGTCACTAAAAGCATTATAAAGTCTTAATGTGTTAAGTCACTTAAAGCATCATACGGTCGTAACACATCACTCCTGCAATACTTAAAAAGTGTAACACGTTAAGTAACTTAAAGAGTTATAGTTAAAGCATTGCAAGGCTAATGCATTAAAATTACAAGATCTTTAATGCATTAAGACTTTGTTACACTTTAAGGCCTTAACACGTTAAGGGCCTGCAATACTTTAAACTTAGTGCATTACAGTTAAAGCGTTCTAGGGTCAACGTAAATGTAATGCATTAGGGCCCCCAACAGCCCAATAGTAATCAACGGTAGGAATTGGAAAACAAGTTTCAATAAAAAGCAAGGTACGAAAGGCACTTAATTCTCTGACAGGGACCAGGCAGTAAGTTAGATTTTCTGACAAAGGCGCTAATAAATTTTCCCTTATTGATATTATCAGCATTAGGAAAGGGTCAGGTATTTGCAGACTGGACAGTCCTAAATACAACCTCACCACAATCATGTCATGTATTGAAATGAATTGTATTTTTGTAGTCGAGTGTGTATTTAATCCATGCATTGCTCTAATCTGCAAATTTCCCGATTGCAACTGATTTTGTTGATCAGAGTTGGATAGAATTGTGGAATACTGTTTATCAGGAAATCAGAACTGGAGGATAAATATTGAAAGTGAAGAAGTGGAAGAAAATTGAGGATTCAATAACAGAAAGTATAATTGCTTCATCAAAAATATGCTGCTCATCGAACAATAGCTGCAATTTTTACTGTCAATTGTCAAACTATTCACAAAATTGGCCAAACTAGTCATACATAAAATTCGGAGATCATTGGCAGAAAGTAATGACATGCCATATTATTTTGTTAAAAAATAACCCATTTGATAATGAAGGATGTAGCCTTGACAACAAGAATCAAATATTAAAATAAGTTCATACTCAGTTGCACATAATACATGCTTTGTTGCCCTTTTTGGAGAACGTTGGCATGTTTCACATTCAACTCGTACTTGGCTATCCTTTGAGACGTTAGTATGCAGGTGACCGGCGTCCAAATTTTTCTTTTGTCCATGGCATGTACAGTGTAGTCAAGGCGGGCGCCTAGGCGCAGTTGAAACGTTCGGGCGGACTGGCGCTTTTCCAAACACCCAAAAGGCGAACCGGGCGGTCGCCTTAGGCGGGCTGGGCGCCAAGGCGGCCGCCCGGTCGCCTTAAACTCGCGGGTCCGACCGGTCTGACCCACCCCCACCCGTTACTTTAGGTTAAAAGCCCCCCTCCGGTCAACCGCGTTTGACCGCTCCCCCCCCCCCCCGGTCCCGACCCGACCTCCCACCCCCCCTCGATCTTCTTCTCCCAGGCGGAAGTCTCCCTGCCCTAGTCGCTCGGCCGCCGGCGTGCGCGTGCTGCCGTCGTCATCGTCGACGTCTTCCGCGGGCCCCGGCGACGTCCCCTCCTCCCCGGCTGCGACTTCCCCCGCGGGCCCCGGCTGCGACGTCCTCCTCCTCCCTGGCTGCGACCTCCCCCGCGGGCCCCGGAGACAACTCCTCCGCGCCTGCAACAACTCCTCCGGTGCTGTCACCGGAGCACGGAGCCACCGCCGGGGCCCCTATCCTCTCCACCGCCGGTTAGTTCCCCCTGCCCCTCTCTCTCTCGACTCTCCCCCCCGACGCCCCCCTCTCTCTCTCGGCTCTCTCGGCTCTCCCCCCGACGCCCCTCTCTCTCTCTCTCGACTCCCCCCCGACGCCCCTCTCTCTGTCTCCCTCCGCTCTCTCTCTCTCTCTCTCACGGTCTCACCGGAGCAACCCCCCCCGGCCCCTCTCTGTCTCCCTCCTCTCTCTCTCTCTCACCGGAGCAACGAGAGGCCCCTCTCTCTGTCTCCCTTCCTTCTCTCTCTCCCTCTCTCCCCTCCGACCCCTCTCTGTCTCCCTTCTCTCTCAACTCTCTCTCAATCTCTCCCTCTCTGTCTCCCACTCTCCCTCCTCCTCTTCCTCCTCTCTCTCTCTCAGTCACTCTCCGCTCTCCCCTCCGACCCCCCTCTCTGTCTCCCACTCTCCCTCCTCCTCTTCCTCCTCTCTCTCTCTCTCAGTCACTCTCCGCTCTCTCAATCTCTCCCTTTGTCTCCCACTCTCCCTCCTCCTCTTCCTCCTCTCTCTCTCTCAGTCACTCTCCGCTCTCCCCTCCGCCCCCTCTCTCTATCTCCTCTCCTCTCTCTCTGTCTCCTCCTCTCTCTCAGTCACTCTATGTCTAACAGAGAGCGACTGAGAGAGAGGAGGGAGACAGAGAGAGGGGGCCTCTCTCTGTCTCCCTCCTCTCTCTCCCTCTCTATCTCCCGACTTTCCCTCCCGGTCTCCCTCCTCTCCCCGACCCCCATGGTAGATTATAGTTCTTTAGATTAATTTTTTAGATTTAATTTTTAAATTGAAATTAAAATAATTTTTATTATTAATTATTGTTTTGCGTGTAGATCATGGCAGATAATAGTTCCACGGCTGAGACCGAGATAAAATTAAAAGTAAAGTCAAAAGACCCAGGATGGAAGTATGCATATTGGCCTAACATAAATGATAAGAACAAGGTCAAGTGCGATCTTTGTGGCTTGATTACTAATGGCGGCATCAAAAGATAAAAAGAACATTTGATTGGTGATTTTGGGGATGTGAAAAAATGTCTAAATACTAATAGACAAATTGCCGAAGAGATGCTCAATTGGATGAATAAAAATAAAAAAAGAAAGCCAAATGAGAGAATTCCGATTGAAGGAGATTCTGATGATGAACATGAAGTGGAGAGACATGTGGAAAAGTCCCGGCAAGGTTCTACAAGATTGGACTCTTCTGCAAAGAGTTCGGGGACGAGCAAACCACCTACAACTAAATCCAAAGGGCCAATTGATGCCTTTGCAAGAATGAGTATAGAAGACTTTGTTGATGCTAGGAGAAGTGGGAAGAAAATTCAATCCACGTTAGAAAATAGATGGAACAAAGAAAACAAAAGGATGGTTGATGAGTATGTTGCCACTTTGTTTTATGAAAGTGGCATACCATTCAATGTAGCCCGTCTAAAATGCTTTGAACATGCAGTGGAGGCTATAGGACGGTTTGGATCAGGGTATCAGCCCCCAAGCTATCACATGTTGAGAGTGTCCCTTTTGAAGGACATGGTGGAGAAGACAAACTTGATGTATGAGGAATATCAAAAGCATTGGAAGACATATGGTTGTACAATAATGTGTGATGGTTGGACCGATAAAAGACAAAGAAAGTTAATCAACTTTCTAGTCAATTGTTCGCAAGGGACTTTTTTTGTTGAGTCAGTTAATGCTTCTGATAAGAAGGAAGACGCAGGGTTGTTATATGAGTTGCTTGATAAAATAGTTGAAAGAATTGGAGAAGAAAATGTGGTGCAAATTGTAACTGATAATGCATCATATAATGTAGTAGCTGATCGTTTGTTGATGGATAAAAGAAAAACATTATTCTGGACACCTTGTGATGCACATTGTTTGGATCTCATGTTAGAAAATATTGGTAAGTTAAAGGGTTACAAAAGTGTAATTACAAAAGCTAAGAAGTTGACAACTTATATTTACACTCACACTTGCCTTCTTGAACACATGAGAAAGGAAACCAAGGGTAGAGAATTGGTCAGATGTGGTGTGACTAGATTTGCCACATCATTTCTTACATTGGAGAGGTTGAATGATGATGCAATAAAAAAGGCTCTTCGAAGACTATTTAGTTCTGAAGCTTGGTATAAGAGTATTTGGTCATCAACAAATGCAGGGAAGAATGCCTCAAGTATTATCTTTGAGGTGAGATTTTGACATGGTGTTGAAGATGTTTTGAGAGCCTCTCAACCAATTTTGCAAGTGTTAAGATTGGTTGATGGAGATGAAAAACCTGCAATGCCTTATATATACGCTGCCATGGAGTATGCAAAAGAGCAAATTGTGCAAAATTTTGGCTCCAAGGTAAATTTACAGTGCTTTAACTTGCTTGCTTTAAAAATTTACCTTGCTTTAAACTCCATCATCCATATATATGCAGGAAGTACAATTTCAGCCAATTCTGAAGATAGTTGATAAAAGATGGCAAGATCAAATGCACCGTCCTTTACATTTGGCGGGATTTTTCTTGAATCCCAGCTTATATTTCAAGGTTAGAGAGAAAGATATTAGTTCATGTGGAAAGTTTGAGAGTGATTTTTTTATATGTCTTGAAAGAATGGTACCAGATTTGGACCTTCAAGATAAGATAGGTGATCAAGTTACAATGTATTTGAATGAAAGAGGGATGTTCGGAAGAGAACTAGTCATAAAAGCTCGTGACAGGAGAATGCCAAGTAAGTGTATCTTTTTTATAATTTTTAAATTTTACTTGGTATTTTTCAAATAACAATATTTTGACATGTTATTTTTTTATAGTTGAGTGGTGGGTAACATATAGTGGGGAAACTTCCGAATTGAAGAATATTGCGATAAGAATTTTGGGACTTTGTTGTAGTGCTTCTGGGTGTGGACGGAATTGGAGTACATTTGAATTTGTAAGTTTTACAAACTCATCCAATTTCTAATTTTTCTTTTACATTGATTAATATTATCCTTATTTAACATTATCTACTTGTATTCTTTGCATGTAGATTCACACCAAGAAGAGGAACCGCTTGGAACATAAAAGATTGAATGATCTTGTATATGTTAAATATAATCGTCGTCTTCAAGAGAGATTCACAGAGAGAAAAAATCATCTAGAAAAATATGATCCCATTTATCTACCAGATTTAGATTGGGAGAGTGAGTGGATGACTCAAAAGTTAAAGAATTTAGTTCATGATGATGAAGATCTTACTTGGGCAGATGTTGAGCTTGCTATGGAAGCATCATATGAAAGACCAACAAGAAGTAGAGCACAACCAAGAAATTATGATGATCCTTCGGATGATGGAGAATTGCTAGAAGAAGAATCTGAAGAGGATGATGATGATGCTCCATGGGAGTCTAGTGAAGAAGGTCAAGCTCACGCTGCTCACCAAGAAGATGATGAGAATGACAATCATGACGAGGCCATTCCAGCAGAAGTACCATTTGGTTTTAAGATTTAGTCTTTCATGTAATGTTAAGACGCTTAGACATGAATATTTCTTAATAGTTAGTAGTTAACTAGTTATCTTATATCATACTTGCTAAGTGCCATTATTTGATTCTTTTTTAATGATGTGATTTGTTATTTGTTAACAACTTGTTATGTTTGGTAGGGTTTGTTTTCCATATTGTCTAATATCTTTCAGGATGGATGGAGTTAATAAAAAGATGAAGCTAAAAAAATGTAACACACAGGTTAGTGTTTTTAACCCTTTGGCCTTTATTTTTTGTAATTTTCTTGATGTTATTATGTTCTTTTGTAATTTTATGAATTGTTTTTAGATTTCTCTGTATTTTTTTGATGCAATTTAAATTTCTATAACTGTCATGCAATTTAATTTTCTATAATTGTCATGCAATTTAATTACTGCAATTTATTCATGCTTCTGAATTTTTTTGTATTTTTCTATAATATTTTCATATATTTTTTGTTATTTTATATATTAGGAGTTATATATTTTAGATTTTTTAATCAGTCGTTAAAGTGTCGCCTAGGCGACGCCTAAGTGGACGCCTTGTCGCCTAAGCGCTTAGAGACCCCGTGAGCGCCTTGGTTCGCCTTGTCGCCTTGACAACTATGGGCATGTATGACTGTAGACGAATGCAGATAGCCTATGGAGGGCAACTCCGGTCAACATATACCTTGCTGGATGCCTTAATGCACATAAACAACTACATATTATGCGTAGTTTCTAACCCATGTCATATTTTGCACCAGCCCAAAGTTCCTTTCTTGCTGCAAGCAGATGTCACCACCAGCAATCTGATGACAGTTACATTCTTCACACCAAGTGACCGCAGATGTCGATACCGGCCACATTACTAATATTTTGTCAAAGCCGAAGCCTAAGTAAATGGAGGTTGGCAGCAGATTGGAAAGCTCATTGCTGCTTCATGCGACTTGTGTCTCCTAATCCCTCATTGCTGCTCCATGCGACTTGTGTCATAAGCCAACCCCAGATTGATAGGGTAAGGCTTCAAGGCGGTGGTGAGTTATGATGACAAAGCTCCATTTCCTCTCTCTCCATGCATGTCAAATGCAGGTTCTCACCTCAATATGTGAATCAACCAGTAAAGTTTCTACTGTTGTAATCATTAAATTGTTATGATTCCATTCTACAGTAAGGTATAAATGGGTCCCATATTGCTACTGTTTATTCTGTATCTCAATTATGTAAATAAATCATTTAATAATTCCTTTTGTCAAATTAAGCCGGATACAGATATCAACCTAGTGACCTATTAGGCTACTACATTAACAAACAGCAAACAATATAACACCGACCAATTTCCTATACAATGTTACTAATCAACAAGTCTACAGTCTTCCAAGTAAAAACGTTAGACTGCACTTATTTGGCCACTTAACAGTGTGCACACAGAGACAGAACCCAAAGTTGTTGCAAGTTGAGAACTTTGTACAAAATGGTATAAAAATTACGCTCACCCTGAACGAAGGCTGGAATTCGGGAGGAGCACCACCCTTATCTCCAAATTCACCTGGACCACCACGTGGGCCACCGCGGTAGCCATCCCTGTCACCAAACCTTGGTCTGTCACCATCAAAGCGCCTGCAAAACAATCAGGTTATGAAAAGGGGGAATAACAAAACGCAGACCACTTTAACATCTAGAGAAAGAAATTGTTAAAACGAGGAAATCAGTTATAACACTAGTTAACACACATTTCTCAAAAATAACAAAGAGAGCTCGGAATGAGGGGCACGGGATCTACCTAGGCGGGCGATCGCCCGGGCCCCCAAAGGGGCGAGACGGCAAGGGCTTCGCAGACTTCTTCAGGGTGGCGGGAACGATCTCCGAGGGAAGGTTGAGGAAGGTGCGGAGGTACTCGATGCCGTCGTTGGTGAGATACCAGTAGTAGTGCATCCACCCGAAAGTCTCCCTCACGTACTCCCTCGATTTGAAGCTCTGCATCAGCTTGATCACCTGCAGGTTGGGCACGTCGATCTCCGGGTGCTTCGGCATGTTGAAGTCCTTCTTCGCGTACAGCACTCCTTCTGCCATCACCGCCAGCCGCAGCACATCAGCAAATAGGGAACAGGAGACTGATAAGAACAGGAACAGCAAACCCTAGCCGCACCTTGGAAGAGGTACTTGCAGATCTCATAGCGGTTCTTCTTGGAGATGATCTGGAATGAGAAACGAAGAAAAGGCAGCGAATTCAGGAACCAGATCTGAGCACAGATTCGGAAAACAGAACTGCTAAAGAATGAGCAGCGACTGTGGTTTTACCATGGCGGAGCCAAGCGGAGTGGAGGCAGAGAGAAGCGAAGAGGCGTCGCGCCCAAGACGAACAGGAAACCGGGGAGATGGGTTTTCTTTTCTTTTATACGTGGCTTTTAACTTTCTATTGAGTATTCTCGGTGGGGGTCTACCCGAGGGAGCCAGCCCTAAAGGCGTTGATCGTGGCCGTGCGCACGGGCCGGCCCGAGCGCTTATTAGGCTGCCAGGTGGATCTTCTGGTCCGTGACAAAATCTTATTGGGCCCAAAAACATCAAACAACGATTATAACATTCGATTATTTTTGAGTTGAATGTGAAAGTCAAAAATAACTTTCAATTATATATTTTATCGAATTATAATTGAGTTTATATTCTCATAGGTTTCGGCCTTTTAACATGTTGTTATTTCTCCTCTCTCTAGTTTCCTAGAGTGAGAATCTCTGGTTTTTTTTTCGCCATTGTTCTCTTCATCTTCCTTGATGTGTCCCCCTCAGGTCGGCCATGGCCGGCGCGGTGGGGGCCCCTCTGCCTCCTCTCCCTTTGGAGCCGCCGGAGGTAGTCTCTTCGTCCACTCAGGCTGTTCCTCGGAGAACCTTTGCGCAGGCTCTCATGGAGTCCAAGTCGAGGCCAAGGATACCCATCCCTGTGAAGGAACCTGCATTCACCAATCGGGGTGAGCCAGCAGTCTTTTTCTCCAAGGCTGAAGTTCAGGCGTCCTTACAATTCCTTTCCTTTGCTGTAGTAGCAAAATGTGCATATGGTAGACCGGTCTTCTCAGAAATTAAGAGTTGCTTGATGCAACGCCTGGCATTTTCAGCTGATTTTGTAATTAGTAAGTTGAACCCGCGGCATCTTCTCTTCCGTTTTGAATGTGAAGCAGATTTTATGAAGCTGTTAATACAGAAAAACCTGTACATAAAGGTATTCCTATTCCGCTTCTTCCGTTGGACTTCGGACTTTAATTTCGAAGTAGATCCGCCGACGGTGCCAGTATGGATCGGCTTTCCAACTTTACCTGCCAATCTATACCATGAGGACTGCCTGCGGTCTATAGCCGAAAATTTTGGGGCTGTGCTACGGATCCATGATAGATCTCTGGCTATGTCAGACACATCGGAAGCATTGGTCTGTGTTGAGATGGATCTATGTACTCCGCGCAGGGAGCGATTGTGGATAGATTTAGATGGTTTTGGCTTCTGGCAGCCGGTTAGTTTCGATCGTGTTCCTGCTCTCTGCTCTTATTGTCATAAACTAGGTCATTCAGAATATGGCTGTAAGAAGAAGAAGGGAAGGATTGCCCGATCCCAATTGGTCAAGGAACCATATCTTAAGAGCTTTAGGCATGAGTATCGGCCTCGGATGGTTGACCCTCAAGCCGCTCGACACAATGTGGCTGTGGGTAATAAGTTTGAGATTCTGAGGCAGGCAGAGGATTTTTTGGGACCTCAGCAAGAAAATTCTACTACTAGCTGTAACTCGGGGATGGATCAGGTTAAGGAGTATCCAGAGAAAGAACATTCAGCCCTAGCCTTTCAACAGTCTGTAACTTCGGGGCTCCTCTCCCCAAAGTCAGGTGGAGGTGATAATGGAGATTGGTAAGGTAAGGCCCTGCATGAAACAAAAGAGAGCCAGTTGCCTGTTGGGATAGGAAAGTCCTCGACTCATTCCCTTGACAGGCAGGCTGACAGTTCTGAAGCAAACAACCAACATCTACAAGTTTCAGTAGCGGATATGGTTACCCTGGAAGCTATTCTTCATTCTGTGGATGAGAAAACCTCTGAAGTTGAGGCTTCCAATGATGAGAGGATACAAAAGATTCTGAAGGTTAGTAAGCAAGTTGAGGAATTGGCTAACCATGACAACGAGCTAATGCAGTCAACCTTGATTGCTAGAGGTGGTGAACAGGAGCGCAGGCATGATGATGGTCGAATAATAACTAGATCTAGAGCTAGATCCCTGGAAGATATAAAATGGGTTCCTCCATGATTCATCCGATTATTATTTGGAACATCCGGGGGGTGGGGAACGCTGGTTCCCGTATACATTTGAAACACTCTGTGATATCTAATAAGGTCAACTTGGTGGCCATAAGTGAACCAATGCTGAACTTCAATAAAGCTCCCTCTTTGGGAAGATATCTCAAGCTTCGGAAATATGTTGGAAACAACTCATTAGATTCCAAGATTTGGGTTTTTTGACATGATAGTTACAATTTGGAGGTAATTGCCTCTTCCTCACAGTATATTACTTTAGGTCTTAAGGCTGATAACTCAATTTGTACATATTATTCTTTTGTATATGTTTCTTGTGATCCATACCAAATAAAGCTTTTGTTTAGTGACCTACTCCTCTTTGTTGATTCTGTCTCTGTCCCTTGGATTATGGGGGGAGACTTTAACTGTGTTCTGCGACCGTCGGAAAAAATTGGTGGTGGCATCCCAACCCTTGCTTCAATGTCAGACTTCAATACCTTCTTATGCTCTGCTGGTCTGCTTGATCCGGGTTTCCTTGGGCCAGCAATGACATGGACCAATAACAGAACAGGTTCTGCCAACATTCGGGCTAGACTTGATATAGTTTTGGTTAATAGTCTCTGCCAATTTGCTTTACCCCAATTGTTTGTTAAGCACTTATCTAGAAGTCCCTCGGATCATGCCCCATTGCTCCTCTCTTTAGAAAGCTTGCCCACTAGCTCTAGTAGATTCATATTTCAGAAAATGTGGTGTACTCATTCTACATTCAAGCAGCATGTCTCGGAAGTATGGCAGCAAGCCCAGATCAATCATCCCAATGCTTTGGTCAGGCTTGCTGGTAAGCTGAAGGCTGTCAAGGACTCACTTCGAAAATGGAACAAAGAAATTTTTGGGAATATCTTTATGCTTAAAAGCCAGGTAGAAGCTGAGGTTGAACTAAAGTAGCTTGCCTTTGACTCAAATCCTTCTACTGCTAATAGGGAGAGCCTTAATGCTACAAATGCATGTCTCCGTCAAGCCCTATCTAGAGAAGAAATCTTTTGGAATCAGAAATCTCGGGTTGATTGGATTGAAAGTGGGGATAGAAACACTTCCTTTTATCATGCTGTGGCCCAACACAAAAAGAAGGAAAAATTACATAAAAAGGCTAAAGATTGGAGACCTTGGAGAATGGTGTTCTGATCAAGATTCTCTAAGGCTTCATGCAGTGTCATATTTTAAGAACTTGTTCTCTTCTGTGAGGAGCATCGAGTGGATTCTACACTTCTGGATTATATCCCCCAGATAATCACAGATACTCAGAACTCCGCTCTGTGTGCTATCCCAGACAGTATGGAGGTTCGCAGAGCAGTATGGTCTTTAAAGGGTTCCAACTCTCCTGGCCCTGATGGGTTCTCCAGGGACTTCTACATAGCTGCTTGGGATATAGTTGGGCAAGATGTTACCGATGCTTCTGTGCATTCTTTGAAGGTTTCCCTCTTCCTAGGGGAATTTCCTCTTCTCTAATTACTCTTCTACCTAAGGTTCAGGACCCCAGTCCTTCAATGACTTCAGACCAATAAGCTTGTGCAATTTCTCTTATAAGGTAATTTCTCGTATTCTTTCTGAATGATTGGCTCCTTTATTGCCTAGTTTAATATCAATTGAGCAAGGAGCTTTTGTGAAAGGGTGATTCATATTAGAAAATGTGGTTCTTGCACGACAACTCATGATGGATATCAATAGAAAGGTAAGAGGCCACAGTGTTATATTTAAGCTTGATATGGCCAAATCCTATGATAGAATGGAGTGGGACTTCATCCTTACTGTTATGAGGAAATTCGGGTTTAATTCCAGGTTCACACCCTATGTCGGAATGATATTGTTTAACTGTTGGTTCTCAGTCAATTTTAATGGAACAGTATCTGGCTTCTTTAAATCTAGCAGAGGTATAAGGCAAGGAGACCCAATTGCTCCTTACCTGTTCATCATTGCTTCAGAGGTTTTAAGTAGAGGCTTCTCTGCCTTAATTCAGAATGGTGTTCTGAGGGGCTATAAGGGGCCCAGACTTTCGCTGCAGGTTACCCACCTTTTATATGCAGATGATACACTGGTATTTTTGAATGCCAGCAGACAAAACATTGTGGCTTTCCAGCAGTTTATTAGCAGTTATGAGACATGCTCGGGACAGAAAGTTAATGTTGCCAAGAGCACTTTTATTCTCTCTGAAAAAGCCCCCACAACTCTCAGTCATTCCATCCGAGCTCTCACTGGATTTAAATATCAGACAACAAGTATTGGTTATCTTGGGATTCCGGTTAAAAAGGGCAGATACCTATGCTCTGATTTCAAATTCCTATTGGACAGGGTCTAGCTAAAACTGGAAGGTTGGCAATCTAAATTTTTATCTCAAGCTGGTAGAGCTGTGTTGATTGATTCCACTCTTCAAAGTATGCCCATCTACTTAGCTTCGGCATGTTATATCCCGAAGAAGGTCATCAATTTTATTGATCGTCTATGTGCCATTTTTTTCTGACAAGGAGAGAATGGAACAAACTGCAGGCATTGGGTTGTTTGGTCTGACATTCAAAGGCCCCGACTAGAGGGAGGCCTGGGCATCAGGAATTTGTAGTGGATTCAGATTGCTTTGGCAATCAAAACACTATGAAACATAGTACATGGCTCCTCACTTTGGTCCCAGTATGCTCGGAGCAGATTCATCAAAGTCCATCTTGCTAACTGTGTTAAGCCATTCCCTGCTAGAATGCCACTTGCTGTTTTCAAACAGGCCAAAGACATAATTCTCGCCAACAGCAGATGGATTGTTGGGAGCGGGGCAGAAGTTGACTTCTTGAGGGATAATTGGACATGGAATGGTCCAGCTCTTAATGTTACACTGGCAAGTGCTATAAATAGATTAAATGGCATCCCCTTGGCTTCTGTCAGAGAGGTGTTAAGTGATACTCAACATCCTGTTAGGGGGAACCTCAATAATTAATTCTTCATTCCTAACCTTCAACTTAGCAATGAGCCTGACTTGTGTGTTTGGACAGGTACCTTGAAGGGCTCTTTTTCAGTTAAGTCAGTCTACAATCTGATTCGGACCAAAGGCCTTTTAAGGCCTGCTTGGGCTAAACTATGGCACTCTGCTATAAACCCAAGGGTAGCTCTTTTTGTCTGGAAGTTGATCCATCGGGCCGTTCATGTGGATAGCATGGTGGCTAACTGTGGGATCCAAATTGTCTCCAAATGCAGCTGCTACTCCTCTCCCGCAAATGAAGACCTTAATCACCTATTCATCACAAGTGAATTGGCCTCAGAGTTGTGGGGCTGGGTGCTCCCCTTGATCAGCCACAAGGTCCACCTTTGTGACCATATTACTATTCGATGCTGGAACATGTTGAATGCAACTAATAAACACTCGGCTTTTAGTTTTGCTGGGATGTATGCAGTAGTATTAATGATGTGGGAGATATGGAAGTCAAGGTGTGCTATCAGATTCGAGGGTATATCTCTTAGAACAGATCAAGTAAAGAGGAGTATAATTTCATCAATTGCCTTGGCTTTGGACAAGCTTTGTTTTAACAAGCCTCTGTCCACTCTTCAATCCAGCAGTCTTGCTTCTTTTCACTTATTCCCCAGAGTTAAACTAGAGCAGCCACTTCTGGTATATTACAGACTGGCACCTAGACTATTCACTTTACATGTTGATGGGGCCTCGAAAGGAAACCAGGGCAGGTGTGGACGTGGAGGCTGTATAAGGGATTCAACATGTAGATGGGTTGCTGGCTTTGATTTCTATTATGGTCATGGTAACATCTTGTTGGCAGAGGCGAGGGCTTTGCATGATGGGCTTACTATTACTATGCAAGGTGGTTTAAGCTTGGCGGCAGTCTATTCAGATTGTGCCCTCCTTGTTGAGGCTATTAGAAATAAAGCTGCCCCCAGCTGGATGGTCCTCCCATGGTGGAGGAAAATCTTAGACCTTATTCAAGAATGTGGCTGCCTATTACAACATACTTATAGAGAGGGCAATAAAGTTGTTGATTCCCTGGCGACATATGCTTGCAAAACTGTAGAAAATCAGGTATACATCCAAGCAAGATACCTCCCTTGGCTGGCCAAGGGTGCCTTAAGAGTAGATAGAGCTGGAATGCCAGCCATCCGAACTCTCTAGTTTTTGTTTGGTTATATCTCAAAGTCTCTAGATTTGTTATGTTCAGTTGTTACTCTCGAGGGTTTAGTCCAGCCCTTTTTGATTTCCCGGGGTGTGCCCCGCGGTCCATGTAAATTTTTCTCCAAAATCAATAAAATAAAAGGCTACAGATACAACATGGGGGAGTGAGAATATTCCCCCTCTTTGAGGGTGGGGTGCACTCGACCGGTGCGTGAACTGTTGGTCGGTTTTAGTGAAAAAAATATTCTCATAGGTTTCAACCGAGTTAGTTCAAATAGAGAGTACTAGACTTTGGAAGTCATTTATACTTTCCTTTTTATCTTCAATTTAAAATTTTAAAATTAAATTTTCTTAGATTGGGGGTGGGGGAATGGGTCGGCATTAAGGCCGTAGGGAAGACTCTACTATACTCGTGTGACCAACATTAGTTTTAATAACTTCTATAGATACTTCTCATGTTAAAATAAATATAAAAACATAATTTTTAATTACAAAATTTGTCAAATGTGTTCTAAACCTAGATTGATGTATGCCTTCAATACGAAGAAATTTTTTTAACATGACAAAAAAATCTCAGGCTAAATAATAAAGGGATTCTTATTTATTAGTATCCTTTCTTATTAGCACCTCAAATATAAGTATTTTTTTAGTCTTTGTAGTCTTCTAACTCTTATTAACAAATTTCAAAGATTTAAGTATGATAGAAAAAAGGAATATGCCTAAGCATATTCCATCTCTCTCTCTCTCTCTCTCTCTCTCTCTCTCTCTCTCTCTCCAAATCCAAACCAATCGATCAGCCCCTTGCGAGAAGCGGCTACCATGGGTTGGCATGATCTACACTAGCGCGATGTGATCACTGACTGGAGGGAGAGAGGTCGCCAGCAGACTTGGGGGAGAGCACTGGGAGGGAGAGGAGGAGAGAGGGGAGGTCACATATTGTCAGGTGAGGCGGGGGTGTGGGGTCTCAGAGAGAGAGAGAGAGAGGGGTGCCGGAGGGGGATTTCCTCTTCGACACTAGCATCGGCACCCCCACCTCTTGGGTGGGAGAGAGATAGAGAGAGAGAGAGTCATTGTGTGAGAGGGGTAACTGACACCTGACCCTCCTAATGTGTTGGATCAACGACCCTGCCAAGCTCCAACACGTCCTCCACTGTCTCGGCTACAGCAACATCCTTGAGCACATCCCCCTCTCTTGCCTACTCCATCAGGTTGAGTAGATCCCCCCCCTAGTCAACCCCAAACCTCCCCATACCGGCCAACCCCCCCCCCCTCATCTCCCCCTTGTGGAGCATAAACAACCCCACCCTTTCTCTACCATGGAATGAAGAGAGAGAGAAAATAGAGAGAGAGAGGCAGGGGCGGGACCGACATCTTAAATAAGGGGAGTTGGTCTTTTACTATGTTTGGGTTAATTTAACATAGGTTCGGTCTCGCTCTGATTTTCGGATCAAACGACAAGGACTATTAATAAAAATGGTGAAGATTATTATTGTGTAATGGACAGCGGATCTAGAGGGGAGGGGTGAATAGATATGCCCCTCTTTTCGCAATGTAACCCTCTATATAGCTAGATGAGATAAATTGCAGCGGAATATAACTAGCTAAACGAATGACACAACGATTTGCTTAGCAAGATGATTACTAATATATCGATTCGAATCTAAGCATGCATTTAGAACGAAACAATCACACAAACAAACCACAACACACGAGATTTTAAGGTGATTCGGGCTGAATCCCCAGTCCTACGTCCACCCTGTAGACACCCAATTTTGGCCGATAAATTGATCATTTTCTTTGTTCTCCTAGTTAATGCCCCAATTGATCCTTAGTTGGTTGATTTTCTGGGATGTCTCTCTATTCTTGGCCCAACATTTCAATTCCATACCTTGGATCTCGTCTCGAGTTTGGCATTCCCGCGCTATCCGCTCTTATCGCTTTCTTGTTCATAGCGCGTTGTGGATCTAATTGAAGTTATCATTTGAACAGTTGTTATTGTCTTGACATCTGATCATTATAGCATCCACTTTGGATGTTATTCTCACTCAACATTTGATTAAGTGACTGCCCAAAGGATTTTTCTCCTTTTTCTAAATCATTTGATGGGCCTTTAATTATCGCGCTATATCGTCATAGCGCGTTCTTCATGAACGCGCTATGATTATATGGCGCGTTATCAGGCAGAGCCCTTTTCCAAATCGGACTCCCTTCTTTCATCTCAGAGTCCTTATTTGGTAAGTTTCTGATTGTGTTTCTTATCCAGGAAGGTTTCTAAACCTAGCAGGAGCCTTTCCCCCTCATTAATCGGCAGGATTACCTCAATTTGGGCCGCCAAACCTTTGGATTGAATTGAACTCTGACTTAGGGTTGCTTCTCGATCTTTTTCCTATAAATTGCACCCTTTGGCCGTCGTTTTAGGGGGATGCAACTCGAGATATTGATGAGTAGGAGGAATCTTTTCGTGCAAAATCAACAAATCCTCGCTCCTCACACATCCAAGGGAGTATTTAGGGATTATTCTCGTGTTCTTCCTCTTTCTACTCTCTCTTTCTCCAAAGCACTGATTTTTATTTTTGCATAGCATTGCATCCCGATTTTTAAACACTCTTTTACGAAACACATGCATACACGCACACCACACCAATCTTTTGGCCCTTCCGTAGGGGTTTAAAAACCACCAAACCCCCAGGTAATCGAGCCCCCCCCCATTTGCATGCTTTTGATTAAGAATAGGGGTAGATTCTACTAAAATCTCGTTCTAATGGGCCTTTTATTTGTTGTTTATGATTATTTGCAGGCACTAGAAGACTAATACATGGAGCCCTTGCACCTTGGCCGGCCTTGGAGCAAGGAAGGAACGAATCCAAATAACCCCGCTTCCTGTCTGATATCGCGCTATAGGTTCCTGGCGCGATCTGAAGAACGCGCCGGGATGATACAGTGCGTTAATCTCCAGGCCTACGGCTGGCCCTCATGAATTTCTGAGGTATGTAACATGCCCCTATCTTAATATTTTTATTAGTTGGCATGTTTCTGGCCTCAGTGGCGATCACGGATCTTATTAATGCATGTTTCCCCCTCTCTTATCATCGATTTAGCGTTATATCCTGTTAAACCATCTTCCTTACAAATTCATCAATTTTGGGGGTGTTCTAAATCCATGATTCACAAATTGGCTATCACGGTGGGACACTTTGTGCCACCACGTTCGTTCTTTTGGTTGCCTGCATGTTAATCCATCAAAGTGTGTGTGATTATTTGTCTTTTGGGGTTCCCCCACCCTGTCATTGGTCGTGCTATACATCCATAGCGCGTTCTATCAGATCGCGCTATGGACATATAGCGCGTTAATCACCAGAGGGTATTTCACCCACACCTTCTGTCGGGGTTCTGATTGTCATCTTCTCTGGTTGCATCTTGTACATTTCCTGGTGTGTATTCTTTTTTTAATATGTTTTTCATTTTATTTGCTAGTTCTAGTTTAGATATTCTTGCATAACATAGCATTCATCTTTGCATTCGGTTTGGGAGACCCCCTCTCCCCACACTTTTAGGAGATCTCACACCCCCTTGGTGAAGGAAAGACCCTCCATTGAGCATTCCGTCTCATTGGACCGGAAATTCCTAAGTCAAGCCTCCGTAAGTCCTCGCACCCGTGGATTCCCTCACGGATGCTGGGCAGGTTGTACCTTTGAAGTCCCAGGTTTAGTTGGCCTATGCATGATGAGAGAGTGTTCCTAGTTGGCACCAGAGTACCATATTTGAAACTAGGTTCCTCCCTTGAGTGATCACATCAATTTGCATAAAGTCATTAATTCACCAAGGTCCAAATAAATAAAAAAAAATCAACGGTAACCATTCCAAATTGTGTGCTTCTTTGCAAATTGTTTTGCTTGAACTTTGATTGCATAATGGTTTACCTTGATAGAGAAAATAACATGTTTAATCTTAATTGTGTTAATAAGGATGCACGACCTAGCACATCCTATACTCCTCAATCTCAACATGTTCATCATAATCCTCACCATATCTTCAAGGGACCACGTACTCATTCCTGTGGTCATGCCCGGCCCATGGGCAATGTCCAATCTCATGGCCCCTCGATTCAATCGCGAGCCACTACTCCTACGGGACCGTCTCCTCCCGACGATGAGAAGGTCTCCCAGATCTTGCATGCATTAGATCATCTCATCCCTCAACAAATCCAAGCCCTTAAGGCCGTTGTTGAGGGTGCATCTCATTCCTCTCATCCTCCTTCCAATCCTACGCAGGTGGCTCATCACCCACTTCCCTCTTCTATTCACATTCCTACTCGGGTAGCCCATCACCCATCTCCTCCTATTCACCCTTCTCCTCGGGTGGTCCAATACCCACCTCCTTCTATTCCTCCTCCACCACGGCCCCAAGGCCCATTTATTCCTTGCAACCCGGCCCATCCGGGTTCTTCTATGGGTCATTTCATTAACCCCCTTTCACGGCCTTTTTATGCGGCCCCTCCTTCAAGGCCCTGCCAACCCTCTGTTACTCAGGTCACACCCTTCCAACAAACGCTTCTCGACAAAGTCACTTCGTTGGAGGAACACTTTAAGAGGGTTACGAGCCCACGGCTCGCTCCTTCTACTCCAGTCAATCCCCTCCACGCCGCTCTAAACGACATTACAAAGATGGAGAAAGATTGGAAGGATAGGAGAGACGGCTACGGCATCGACAGTGCGAGCAAGCAAGAGCCGGCGGGTTTCAACGTTCAAGTGGACGCCGTCCATCCTCCACCCATTCACCCAATTCACGCATATGGCCCTCCACCTCCACATACATAATACCATTACATTCCACCACCCACATACACGCCTTCACTACGGTGTCCACTTGAACCCGATAATGAAGAACCGGTAATTGAAGAATTCAAGACGGCGCATGATGATGAAGCTTTGCAGGCATCCCTTCCGAGTTTCCTTCGCTTCCCTCTCCCTCCACTACCAAAAGACCCCTATGCTCAGGACTATGCCACACTCCCCGATCCAACCCCCATTTATGAGACGTCTTGGTGTTACGATGACGGGTCGACATTTCAATCACCCATACCGCCACACCATGAATCTCATCCTATCCCTAACACCTCGCGCCCCATCCGGCATTTTCAATGCACTAAACCTTCTCCGTTCGCCCCTCCCGTAACCACACCAATAGCCTCCATTCCATCAGCCTCCGCCGAACCTCCATCACCCCCCACTACGCCGGTCTCTGCCGAGCCTTCTATTACCCCTCCTCTTTGTTCGCCACCTCAGCCGTCCACTATGCCTATAACCCTTACTCCACTACTTAACCCTTCACCCTTACCCATGGCTAATCCTGAGCAGGATTCATCCCTTATTGTACTCGAGCCAACCTCGACTGCTTCCGAGCAAAGGGAGAAGCTCGACGTGTTTAAACCTTCGCTTCCACTCACCCTTTCTCCAACACCTTCCATTATACCTCCACCATCCATGGAGCCTTCCGCCTCCGCTTCACACCTCTTACTACTCGGAATGGGAGTGTTTCTGCAAGTACTTGTACCGAAGATGATCAAGAGCCGGGTAAGAAGATTTGGCCACGGCCATGATGTTCAAGATGCCAGAGCTTATTTGTCGAATGCCAATCCGGGTTGTTGTGCCAAGCATTGTTGAAGAGGCCAAGTCCCTGCCACTGCTCACTAAGAGAGAATGCCAAGCGTTGATGCCACCCAAGGGCCGGGCAGGGCACCCCTTGTTCCAACTTTCAAATCTTGAACATTTTCTTCCATACAAGGGACGAACGCCCATCTTGATCAATATTCTTCATACGCTACAATCCTTGGGCAACACGATGCTTCCTATCCCGACTTTCCAACTCTCTCACACTATTACTTTTCACTCTTCAAGGGAGTTGTCATTTACCATTGAAGCTTCATCATGGGCTCTTGCTTTATCCATTGGGCCAATTGGTTATACACTTTCATTGCCATGGAGGGGCGGTTATCTTGGTGCTAAGGGGCCTTCCACTATTTCATCCACCTTCTATTCAATGTCATCCACATTCTTGTCTGTCACATTTTCTTCATGGGCCACTCCAAGGGTAAGGAGGGGGATCTCATCCTCTCCCCCTTCATGTTCTTCATATTCTTTGTATCTCATGCATTCTGTTGCATCCATGCATTCATCGCATCCATTCTATTGCATCCACATGCAGTTCTTCTTTCCCGGGTTTCCAAACCCGTATCTTCCCCGCCTTCCGGAACCTCCGGATCCCCCACGTTTCCTATGTCTTCCGCCTCTATCTTCGGGATCTCCAGGTCCCCTTACGCTCACCGGGCATTGTGCCCCCTCCAATCTTCCCTCAGGGCATCGCGTCCCTTCCCATCTCATTCCTCCGGAACCTCCGGATCCTTCATCCCTCTCTTTATCCCTTGGGCATCATGCCCCATGGTGTCTTCCTCCTCCGGATCCTCTGGATTTCTTATCTCCCCTCCTAGGGCATCACATCCCTTCTTTCACTATCCCTCCGGAACCTCCGGACCCTCCTGACCCTTTTCATCCACTCTTCCTGGGGCACCGCGTCCCTCGGCATTTTCTTCCTCCGGAACCTCTGGACCCTCCATCTTTCTTCCGATTCATCTTTCTGCTCCTCCGGGACATCACATCTGTCATTTTCTTCTTCCTTCTCCATCATCTTTTTCCCTATTTTTTCCAAGGGCGCTGCGTCCCTCGATATCTTATCCCTCCAGAGCCTCCGGATTATTCCTCCTATCATGATTCTCCTCCTCGGCCTCCGGACCCTCCGGATCTGTCTCTTTCCATCTATCAATTTCTTCTTCTAATTCCTCCTGATCCTGGGTCCGACCTAACTTCTTCCGCATCCACTGCCTGGGGCATCTGCCCTTTCTCCCACTGCTTCCGAGGCTTTAGTCCTCACTCCTCTTCTTAATTTTCCACTTCTTCTGTAAACCGTGCCTTGCGATCAGGGTCTCTGCACCTTAGTGAGGGAGTTCTAGCCCTCGCCTCTCTTCCTTTTCTCCTTATTCGTCTGAGTCTGGTCTGAGCACCACTCCTTCTTGTTAAGCCACTTCCAAATCCTTTGCTTCCAATCCTTTTATTCGCTAAAAGAGGACTATCTCACGATGATCAACCTCGCCTCTGACAACTGCTTCTACAAAGGTTGCAAGGTAACATATTGGCGTAAGTACGTATTTTTATGATATCATTTTCTCATTACTTCACGCATGATTTTCAAAATGAAGTGCTTCTTAACAAGATTAAAAGTGGTGTTTTATCTTAGGCTTTTGTTTAATTAAATTATTCCAAATTAGGCTTGCTTCTGCAGCACCTTTGGTTAATGAGAACCCCGCGCTGGGAGTATGATGTTCTCTTCCCGCTTGTTAAGAGCAACCCTTGGTTGGGCACCGCACACACTTCACGGCGTCCTTAGTCGGCTCCTTAGATAAAACACCGTCCCTACTTTGGCCATGCCATGAGTATATCTGAAAGTCTTTTCTCTTCTTTACTCGGCCGAATGCAGGGGCAAGAGGTTGACGGATAAGATGACCAACTTCGGTAATCCCCAATACGAGAGGAGTCTCAAATAGGGGCAGTCTTGACCCAAACTAAAATCAAATTTCACGATACATCTAGTCAAAAGGGCTATTATGAAAATCAAGTCAAAATCTCGATAAATGCAAAAGTATGAATTGTGGCATGAAAAGAGTGACAAAGTCTCCGCAGGGAAAACCCTGATCGTATGCATGTCAAGGGTCTAAAAATCAAAGGCACAAAGCCCCGGCACAACAGATTACCTCTTTGAGGGGAAATACCTTGGAAGGAATTCAAGTCCCTACATCTCCCATCCTGCATAAAGCTTATCCTCAATTATTCTTCTCTTCTCTCTCTAAGACCGAATGTTTCTCAGGTATGGCCTTGGTAGGAGCACCGTTAACCAAAGGTAGCTGGTCATGGGACGCCACCTTTAAATGCACGCCCGGCTTTGGGCAGTTTAGCGAAAGGGGAAGGAACTAGGACCCTTAGCCAGTGGTTTAAACATCCGTTGATGCTGCATTAGTAATGTCTAAGCCGAAATTCTAAAAAAATTGAATATTGCCGAAATTCCAAAAAAAATTGAATATTGCCGAAATTCCAAAAAAATTTGAATATTGCCAAATTCCAAAAAAAAATTTACCAAAATTTTTGAGCATTTCCAAAACTTTCATATCTTTTCAAAATCAACATAAAAATTCAAATATTATTTTTGAAAACTCATAAAAATTTACATATTTTCAAAAATTCCAAAAAAAAATTTGCATTATATTACTGATGGCATTATTGCGGAGATATCCTTTTACAGGGGCGCGCAAAATCAAAAGAACAATCACAAGAAGTGCAAACAAGTATCAAAGACTGTCTCATTCCACTATGTATGTCAAAATAGTACAAAATGAGAATGGATAAAACAACCTCTCTAGCTCTCCCCTCGATCCTCCTGATCTCCCCCTCTACTCGAGCTCTCAGCCTCCTCCTGTCCTCCCCGGGAAGACCTAGGAGGAACCATCGATCCCCGAGAAGCTGAACCCCTGTCACCGCGTGCTCCCCTCTCAGCATCTTCCCTCCTCTGATGCTCAGAGGAGGTAACTAAATAATCAGTGCTCGAATAGGCTCGGGAGTATCCCTCGCGCTGAGCCCGCTCACGCCCCCGCCGATAGCGATCCTCCGCATCCTTCGCCCGCTGCTCGGTGATGCCTGATCTGGTACGCAGCTCCACCCTCTCTAGCTCCCGCTCCACTCTCTCTCTCTCCCATCTCTCTCTCTCTCTCTGTCTCGATCCTCCCTCTCTCTCTGCCGCTCACTCCTCTCCACCCCGAGTAGAGGCGTAGCTCTGCCACATCTCGAGGAAGCTCCTCCGCATCGCGGCGCCTCAGCTCTGCTTCCGCTATCCGCAGCTCCTGCTCCTGCACCCGAAATCTTGGTCAATAACTGATAATAAAAGTTTTCAAGACTAAGATTAAAAGAACAGATTGCTTACTCTCTCCTGTAGGGAGGCCTCAGCTGCCTCCGCCCGAGCAACTGCATTAGCAAGCTGGCTCTCTAGATCGGTGTGGTCGCAAACAGGCTGAGTGGAAGATGAAGCACCATGCAAGGATCGGACTGCCTCCAGCTCCTCGCGCTAAAAAGAAAGCATTACCATTAATTGAAATTCAAATCCAAATCATTCTAATTACAAGTACTTACCAGCTCATCGACGGTATGCTGGAGGTCCTCACGCTGCCGGATCGTGGAGTCGAGAATTCCCTGTACCTGGCCAGTCTCCCCTCTATGTCGAACTGCAATAAGCGCATGTTGATCACATATTGAATAATCAAGAACAAATGAATTTAAAGGCATACCTGCCCACGAGCGCTCTGATAAACTCGGCTGCCGTATGCCTGAGAGTATGCCTGGAGGTAGGCATCATCTGAATCCGCTCCTGCAGGGACTGCTCGGCCACGCCTCTTCCAATCTGCGTACTGCACCTGGGCGCGCTGCCGCCAGCCATCTGTCCCCTGGAGGCCTCGAAAGCGTCGTCCAGGTCGTGGGTCCGTCGCCTGGGTCGGGAACTCTACCACCGCCTGATGGAGTCCTAGTGTCCTCATGGTCAACCTATGGTATAGTGGCTCGACCAGGTTGAGGGCATGCAACCAGATCTCTCTCCCGAAGTATGGGATGGCCGCCTCCACCCAGGGCATCACCTCGGCGTCCCTTTGATAGGGAGTCCAGACCACCTGCATAGTTCAATTTATCATTGCCCTGGATCTCATTCAGATAATATAATTCAATTTCAAAAATCAATTTTACCTTTATATGGGGCATCATATCTAACGTCTCCTGAATGTGGGTGACCTGGTCCTTCAGAGATCGGCTATCTCGTGTAGGGGTCCATCGTCTGGCCAGGGGCAGTAGATCTCCTCGATCCTCCCAAGCACGCCTGAGGGTAGGAAGATACAAATAACTCCAAACCTGAAATGTAGCTCATGTGATCAATATAAGAGGCAAGTGCATAATTTAATCATGGAGTTTAAGGTTTAGAGAGATACCTGAAGTAGAGGGTAAAACCCCCCGAGTGAAGACTGGAGTGAAGAAATGCCGAAGCTGTCAAACAAATGGGCTAGGACTGCCGCACCCCAAGCATACCGTCCAACTCTGTCCAGATCCTCCAGTAGGGGTAGAAATCGGCAGCTCACTGCATCACCCTGAGTCGCTAGGAGTAGCTTGTCGATCAGCAGAATAAGAAACCTCCTCAGCTCCATGTCAGCCTGTGCGCCAGCCTCAGTCGCGAAACTCTCTCTGGCTCCAGCCTCTAGTCTCCTCTCATGAGCCGTCAAAGTCTCTCCCACCTCCCTCTGCGTATGGAACAAGCCGAGACTCTCCTGCAAAGCAATCCTCGACACTAGCGAGGTCCGGCCAGTCCCCTCCAGCTCCAAGCCTAGCAGTCTACGCGCCATCTCCCGGTAGTCAGGGTAAGTGCAGCCCGTCACTGCCGATCCTTGCACCCGCAGCCCGGTGATACGGGTGACGTCCTCTAGAGTCGGGATCATATGACCCCAGAGGAAGAGGAAGGCCTTGCACCCTGTGTCCCATCTGGCTTTCAAAGCTCTTATCAACCCCACGTCAACTCTCAGCACCTCTATCTTCAGGAACTCCCCGAAGCCCATTCGGCGGAGGCGGGCCCGTTGAAACTCCGGTAGTGCGGAGTAGACGGCCCGAACCAATGTCCATGAAATACGAGCACGAACTGCACCCTCCACACCCTGCACAACATAAAAAGCAAGAGACATCATTTTGTGATCACCAAACAAAAGAAAAACCAGAAAATAAAAAAAACTGGCATTCTATTCTTTATCGCGCTATGAAGATATAGCACGTTCATCTTTCGCAGGTAGGGGGCGACCCCTCATTCCCCAGATCTTTTTCATGGGCTTTCTGCCCTACACATCGGTCTAAAGGGGCATCTCCCCTTCCATCTTCATCTCATTTGAAAAGAAAAACAAGAAAATTTAAAAGAAAGAAAGATTAGGGCGATTTTCTTACCAATCGACGTTTTCGGGCTGCCACGCCACCAATGGGCTCCGCCGCTGTTTCCTCGGCCGCCGGGGCGCCTTCAACCTCTTCGGCATCGTCCGGGGGGATCTCCATTTCGTCCCCTTCAAGCCGGGCCGAGACGGTCGCCTCCGAGTCGGCATTCTCTTCCACGGGAGGGGGTGTTCGTTGCTCCTCCACGCAAGATCGTTGACGGCCACGGGTGGCGCGCCGTTTAGAGCGTCGAGGAGGATCCCCTTCCATTGGATTAGGGCAATGAGGGTTCGGGTTGGTGAGAGGGCGAGAGAGGGAGTCGAGAGAGGGAAGTATGGGTTTGAATAAGAGAAAAGGGGGGGGGGGGTTTTGAAAACCTGCGTGTGATTAACGCGCTATACGTTCATAGCGCGACATTAACGCGCTATGTATGTATAGCGCGATAACCAAAGTAAAAAGAGAAATGAAAATAGAAGGGGGGAGGGAGAGAAAAGGAAATGCCATGAGAATATATGTTGAGAGTGAATGAGAAACTTGTGTTCTTTTGCTTATGCGTGCCTGAATTTGCTTGAATTTGCTTAGCATTGAATTCGCAGGAAAGCAAAAGAAAGATGATGATACGCCATCAGGTAAGTATTTCTTTATCCATTCCTTTTATTGTATTATCTCAAGGACCGGCTGGTTCTCCGTATGTTTCGGGATTTGAGTTCCCCTCTACCAAAAATAGTGATGATCTAGAAACATGCAGTTAATCGTCGGATAGGCCGTTAGGTCAGACAAATTTGGGGACGATGGACTTCATCTCGCACGTCGTGGTTGCAGATAACTCTTGACCCAAGTCTGTTTGATTTAATAATATTATCCTTGAGTATCTTATATTTTATTTTTTCTTGGCATTTGTTTTAATGATTTCTTTTATTTTAGCCCTGCACGCATCATGCCTTTTGCATTCATAAATGCCCAACTCTTCTTCCTAATTAAGGATCAATAATGCTTATGTTCTTGAACAAAGAAATTCAATTCCATTCCGAATTTGAAAGATTACTCCTAGTTGGACACTGGATCTCGCTGGTCGATGTGACCCTTGCCTAGAATTTGCTTATCCCCTTTCAATCCAATTCAACTTATCCTCCTTCTTTTGATCCACTCATTAGCTGTGAACCGCACGATGGCGTCGATGGATCCGCCGGGCTCGCGTCTATTCCACTAATTGAGTGAAATCCGTAGTTGCTATGCGCCGCGGATGCCTCTTTTGTGCAAGAGGTTGATCAGCTCCCTTTTCTTTGTTCCGTGCCTAACATTCTAGACGAAGGTCACTGATGCTAGCTCGATCTTGTGGTTAGCACAGAGTTTTTTGGATTATTCCTATCATTTGTCGGTTGTGATGAGTGTCTCTTTTTCCTTGATATCCACTTATCAGTCCGCTCCACTGCATTTCCACTTCATCTCCCCGTCACTACCACTCTGTGTCATCTCCGTTTTGCCTCCGTTTTACCTCCGTCTCGCTCCCCTGCAAAGCGGATATCAAGGAGGGGCATCTGTAGACACCCAATTTTGGCCGATAAATTGAGCATTTTCTTTGTTCTCCTAGTTAATGCCCCAATTGATCCTTAGTTGGTTGATTTTCTGGGATGTCTCTCTATTCTTGGCCCAACATTTCAATTCCATACCTTGGATCTCGTCTCGAGTTTGGCATTCCCGCGCTATCCGCTCTTATCGCTTTCTTGTTCATAGCGCGTTGTGGATCTAATTGAAGTTATCATTTGAACAGTTGTTATTTTCTTGACATCTGATCATTATAGCATCCACTTTGGATGTTATTCTCACTCAACATTTGATTAAGTGACTGCCCAAAGGATTTTTCTCCTTTTTCTAAATCATTTGATGGGCCTTTAATTATCGCGCTATATCGTCATAGCGCGTTCTTCATGAACGCGCTATGATTATATGGCGCGTTATCAGGCAGAGCCCTTTTCCAAACCGGACTCCCTTCTTTCATCTCAGAGTCCTTATTTGGTAAGTTTCTGATTGTGTTTCTTATCCAGGAAGGTTTCTAAACCTAGCAGGAGCCTTTCCCCCTCATTAATCGGCAGGATTACCTCAATTTGGGCCGCCAAACCTTTGGATTGAATTGAACTCCAACCTAGGGTTGCTTCTCGATCTTTTTCCTATAAATTGCACCCTTTGGCCGTCGTTTCAGGAGGATGCAACTCGAGATATTGATGAGTAGGAGGAATCTTTTCATGCAAAATCAACAAATCCTCGCTCCTCACACATCCAAGGGAGTATTTAGGGATTATTCTCGTGTTCTTCCTCTTTCTACTCTCTCTTTCTCCAAAGCACTGATTTTTATTTTTGCATAGCATTGCATCCCGATTATTAAACACTCTTTTACGAAACACATGCATACACGCACACCACACCTATATTTTGGCCCTTCCATAGGGGTTTAAAAACCACCAAACCCCCAGGTAATCGAGCCCCCCCCCATTTGCATGCTTTTGATTAAGAATAGGGGTAGATTCTACTAAAATCTCGTTCTAATGGGCCTTTTATTTGTTGTTTATGATTGTTTGCAGCCCACTAGAAGACTAATACGTGGAGCCCTTGCACCTTGGCCGGCCTTGGAGCAAGGAAGGAACGAATCCAAATAACCCCGCTTCCTGTCTGATATCGCGCTATAGGTTCTTGGCGCGATCTGAAGAACGCGCTGGGACGATACAACGCGTTAATCTCCAGGCCTACGACTGGCCCTCATGAATTTCTGAGGTATGTAACATGCCCCTATCTTAATATTTTTATTATTTGGCATGTTTCTGGCCTCAGTGGCGATCACAGATCTTATTAATGAATGTTTCCCCCTCTCTTATCATCGATTTAGCGTTATATCCTGTTAAACCATCTTCCTTACAAATTCATCAATTTTGGGGGTGTTCTAAATCCATGATTCACACACCCCTCACCAAATCCGGTGAGACTCCACTAGTGCCACACACTGAACCGCAAATATGAAAGACCACTGATTGCCTTCCTACTAACCGCCGGTAGGGACGTCAACAACGCAGATCGGACAATCTCCGATTGCCTTCCTACTAACCACCGGTAGGGACGATTCTCAGATTCAATTGTTTGTATGAAATGAAAAGGAGAACAAATATGAAATCACTCAAACAAGATATAGAGTATGCTGAAAGAAAAGAATCTTGTCTGAGTTGCAGAAGCTTGAATCGGATGCTTTGATGGTGTCTTCTTTCTTGCAGGATGATCTTCCTTGAACCTCGTCTAGTTGATGAAGAAGACGATGGATGTAGCTTCAATCTTCCTTTTGATCTTCTTGAGTCGATGAAGAGGATGTAGAAGATGTAGGATGCAGCTTAGATCACCTTTGAACCCCTTGATTGTTTTTTCTTCCTTGGAGGTTGAGATGGCTTCAGATCTGGACTTGAATGCCTTGGAATTGATGAAGAACTCCTTCCCGAAACACTGTTCACGGAGGTGCTACAGTGCCTCGAAAATGAGCTCCCTTGATCTCCCTTGAAGCCTTGAAGCCCTTGAGTTTCTAATCCCTCAAGTGAGAGTTTTATAGACCTTGAATGGTCTACAGACAAGCCTCAGACCAGATCCACAATTTGTGGGTGATTATGTGACTTTTGGATTAAAGAAATCCATGTTGAATGGCCATTTTCGAAGTTGGAAACAAAGTCAACATTGAAGGCTCGGGGTTGGCGGTCTACCTGCAGCTCCTGGCGGTCGACCGCTACTGTAAAACTTGCATTCGGGTGATCCCTGGGAATTTCGGTCGACCGCCACTGGCTGGCGGTCGACCGCCAGCTGAAAGACTGCAGGCTGGCGGATGATGGCTGGGGCGGTCGACCGCCCCTGTGCTGGCGGTCGACCGCCAGCTGGGTAGAACCCGGATTTTCCCGGGTTGGTCCGTTATCTATCTTAGCTCCGCCGCTTAAGTCCTTTAGCAGCCCGTGCATGTTTGTGGCATCGCCCTTGACAGTCTTGAAGATTTTATTATTGAATCTTCAATCAAATTTTTGTTCCGGGGGCTCCGCCCCCCGGAAACCCCCGCAAGGGGCGCTGCCCTCTTGACCCCCGCGACCTGACCGAGCAGGTCGATCCCCGCGACCTGACCGCGCAGGTCGATCCGCGTGCGAGGGCGCTACATTGAGCTTTCACTTGTCCATTCATTTGCATATCTGTCATGAACACAACAGCACATATGTCAGTCATATAAGAGTGAAAAACAACAATGACTAATAGTGTTTAGCCATTATCAAAACCAAGAATGCCATAGAATACATATGACCATAGAATGATGTCGAATGACCCAAGTGACCACAGAATGACTCAAATGACTTTAGGGACACAACAATTATAAGGACTAAAAAGGAATAGTTATGTTCGAGAGACTAATGAGGTAATATATTTATTTGTAAAGACTAATATATAAAATTCTCAATAATAAAACAAGCATATGTTTGTTTCCGGGGTACCTTACATTTTGTATCATTACAACAAAAAAGCGAATGTGATGGTAATACACTTTTTTATTACTTTTCTTATCTATTTTCATACTGTCAATTTGACAATTAAATAGTGAGTAAAGTGAACTTAAAGCTCAATGCTCTGAAACTCATCTTACCTTAGGTTATCAACTCGGTCACGGTCAAATTGAGAGCCAAAAAAGTGATAAAAATGTAGCACCGTAGCATTACTTATTGTAAAAATAAAAAACCATTATTTCAACATTTTAAATTCTTTTAAAAATGTTCATGCATACGAAGGTATTTTGTAATTATCAAAATATCAAACTACCTCTTGTTGGGTCTTATCAGTGTTAATGACCCACTTGTGTGAACTATTGGACTTCACAACTTGGACACACTTATTAAGTTCCGAACTAATGGAATAAGGTTGTTGGGCCTAACCCATATATAACTCATGAGTTTCAATTATGGGTAAGAACTCAATTAAGTTAAAACCATGTACTGGTCTCTCCTCTCTATATAAGCACCCCAGACTGTAACTCCCCATAGAGGTTACATGCATTCGGGCTCAATAGAGAGAGAAAACTAGGGAGCACCGTGAGGGGTCACGTGACTCTCCATTCAGTTGTTCATGATCACCATCCTCCTCCTCCTCCTTATCGTGAGTGCGTGTGGAATCGATGTCTTCCGTCATAGGTACGCTTCAGATCCCAACATGTGATATTAGAGCACAAGTTATGATTCCTCGAACTCCATTCATTGTTCTCCGAACGACACCAAACATACACACACACACAGCAGCAGTGTCACCACCACGATCGACCGTGTTGCAGGTTACACGGCGATCGGCGGCCATAGAGAACCCCTAGCAGCAGTGATGGCAACAACAACAAAGCATCTAGGCACTGGCCAGATGGCTGCCAGTACACTCAACACCGACGGTGCCTAGGGTCCAACGGCCAGCTCGGGGTGACGCCAGGCGCATGTATAGTCGAGCCCCTGACCGCTCCCAGGCACATGCAAGGCTATTCGTGGCAACATGGGGCAGGAGCAGGCCGAATGCGATGGTGAGCACGCGTAGGTCTTCTGTAGTGGTGCTCGGTGGGCTTATTGATGCCCTCTCTGGTGATCTTCTTCAATCGGTGAGATCCAACAAAAAAATATATGAGGGGCTTTCAGTTTAGGGGAGCATGGCGGCAACTTCCCTACCGGATGGCGTCGGGGGGGGGGGGGGGGGGGGGGTCTGACGACTGTCAGGGTTCTCTCCTCACAAATTCCCCCATGGCGGCAGCAGCCCAAGGGTAGGGTTAGGGTACTTTTGTGTGAGGGGAGAGAAGAAGATGGGTCTTTTTACCCTTTTGCCCCCAAGATTTTAAAATTTAAACTTTAAATTTTAATTTTTATTCAAGTTATGGATCCGAAAAGATTCTGGATCCGATTATTAGATCCCTCTTAAGTCTTTTATTCGGGTTTGGTTTCAGATTTAAGATCCTTATAGGATCCGTACTTAATTTGGTTAATGATCTTAAGTTTGAGTGTTAACCATCGGACCCATTATGGGGTTATGAGAAAGACCCGAATCTTGATCCGTTTACAATATCTGAATCAAAATTGAACCCAAACAAGAAATATCCAGCTATTATCTATTATTACATTCGTATCCTTTAGTTTAAACTATTAAGCAATAATTTTTTTATCCTTTATCATTTAAATTCCATTAATGAGGACCTAGTTGGGCCCATTTTACTTCTGGACTATTGGCCCATTAATTTTTGGGGTTTTTAGAGCCCATTAAGAGTCTTTAAAGGTTAACAAGAGTTATTCTACAAAACAGATTGAAAACATATGTAATTTTAGAAGATACTTTTATAACAAAACTGGATATATTTGTAACATAATGTTAAAACTTTTGTTTTTAGTTTGTTTTCATTTACTTTTAACATGGAATTAGACTATTAATTATTGCAGTTATTTCTAGAAATATTTTACGAGATTATTGACCTCCTTTTAGTTGTTTATTACGAGTATATGTCTCTAGTTTCAAAATTACAGTAATTTTACCTAAGTTCTTTGTTTGCATATTATTGTTAAATGATGTTATTATTAAGTTATTAAGGAGATTTTTTATTTCCAAGTGTTTAGGTAGATCACCAAAGTGACACTAAGTATGAGGAATGATACAATTAAGTCCATTAATATAGTAAATAGCATCTAATGTGACTATTTAAGGTAGACATCATTTTATGAAGATGGACATTTTATTATTCAAAGTGTATAAGGTGACCACCAAAGTGGCCTTATACATGGAGAATGACAGAGTATCCCCCTTAAATCTTAATGATGTCATCTTGTGTAATATCATTTTTAATTGGAGGGGAGAAAAATTTTGCATCTAGAGTGTATAAGTTGATCACCAAAGTGGCATTATGCATGGAGAATAATAAAATATGTCTATTGAGCAATTAAAATGATATCACTTGTGTTCATGACTTGGAGGTGTAGTCTTACTCCCAAATGGGTACTGCACTTTCTTGTTATGAGTATGATATAATGTGACTGTGTACATGGCGACTCTTGGGATTTTCTGTACCCAAAGATGCAAATTCTCTTGACATCAAGCGTACATTAGTCTCAGTTCTATCACTTAAGTTACTTTTCAAATTTGCAGAGTAAGTCTATTAGCATGTTATAATTCTCACCCAAAGAATGGATTAATGATGCAACATGATCATTTATTAAAGTAGTTATTTTCAGTTAGTAGAATTACTTTATCTTTATGCCTCATAACTTGCTATTATTATTGCTTTGTCCTTATGGGAGTATGTGTTTATGTTTACAATTGCTTCTCCTTTGTTTGCACATTTTACTGGTCAAGTGCCTTATCTTATTGGGACAAATTTCACTAAATGGAAACAAAGGGTCATATTTGCTCCAGGGTGCATGGATTTAGATTTATCTTTGTATGAGTATAAGTCAACTCCACTTAGTACTGAAAGTACACAAACATAAAAGACTCATTTTAAGAAGTGGGAAAGATCCAACTATTTATGTTAGGGACATATAGGGCAAAACATTAAGAGATCTATATTTGAGTAGGCCACAACCAATAGATTCTTGAAGACTGTTGAGGAACAATTTATCAGTTTTGATAAAGTAAAAGGTCAGCACTTTGATGGCCAAGCTATCCTTGATGAAATACACTCACAATGGTAATATTAAGGAATACATTATGAAGAGGAGAAACATTGCATCTCAGCTTAATGCAATGGGGGTTACTATTTCAGACACATTCATTATCCACTTTATTCTCAACTCTCTTCAAAGTGAATATGAGATCTTTAAGATCTCATACAACAGACATCTGATTAAATGGTCACTAAATGAATTGATGATTATGTGTGTTCAGGATGACAAGAGATTGAGAGAAGAGAGAAATCAAGTTGTTAATTGTACCTCTTATAAGGGAAGTGGAAGTTTAGGAAAATACAAAGATGTCCATAAGAAGGACAAGAAGAAGCAAGATAAAAATAGAAAATAAAAAGGAAAGGAAAATAAAGAAAAGTATTTTCTATCATGAGCCTAGACATATTAAGAATGAGTATAAGAAATTCATATGATGGTTCGAAAATAAAGATAATATCTCATCTTATGCTCGCTGTGAGTCTCATTTAGTAAATGTTCCTATTAATACTTGGTGAATTGACTCTGGTTCTACTTTACATTACCAATTTTATGCAGGGATCCATATTTCAAAGGCCTATGAATAGAGGGTGAGTAGACTATCCTTTTAGGAAATAAGACACACTTACAAGTTAAGGCTACAGGGACATATATGCTTATTTTGAGCACCAGTTTTGTTCTCAATGTAGAGGACATTTTATATGTTTCATCTTTTAGTCAAAATTTAATTTTAATATATAGACTTGATTCTAAAGGATTTCATTTCAATTTTGGAAAGTCCTCTTTTGATGTAATTAAGGATTCAGTTATTGCTGATACTGGTTTAATTTCAGATGGTTTATGTAAATTATGTCTTGGTCATGTGGACGAGCAATCTTGTAATTCTCTACATTATATGGTTCAAATTGACAACAAACGTGACGGAGTGAATGAGAATTCATTCATAGTGTGACATAGGAGATTAAGACATATCTCTATTAAGATGCTTAAGAGGTTAGTCAAATAAGAGTTTCTTCATATTCTAGATTTCACTGATTTTAAAACTTGTGTTTATTGCATTAAGGGAAAGCAAACACCCACGCCCAATAAAGATGCCAATAGGAGCTCAGAAACTTTAGAAATTATACACAATGATATCTATGGTCCATTTTCACCATGTTTGACTAGAGAGCGATACTTTGTCACATTTATATATGATTACACTAGATACATATATCTCTATATACTTCTTGAAAATGTAGATGTTTTCAATGTCTTTAAAGATTTCAATAATGAGGTAGAGAAATAATCAACAAAATCTATTAAGATAATCAGATATGATAGGGGTGACGAGTATTATGGTAAATATACAGTGATGAGACAGAGGCTTGGACCATTAGCTAGATTCTTTAAAGAATAGGGCATTATACCTCAATACACTATGCATGACAGGCCTTATCAGAATGGTGTTATAGAAAGAAGAAAATGAATGCTTAAAGAGATGGTCAGGGCAATGTTAAATCATTCTACCATTCCTTTATCTTTGTGGGGGGAGACCATAAAGATAACTTCACATTTTTTGAACAAGATTCTTACAAAGACGTACTGCTCCTAAAACTCCCTATGAGTTATGGACTGGGAGGAAACCTTTAGTGAGTTATATGTGCACATGAGGATATCCATCTGATGCTAGACCATATAACACACAAGAAAAAGCTTTTGATCGTGGAATAACCAATGGATTCTTTATTAATTATCCAGAGATATCAAAGGGGTACACATACCATCACATGTTCTCATCATTATAAAGATAGATAAAGTAAGATTTCTTGACAATAGTGGAGTCAATAGGAGTGGACCTTCTCGGGAGATTATTTATGAGGAGTCATGTGGTCAGACAGATATGTTTGTGACAACTAACAACTTCATTTCTATGTTCATTTCACTGAATGCGATTCCAAAGGAACAACTTGTTGCAGTTGACCTCAAGTGGCTCAGGCACCAGAGGATGTTGCAGTAGATGACCAACCACCTCCTCAGGTGGACCGAGGGCCAACATTACATAGATTTGGAAGAGTTAGGATACCTGCTATATCTGATGAGTTTGTAGTTTACTTATAGGAGGATAGTACTGACCAGGGTGACATTGATAATTTAGTCACGTTTTCACAAGGCATGAAGAGTGAAAAATCCACATATTAGTTCGAAGCCATGAAAGAAGAGCTTGACTCTATGACTAAGAACTAAGTCTGAGATCTCGTTGAGTTGTTTAAAGGGTCCAATAATGTTGGATGCAAATCGGTATTCAAAATTAAAGTGGACTCTAATGGTAAAATTAAGCGATATAAGGCCAAATTAGTGGCTAAGGGTTTAACTCAGAGGGAAGGAATTGACTACAATGAGTCATTTTCTCCAATTTCTAATTAAAAAACTCTCATTTAAGATAGTCATAGCATTGGTATCTCATTTGATCTAGAGTTACATCAAATGGATGTAAAAATAGTTTTCTCAATGGGAACCTAGATTAGAAAGTGTATATGACTTAACCTGAGGGTTTGCATGCTAAATGGAAAGAACACTTGGTATGCAAATTAAGAAAATCTATTTATGGACTTAAGTAAACCTAGCATCAATGTTTTATCAAATTTAATAAAAAAATATTATCCTTTGGGTTTAAGGATAACAACATTGATGAATGTTTGTATCTAAAAATTAGTGAGAGTAAATTCATCATCTTACTTT
This sequence comes from Amorphophallus konjac, assembly GCA_022559845.1. Lineage (NCBI taxonomy): Eukaryota > Viridiplantae > Streptophyta > Magnoliopsida > Alismatales > Araceae > Amorphophallus > Amorphophallus konjac. The sequence continues at coordinate 66,011,743 of CM040121.1, read as the reverse complement.
TATATATGGATGACATCTTACTTACCAATAGTTGGTGGGGACACCGGGTCCACTACCGGGCCCACTACTCGGAGCCGATGCCGCACCGCCCCGACTGCACCGAGCTTATGGCTCGGAGATCCGATTTCCTGAAGACTCGGCTTGTGACTACGGTAGTATATTGCGTCTGTATTTCATTTGTGTGTATTGCGTATACATATTTGTGTGTATGTATTCGTCTTCTAGGCTAGTCAAAAGACATGTGTGTATTTTATGTATTTTATTTGATTAAAATCCATAAGTCAAAAGTTAGGTGGGCGGGTTTTGTTTTATTAGGCTAGGGTATAAACACAATTAGTGAAACTTTGAAACTTTGAGGGTATTATTGTTATAGCCTCCTCCTATATAAAGGAAGGTGTGGACACCAAAAAATTGCACACCAAACATCCTGCTCGGCCCAGCATCAACAACGGCGCCGAGTGAAGAACCCCCGGAGAGATTGGTCATCCAGACGCCCCCACATATGCACACTACCGTGGAGCCGTCCCCGGAGCCACGACAACAAAGAGAAACCAACCCCCGGGAAGCTCACAATCCGCGGCCCACGAAGAAAATCAAACGAATCATAACGCGTGCTCAAAACGGGCCCAAGTCAAGCCTCAGCGGCACGCCCAGCTTGGGCCTTCAGCGGCACGCCCAGGAGGGGCCTCAGCGGCACAGCCCTTTGGCCTTCAGCGGCACGCCCTTTGGCCTTCAGCGGCATGCCCAGCCTGGGCTTCAGCGGCACGGCCCCCAGGGTGTTCATCGGCACATCCTTCAGGCTGTTCAACGGCACGCCCCTCAGGCCATTCAGCGGCACGCCCAGCTTGGGCCTTCAGCGGCACGCCCAGGAGGGGCTTCAGCGGCACACCCCCTGGGTGTTCAGCGGCACAGCCCTTTGGCCTTCAGCGGCATGCCCGTTTGGCCCCTCAGCGGCATGCCCCATGGGCTTTCAGCGGCACGCCCATTCAGGCCCCCAGCGGTACGCCCTTTTGGCTCCCCCGCGGCACACTTGTTCAGCCCGCCAGCGGCACAGCGTGAAGCATCTTCAACGGAGCCCATGCCTTACGGATCCTTGGCGCGCAGTGGGCCGTCCGAGGTGTCGCCTGGGGAGAGGGCCACGCTGCCTATCCCCCTGCCACCCAGGACAATGGGGTCAACCCCCATTCAATACCCGTCGAATCGTTCCGGCCTTTGGACGCTCGCCGTGGCGGGGGTATAAGACCCCTCTTCGTCGCTGCAAACGGGGACAGAGAGACAGAAGAGGGCAATAGATACACCCACACCCAAAGAAGAAGAGAAGAAGAAAAGAAGAAGAGGAGGGGAGGCTCCCCCCCCGGCTACTCCGTCCATCGCCGTCCGCGTGAAGAGAGGAAGAGGAAGAGAAGAAGAGAAGAAGAAGAGGAGGGGAGGCTCCCTCCCGGCTACTCCGTCCATCGCCGTCCGTGTGAAGAGAGGAAGAGGAAGAGAAGAAGAGAAGAAGAAGAGGAGGGGAGGCTCCCCCTCGCTACTCCGTCCGCCGCCGTCCGTGCGAAGGGAAGAAGAAGAAGTGAAGAAGAGGAGAAGAGGAGGAGGGGAGGCTGCCCCCCCCCCCCCCCCCCCCCCCTTTGCTGTTCCGTCCATCGCCGTCCACGCAAAGAGAAGAAGGGAAAAGGAAAGGAGGGGAAGAAGGAGAAGAGAAGAAGAGGGAAGAGAGGAAGAGAGGGAAGAGGGCCTGCTGCCCCTTCACCTCCCCGCTGCCGCATCTTCCCATTTGCCTGAGGGGAGATGCCCTTCCGTCTCTCCTTGGACACCTAGGCCCAACACCCCTTGAGCCTCTCTCCCTCCTCCTGCCAAGATTTCCTTCGGCCTAGCCAATCAACATCCTCGGTACACTTTTCTCGGCCCTCAGCGGCACACTCCATTGGCCCTCAGCGGCACACTTCCATTGGCCCTCAGCGGTATACCCTTTTGACCCCCAGCGGTACGCACACTTCCATTGGCCCTCAGCGGTGCACCCTTTTTGACCCTCAGTGGCACACCCAATGGCCCTTGCCGGCACACCATCTAGGCCCCCAGCGGCACACCTCTTGGCCAAGCCCTAGCCCGTTGTTTGCCTTCGTGTTTTCCGAGGTTTTATAAAGGTGTTGCTGCCTCCGGGCGCCCACCTCCAGTTGTCGGGTTCCGCCACTCCATGTGGACGCCACTCCATGTGGGCGCGTTCCCTTTATCTCCCATACGCCCCGGGTCAAGGGGAGATGCTGCCGAATTTTTGTGAGAAAATAACAAAATATTAAAGGACGTAAAAGGAAGCAATAAACGAGCAAAATAATTAATGATGAAACCTTCCAACTGATCAAGCCACTGCCGGCACCACGACAAGAGCTGGACCGATTGACAGCTCGGCCGATCGAACTTTCGACTTATGGCAAAGAGGCCGAACAGAACAAAACCAAGGAGAAGTTTATATAAAACTGCGTTAAAAAAATCAAATTAAGAAGAAAAGAAAAGCCTTAAAATAAATAATTGAAGACCGACTGAACCTCCACCACTACGCCCTGATTGGTCCTTCAACGATGCACTCTAATCATCTTTCAGTGGCATGCTCATCCAACTCCTTCGCCGGCACACTCCTCCCAGCCGTCAACGGCACGCTTCGAAGCCTCCTCTCCGGCACACTACCTCTTCCCTCCAACAGCCTTTCGCCGGCACACTTTTCCCAGCTTTCAGCGGCACACCCCTTAGACCCCTCAGCGGTACACTCCTACTGCCCTCAGCGGCACACCCCCATTGGCCTTCAACGGTACACCCTTTTGACCCCAGCGGTACGCCCCCTTTGGCCCTCAGCGGTACACTCCCAACCCCCAGCGGTACGCCCCCTTTGGCCCTCAGCGGTACACTCCCAACCCCCAGCGGTACGCCCCTTTGGCCCTCAGCAGTACACCCCCATTGGCCCTCAGCGGTACACTCCCAACCCTCAGCGGTACACCCCACCAATCCTCAGCGACACACCCAAAAAAAATAATGATATTAATAAGGATAATAAGCTAAAAGAAAACATAATAAATAAACAAATAATTATACAGAGCTTAAATAACGATAATAGCAACAAACTCAAAAGAAAATAGAGAAATAATAGAAAACAATAATGTTAAATAAAATAATAAATGATAATAAACCCAATAAGGTGGATAAATAAATAAGAATGATAAAGAAATAAGTAATAATGATAATAAGTTTAAAAGAAACAATAACAATGATAAATAGATAAATAAATGATAACCCAGGATAAATAATAACGACAAACTTAACTAAAAAAAAACGCCAAGCAAACGAATGATAATATAAATGAACAAAAATAATAATAAACCTAATAATAACAATATTAAATGAATAAATCACAAGAAGAAATGAATAAACGATAATAAAGAATTCACCCAAATGTATCTATAAATTAACAAATGGTAATGATAACACTTCTTAAATAATAATAAAACAATGAGACCCGCTTCGCAGCCTCGTCTCTCCCGTGACCTAGTGCCGAAGGAACAACAATACCACCCCTACGAGTTGGGCCTGAGCCTAGGGAATCATCTCAAAATGGCCATAGCCTGACTTCGCCTCGGGCTGACATTCCGATTAAACCAGACTCGTTTCTCCGGTCGGATTCCTTCCGAGCCGCTACTGAAATTGCCGCACGTTCGGCAGACATTTGAATGGGTTCACGTCGATTCCCGCCGAGTTCTTAATACGGACTCATGTCCGAACATGAAAAGGCCCGTGAGCAACTTTCATAGCCGGTGGCTCCTACCCCAACATGGTTGTGAGCCGGCATTGCCCTGGGCCAATAGCTCACCAATTCCGACCCGTTCCTATCGGGATTTGCTCCCGCTCTTTCATTGAAATTGCCGTAAACTCGGCATACATCGGTACGGGGTCGTGTCCACCCCCGTCACGCTCTCAATACGGGCCCTTGCCCGAACATGGAAAGGTCCGCAAGTGACCGACAGAATCGGAATAGAACGAGACGGCTCTCGCCATCCCTGGACTCCTCCCATGGGAATATCAATAAGACCTCCGTGGGCCATATTTAGACCTCGGGCCCGTCCCGATCATGGTCATCGTCTGGCTCATATCTCCGGTCTACAGCCTGTTCCTCTCGAACACGTTTTCAGTTCCGAAGCCTAGTCCCGGGACTTTTCCCCGTTGCCCTCCGACACCAGAAATATTAACGCTGCCCACGCGAGCCCCGTTTGGATCACGGGAGGCGCCCCCGGCATGGTCCCGACTCGATCTCGCATCGGGCCAATAGATTCACGGGTTTCCGGATATAATAGCCGAGATTCAATCGAACATTTTCAGTGTCTCGGAATAATAAAACTTGCCGTGTCCCGGCACACATACAGTCTCGGTCTTTCCGCGACGATTACGATATTCCCAATATCGGACACCCGTCCGAACATTAAACGGTCTCCTGAATGACCGACATGCTTCGAACGCTGGCTTCTCTGGGCACCGGGCTTTTCAGCCGATTCAAGGGATATTCCCTCGTCGCCCCTTGGCACCAGAAATATTAATGATGCTCATGCAAGTCTTGCTTCGACCGCGGGGGGCCCACCGCAGTATGGTCGCATCTTGCTCTTGCACCGGGCCAACAGATTTACCGGTTTCTGACCGCTCTAACCGAGGTTTAGCCGAACGTTTTTCGTTCTTCTGAACAATAAATTGCCATATCCTGGCATACATACGCTCCGGTCTTCCCGTGACGATCGCGCTTTTCCCGAGACGGACACTCGTCCGAACATTAAATGGTCAGCACATGACCGACATTCTCGAATGGTTTTCTCCCCGCCTTCGAGCGAGGATTTCAATACCTCCTAATAGACCTTTCATGCAATTAATTTCTTGGCCATGAGGCCCTGAATCTCGGCGATTAATCAAGGGTGTTCCCTCGTATGGGGGATGTAAATGACGCCGTGACCTTTATGGCGCGGCGGGTTTTGGTCCCGACACGAACCACACAATCGACTGATGAAGTCAGATCGAGCGCACCATGGGCTCTTCGGAGCCCGAATAAATTGTCACTCCGGTGACTGGCACGCCCACGCACTCAATAAACGAATAAACAAACGAGAGAATAACAAGTGAAAAAAGTGCGTCCACAACTCTGGCACGCCCGGTGGGACCAAACCACCCTTCATCTCTTCGCCGGGATTCAGGGCCTCATGGCCCCCTAATAAATGATGTTTGCCTGCTTTGATGAATTGCAGGTGCTGTCTTCGCCAACCCTATGGGGAGGAAATCCAGACTCGATGCAGCTGCCTTCGCGGCCTCGAGGACGCTGCTTCGAAGCATATGCAGCTTCCAGGAATCATGGGGGCTGTTATAAAAAAAAAGAAAAGGAGAAGAGAAAGAGAAGAGAAGGGAGGGAAAATCAAACCCCCTTTGTTCAAGAAGAAAGAGAAGAAAAGAAGAAAAGAAGAAAAGAAGAAAAAAAGAAGAAAAAAAAGGGGGGAGAAAAGAAAGAGAAGAGAAAGAATTGGCAAGAGAGGGTTGCACGGCCACGTCCATCGAGACCCGTGCTAAACAATGTTGTGCCCCTGTGGTTATTTGAGTTTTCATATGGTCACTTGGGTCATTCGACATCATTCTATGGTCATATGTGTTCTGTGATATTCTTGGTTTTGATAATGGCTAAACACTATTCGTCATTGTTGTTTTTCACTCTTATATGACTGACATATATTCTGTTGTGTTTATGACAGATATGCACATGAAAGCTCAATGTTGCGCCCTCGCACGCGGATCGACCTGCGCGGTCAGGTCGCGGGGGTCAAGGGGGCAGCGCCCCTTGCGGGGGTTTCCGGGGGGCGGAGCCCCCGGAACAAAAATTTGGCTTGAAGACTCAGTAATAAAACTTCAAGACAATCAAGGTCGATGCCACAAACATGAACGGGCGGCTAACGGACTCAAGCGACGGAGCTGGTGCGGCCAACGGACCGAACCGGGGTGACCTGGGCTCTGCCCAGCTGGCGGTCGACCGCCAGCACAGGGGCGGTCGACCGCCCCAGCCAGGGACCGCCCAGCTGCAGGTCTGGCGGCTGGCGGTCGACCGCCAGCCAGTGGCGGTCGACCGGTTTTCCCAGGGATCGCCCGGTTGTATGTGTTTCAGTGGCGGTCGACCGCCAGGAGCCTTAGGTCGACCGCCAGCCCCGATGCAGCCTTGTTTGACCTCGAAATCCACCTCGTGGCTAGCCTCTTTCCATGGATTTGTTTAATCAAATCTTACCTAATCTTCCATGATTTGTGGATCTGGTCTAGGGGGCATCTATGGACCATTCAAGGGTTATAAAACCAACACTTGAGGGGATGGAAAACCTAATGCTTCAAGGGGTTACAAGGGTGGCTGCAAGGGAGGTTGCAAGAGAGCTTGGAGACGAGCTACTGTTCACGTGAACAGTAGTTCGTGAAGGTGTTCTTCATCCAATCAAAGGGGAATCAAGCTCAAATCAAAGCCAGCAATCTTCAAGGAAGATTACATCAAAGCAAGGCTATCAAAGTGATCCAAGGAAGCCGGTTTGATTCAAGTTCTTCAAGGGAAATCATCTTCATCCATTCAAGTTCTTTCAAGTTCATTCAAGGTCATATTTCAAGCATTCAAACTCCTAGAAGCTAAAGAAGCAATCAAGATTCAAGGTAGCTTCATCATCTCCTTCATTCATTCAAAGAAATTCAAAGAGAAGATCAAGAGAGAAGAATTGAAGGAAGAGGTGCTGTTCACGTGAACAGTACTCCGTGAAGAACATTCATCCAATCAAGGGTGAATCAAGAAGATTGAGTTGAAGCCAAGAGGAGCCTTGTTACTGATCAACATTTCATACAAGGGCATATTCATTTTCACTCATAACTCAATCTCTTGTTTTAGTCTCTTCACATTTGTTTTACTTTCAATATTGTCAAACATTGAAGTTGTGATTCATCCCTACCGGTGGTTAGTAGGAAGGCAATTGGAGGGTGTTCCAATTTGCAGTTGACGTCCCTACCAGGTGGTGAGTAGGAAGGCAATCGGTAGTTTCCGATTTGCGGTTTGGTGCGCTGCACAAGTGAAGCCTCACCGGGTTTTGGTGAGGGGTGGACGTAGGGCTGAGGATTCAGTCCGAACCACCTTAAAAATCATGTCTAGTGTGGTTTGCTTGTGTGATTGATTCGTTCTAGATGCATGCTTAGGATCGAATTATTATATATCTTGCTTATCTTGCTAAGTGAATCATAGCATACTTGGAAGCTAGTTTCTATTCCGCTGTAATTCATTTTAACTAGCTGTTTAGAGGGCCGCATTGCGAAAAGTGGGGCTGATCTATTCACCCCTCCCCTCTAGATCCGCTGTCCACTACACAACAAACAAAGATTACCACTGTGGGGTTGATGCGGTGGAGCGAAGCACTCATCCCCTTTCTGAGGGGGTGAGCGCTCTCCTGCACCTCTGTCCTGGTCAATCATATAAAAAAGAAGAGAAGAAAAAAAAAAGAAAAAAATGAGAAGAAGAAAGAAAGAAAGAAGAAAAGTTGGCCAGCATCGCCGACCAAGAGAACAAGAAGAAGGACGGCATCCAGCCCGACTCTACGAGGCCCCGAGGCCGCGGTGCGCTGACCCGGCCCGTTCCTCCTCCATGCTGCCTCTATCCGGCATAAGACGGCCCCTCGGGTGGCTGTTAAAAGACCCAACAAGCCGCAACTGTAGCTTGAAGAACTGCTGCTTGCTGTGCGGAATGCTTTATAGCAATGAGGCCGAGCATGGCCACCACTCCCAAAGAGAGCATGCACATACCCCGCCATGGGGATGAGAAGAAGATATATACCCTGCTACAGGGGGCATAAGAGGTAAAAAAGGGGGGGGGGAATACACCCCATTCCCAGGGGCACATGAAGAGAATCCGCCCCGACTGAGGGGCACACAAAGCAAAAGTTACACCCCGGCTTCGGGACATTTGAAGAAGAATACGCCCCGACCTGGGGACGTAAGAAGAAATAGAGCTGCACCCCGGCTTAGGGGCATTTGAAGGGGAAATACACCCCGATATGGGGGCACCTAAAGCAAAAGACATACCCCGCCATGGGGACAAGAGAAGAAAAGAATTCACCCTGGCCTGGGGACACACAAAAAAAAAAGAAACTCACCCTGGTTTAGGGGTATATGAAGAAGGAACGTACCTCGACCTGGGGGCACAAGAAACAGAAGCACACCCCGTCTTGGGGGCATATGAAAGCCAAGAATCACACCCCCGTCTTGGGGGTATGTGAAGAAGAAGCCCACCTCGCCTCGAGGGTCTAGAAGCAACAGCCACGTCCCAGCTCAGGGGCATATGAAGAGAAGTCCACCCCGGCTTAGGGGCATTTGAAGAAGAAACAAACCCCGCCAGTAGGGACACAAAAGTCATGAAGAATACACCCCGACCTAGGGGTATTTAAAGAAGATACATCCCGCCTCGGGAGCATAAGAAAGAGAATAATACATCCCATCTTAGGGATATTTGAAGAAGAAATATACCCCGCCAGGGGGCATAGAAGCCACAAAGAATATGCGCCGGCTCAGGGGCATTTGAAGAAGAAACGTACTCCATCTGGGGGACGCAGAAACAAAGAGACAGAGTACATCTCCACCTGGGGGCACAGAAGAGACATACATCCCGATCTGGGAGCATGAGAAGAAAAGATATACTCCGCCCAAGCGGCATTTGAATAAACAACACACCCCGCTTCGGGGGCACAAAAGCCGTAAAGAGATACACCCCGGCCTCACGGGAGGCATAAGAAGCAAAAGATACACCCCCGTCCCGGGGGCATTTGAGGAGAGCTACGCCCCGTACCAGGGGCATATGAAGAAGAAACATACCTCGCCTCGAGGGCCTAGAAGCTATAATGAACACGCCCCGGCTCAGGGGCATATGAAGAGAAGTCCACCCTGGTTTAGGGGTATTTGAAGAAGAAACATACCCCATCTAGGGGCATAGAAGCCGTGAAGAGTATACCCCACCATGGGGGCATCTGAAGAGAGCTACACCCCGCCTCGGGGGCATTAGAAAAAAAAAAAGCATACCCTACTTCGGGGACATAGAAGCCATGAAAAATACACCCCGCCTGGGGGCACAAAAGTAAAGAGGCCGAACACACCCCTCAGGGGGGGATGCATACCAAATGAAGCTACACCCTGACCTGGGGGTACATTAAGAGAAATACACTCCAGTACTGAAGCGTTAATGAGAAAAGAAGAGCAGAAGAAAAAAAAGGGGGGGAGTCACGAGGCAGACGTGGTCTTCGAGCCCGCCTCATCCCATAAAAGAAGAGAAAAAAAAGAAGAAAAAAAATAGTCACGAGGCAGACGTGGTCTTCGGGCCTGCCTCATCCCATAAAAAAAAGAGAGAGAAAAAAAAGAGACTCACGAGGCAGACGTGGTCTTCGAGCCCGCCTCATCACACAAAAGAAGAGAAGAAGAGGAAGGAAAGACACATGAGGTAGCCATGGTCCCTGGACCCGCCTCTTCACACAAAAGAAGAAGAGCAGAACAAGGAAAAAGAAGATACATGAGGCAGACGTGGTCTTCGAGCCCGCCTCATCATGCTGAAGAAAAAAAGGAAGAAGAGACCAATGAGGCAGACGTGGTCCCTGAACCCGTCTCTTCACATAAAAAAAAAGGGAAGAAGAAGAAGAGAAAAAAGAAAGGAAGAGCAGAAAATAAAGAAAATAGTCAAGAGGCGAACATGGTCCTTGCACCTGCCTCTCCAAAGAAGAGAAGAAGAGAAAGAAAAGAGTCACGGGGCAGACGCCGTCTTCGCACCGGCCTCTCTACAAATTAAGAAGAGAAGTGAAAAATAGACAAGAGGCGAACATGGTCCTTACACCTGCCTCTCCATAAAAGAAGAATAGAAGAAGAGTCACGAGGCAGACGCGGTCTTCGCACCCGCCTCTCTACACAAAAGAAGAAGAGAAGAAAAGAAAGAAATGATTACGAGGCGAACATGGTCCTTGCACCTGCCTCTCCGTAAAAGAAGAAGAGAAGAAGAGAAAGAGCAATCATGAGGTAAACACGGTCTCTGCACCTGCCTCTCTACAAAAGAAGAATAGAAGAGAAAAATAGACATGAGGCAAACATGGTCTCTGCACCTGCCTCCCTATAAAAGAATTAGAGAAGAAGAGAAAGAACAGTCACGGGGCGAACACGGTCCTTGAACCCGCCTCTTCACACAAAAGAAGAAGAGAAGAAAAGAAAGAAATGATCACGAGGCAAACATGGTCCTTGCACCTGCCTCTCCATAAAAAAGGAAGAGAAGAAGAGAAAGAGCAATCACGAGGCAAACATGGTCCTTGCACCTGCCTCTCCATAAAAGAAGAAGAGAAGAAGAAAAAAGAATGGTCACGAGGTAAACATGGTCCTTGCACCTGCCTCTCCATAAAAGAAGAAGAGAAGAAGAAAAAAAAGAATGGTCGCGAGGCAAACATGGTCCTTGCACCTGCCTCTCCATAAAAGAAGAAGAGAAGAAGAAAAAGAATGGTCACAAGGCAAACATGGTCCTTACACCTGCCTCTCCATAAAAGAAGAAGAGAAGAAGAAAAAAGAATGGTCACGAGGCGAACACAGTCTTCGTACCTGCCTCCCTACAAAAGAAGAAGAGAAGAAGAGAAAGAAGGGTCACGAGGCAAACTTTTACCTCCGACCTCCAGCCATCCAACAAATAGAAACCGACTAGACCTTCCGCCGACGGGGCGTTAAACTGACTAGACCTTCCGCCGACGGGGTGTTAAACCGACTAAACCTTCCGCCGACGGGGCGTTAAACCGACTAGACCTTCCGCCGACGGGGCGTTAAACCGACTAAACCTTCCGCCGACGGGGTGTTAAATCGACTAGACCTTCCGCCTACAGGGCGTTAAAACCGATTAGATCTTTCGCCGACGGGGCGTTAAACCGACAAAGGCCTCCCAGATCCCGACTTTCGTAACCTGCTTCCCAAGATTCGGCCCTCGTGGCCCGCTTCCCAACTTTGGCTCTCGCAGCCTGCTTCCCCTTGGCTTTTATAGCCTGCTTCCAAACTTTGGCTCTTGCAGTCTGCTTACCTTTGGCCCTCGTGGCCTGCTTCCCAACCTTGGCTCTCACAGCCTGCTTCCCTTCGGCTTTTACAGCCTGCTTCCCAATTCTGGCTCTAGCAGCCTGCTTACCTTTGGCATTCGTGGCCCGCTTCCCAATTCTGGCTCTCGTAGCCTGCTTTTCTTCGGTTTTGATAGCCTGCTTCCCAGCTTCGACTTGCAGCCCGCTTCCCCAATTCTGGCCCTCGTAGCCTGCTTACCTGTGGCCTTCGTGGCCTGCTTCCCAATTCGGCCCTCGTGGCCCGCTTCCTAACTTTGGCTCTCACAGCCTGCTTCCCCCAGGCTTTTCTTCCCAACTCTGGCTCCTGCAGCCTGCTTACCTTTGGCCCTCGTGGCCTGCTTCCCAACTTTGGCTCTAGCAGCCTGCTTACCTTTGGCCTTCGTGGCCTGCTTCCCAATTCTGGCTCTCGTAGCCTGCTTCCCTTCGGCTTTCACAGCCTGCTTCCCAGCTTTGGCTCTTGCAGCCTGCTTACCTTTGGCCTTCGTGGCCTGCTGCCCAAGTCTGGCTCTCGTAGCCTGCTTCCCAAAATTCGGCCTTCGCGGCCCACATCCCATATCTTCGGCTCCTGCAGCCCGCTTCCCTAATACCCTTGCAGCCGCTCGCGGTCTGCTTCCCTAATACCTTTACTACCACTACACTTATACGTAACAACAATATTTTCTTGTGAAAAAAAAACAAACAAACAAACAAAAAACAAAAAAGAACAACAACAACAACGAAAAAGAAAAAAAAAATGAAAAAAGAGTGCATGATTGCCCTGCTTGCATGGTTGCTTAATATATAATAATACATCTCCTTGAAATCTTCTAGGACCGTGTTTCCTTGCTAAATAATAATATCGCCCCGATTCCAGATGCACGCGCGTCACGGCATACGCTCGAAGGGAACCCAATTATGGCAGGTGCACACGTCAAGGGGAAGAGTCATGGCTGAATCGCTAAGCCCAACTCACAAAATAAACCTGAGGCAACGCTCCCACACTTCGCACTTAATGTGTTCAATAGCTTTCAACCATAGGGATTGCCCGAATTTCTTCTTAGCACTCTACGGAGACTTGAATTCTTGCACTCGCGTGAAAGGTAATCGTGAGGAAAAAGCTGCCTACCCCCACTAAAAAAAAAGAGAAGAAAAAAAAAGGAGAGGAAAAAAAAGAAAGAGAGACGTGAATCCGAGTAGTCGGGAATCCCCATTGAGACACATGAGGAGACTCGCGCGAAATGGTGAAGCGAATTACAATAAGGATGAAACCTATTAGCCGGGAATCCCCATTGAGACATATGAGGAAACTCGCGTCAAACGGTGGAATCTGTAATAAAATTACAATAAGGATGAATCTTAGTAGCCGGGAATCCCCATTGAGACACATGAGGAGACTCGCGCCGAACGGTGAAATCCGCTACCAAAATAAACAGATGGGGGCTGTGTGAAGCTACCGAAAGTCGAAAACCTGGAACTAATGTGTAGGCGCTAGAGTGATCCTCGAGTGTCACCAGGAAAACCTGCATATCCCTATGGTTATGGCCCTTTGTTCACACATTTGCACTGCCACGCCACAGAGAATTACCTCGGGTGAAATGCGTGAATTTAGGCTATGCATGCAAGACATGCGATATCCTCTTGACGGGTGCACCACCCCTCAGTTGTGCCCTGTGACCCGCGCCGCGTCTACGAATTACGGGCAATGTCCCTATCCTATCCCCTATAGAGGGAGCTACCTTACTTATATTTATGTTATGCCGGCTAATGAATGCTTGCATGATTTAAAAAAAAGAAAAAAGAAAAAAAATGATGATAAATATATATAAAAAACAACAACAACAACAAAAAAAAAATATAACAAAAACAAACAAACAAACAACATAAAAAAAATAACAATAATGAAACTAATAAAATAACAAGAATGTGCGTATGCAATAAACTCAACTTTGGCTATTGCAGCCTACTTTCCCAGCTCCGGCTCGTAGAGCCCAATATCGGCCACCTTAGCCTACCTCTTGCCCTCGCGGCCCATTAATCTCCCAACTTCGGCTCCCGCAGCCTGCTTCTAGCCACGGCTATTTTGGCCTCCCTCATCGGCCTTCGGGTCGACAGCTTTCCAATTATTGGCTCCTATGCCAACAGCTTTCTAATTATTGGCTCCCATGCCAACAGCTTTTCAATCATCGACCTTCGGGTCGACAGCTTTTCAATTATTGGCTCCCATGCCAACAGCTTTCAATCATCGGCCCCTGAGCCGACAGCTTTCAGTTATCGACCTTCGGGTCGACAGCTTTTCAATTATTGGCTCCCATGCCAACAGCTTTCTAATTATTGGCTCCCATGCCAACAACTTTTCAATCATCGACCTTCGGGTCGACAGCTTTTCAATTATTGGCTCCCATGCCAACAGCTTTCAATCATCGGCCCCTGAGCCGACAGCTTTCAGTCATCGACCTTCGGGTCGACAACTTTCACTTGTTGGCTCCCACGCCAACAGCTTTCAATCATCGGCCGCCGTGCCGACAGCTCTTATATCATTGGCATCCACGCCAGCAGCCACCCGGAGTTGTTCAAAAAAAAGAGAAAAAAAAGAGGAGAAGAAGAAAAAAAAAGAAAAAAAAGAAGAGAGACAAAACAACAACAAAAGAACAAAAAAAAGAGAGATGACAAAAGGAGAAGAGAAGGAAAAGAAGAAAAGAAGAGAAGAGAGAGAAGAAAAGAAAGAGAAAGAGACAAAGAGACAACAGACCAGGCCAGCTCCCGACACCCTTTCGGCACTGGCGAAGAGACAAAGAGAACAACAGACCAGGCCAGCTCCCGACGCCCTGTCGGCACTGGCGAAGAGACCAAGAGAACAACAGACCAGGCCAGCTCCCGACGCCCTGTCGGCACTGGCGAAGAGACAAAGAGAACAATAGACCATGCCAGCTCCCGACGCCCTATCGGCACTGGCGAAGAGACCAAGAGACCAACAGACCAGGCCAGCTCCCGACACCCTGTCGGCGCTGGCGAAGAGACCAAGAGAACAACAGACCAGGCCAGCTCCCGACACCCTGTCGGCACTGGCGAAGAGACAAAGAGACAACAGACCAGGCCAGCTCCCGACGCCCTATCGGCACTGGCGAAGAGACCAAGAGACCAACAGACCAGGCCAGCTCCCGACACCCTGTCGGCGCTGGCGAAGAGACCAAGAGAACAACAGACCATGCCAGCTCCCGACACCCTGTCGGCACTGGCGAAGAGACAAAGAGACAAAAGACCAGGCCAGCTCCCGACACCCTGTCAGCGCTGGCGAAGAGACCAAGAGAACAACAGACCAGGCCAGCTCCCGACACCCTGTCGGCACTGGCGAAGAGACAAAGAGACAACAGACCAGGCCAGCTCCCGACACCCTGTCGGCACTGGCGAAGAGACAAAGAGACAACAGACCAGGCCAGCTCCTGACACCCTGTCGGCACTGACGAAGAGACCAAGATACCAACAAACCGGGTCAGTTCCCGGCACCTTGCCGGCACGGACAAAGAGAAGAAAAGATAAACAGACCATGGCGGCTCCCGACGCCCTGTCGGTGATGATGAAAAAGAGAAGAAGAGACCAACATGCTACGGTAGCTCCTGACGCACTGTCAGCACTAACGAAGAGAAGAAGAGACCAACATGTCAAGTCAGCTTCTGACACCCCGTCGGCATCGACGAAGAGAAAAGAGACAAGTACACCCACGGGCACCGCCCGGCTCATCCTTCGCCTGCGCTACCCGTGGGTGGGGGGCATTTGTGGACACCAAAAAATTGCACACCAAACATCCTGCTCGGCCCAGCATCAACAACGGCGCCGAGTGAAGAACCCCCGGAGAGATTGGTCATCCAGACGCCCCCACATATGCACACTACTGTGGAGCCGTCCCCGGAGCCACGACAGCAAAGAGAAACCAACCCCCGGGAAGCTCACAATCCGCGGCCCCCGAAGAAAATCAAACGAATCATAACGCGTGCTCAAAACGGGCCCAAGTCAAGCCTCAGCGGCACGCCCAGCTTGGGCCTTCAGCGGCACGCCCAGGAGGGGCCTCAGCGGCACAGCCCTTTGGCCTTCAGCGGCACGCCCTTTGGCCTTCAACGGCACGCCCTTTGGGCCTTCAGCGGCACGCCCAGCCTGGGCTTCAGCGGCACGGCCCCCAGGGTGTTCATCGGCACATCCTTCAGGCTATTCAGCGGCACGCCCCTTGGGCCATTCAGCGGCACGCCAAGCTTGGGCCTTCAGCGGCACGCCCAGGAGGGGCTTCAGCGGCACACCCCCTGGGTGTTCAGCGGCACAGCCCTTTGGCCTTCAGCGGCACGCCTGTTTGGCCCCTCAGCGGCACAGCCCCTGGCCTCAGCGGCACGCCCCACGGGCTTTCAGCGGCACCCCCATTCGGGCCCCCAGCGGTACGCCCTTTTGGCTCCCCCGCGGCATGCTTGTTCAGCCCGCCAGCGGCACAGCGTGAAGCATCTTCAACGGAGCCCATGCCCTACGGATCCTTGGCGCGCAGTGGGCCGTCCGAGGTGTCGCCTGGGGAGAGGGTGTGGACACCAAAAAATGCATACCTGGATATCCTGCTCAGCCTCACGTCAGCAACGGCGCCGAGTGAAGAAACCCACGAGAAATCAAGCACAAAAGGCCCCACAGCTCGTGGGCCTCAAAGAGAATCAAACGGGCCATGACTCGTGCCCACAATGGGCTCAGAACAGCCCCGGGTACACACACCCCCTGGAGAGCCCTTCAGCGGCACGCCCAGCCCCAAGAGGCCTCAACGGCACACCCTGGCAAGGCCCCAGCGACACGCCCTAGGGAGCCCTTCAGCGGCACACCCTCTCGGGGTCCCAGCGGCACGGCCCCAAGGCCCCTCAACGGTGCACCCCCCCTGGGGGGTTTCAACGGCACACCCCCCTTGGGGGGGGGGGGGGGGTTTCAACGGCACGCCCCCACGGGGGGTTCAGCGGCACGCCCCAAAGGGTTTTCAGCGGCACGCCCAGCAATCCCTCCAGCGGCACACCCCACACGGGGGTTTAGCGGCGCGGCCCTTCAGGGCTCCAGCGGTACGCCCTTCAGGGCTCCAGCGGCACGCCCATTCAGGGCTCCAGCGGTACGCTCATTTGGGCTCCCAGCGGTACGCCCTTTTGGCTCCCCCACGGCACGCCTGTTCAGCCCGCCAATGGCACAGCGGAAGGCTTTTTCAACGGCAAACGACGTGAAGCCCATGCCCTACGCATCCTTGGCGCGCAGTGAAGCCGTCTGAGGTGTCAGCCGA
This sequence comes from Amorphophallus konjac, assembly GCA_022559845.1. Taxonomy (NCBI): domain Eukaryota; kingdom Viridiplantae; phylum Streptophyta; class Magnoliopsida; order Alismatales; family Araceae; genus Amorphophallus; species Amorphophallus konjac. Next base: position 65,995,342 of record CM040121.1, on the reverse strand, counting down.
TCGTTGGGCCACGTAGGCTACCCCACTGACACCCGGGACGGGGAAGGTCAAATGCCATCATCACAAGCCATTCCCCGCCTTCGATGGCCGTGGCCAAAGCCCCCGCTGCTGGGGAGTATAAAAGACTCCCGTTTTCGACAGAAGGGGGGGCATCCACACAGACGGACACACAGAGGAAGAAGAGAAGAGAAGAAGAGAAGAAGAAAAGAAGAGAAGAGGAAGAAGAAGAGGGAGAGGCTCCCCCTGCTGCCCCGTCCACCGTCGCCGGAGAAGAGAGAAGAGAAGAAGAAGAGTGAGAGAAGAGAGGAGTGAGGTCTGGGAGGGGAGGAGGAGCCCATGCTCCGTTCCCCTTCCCCCCTTGTATCTTCATTCCCCCTTTTCCCTTTCCTTTTTGCTGTTGTTCACTTTTTTTACCTTTCCCTACGATGTATTGGCACTCTGTGGCCTTTTCTTTCCATGAATGAGAATCCTTCTTTTGGGGTCTTGCTACCGTGCTTGGTTTGTGCGTCTTAGCCATTCACCCTCTGTCTTGGCCCTTTCCATGAGGCCTCTGGCCTTAACCGCTTGTCTTCGCATACCTTTGCTTGCCGTTTACATCCCCCAGGGGGGGTGCACCCCTTTTGGTGCCCCAGCGGCACGCCCCGAAGTGCCCCAGCGGCACGCTGCTCGCCCCTCCTTTGACCCTTCGCCGGTACGCCCTGCCGGGCCTTCACCGGCACACCCTGCCTGCCCTCAACGGCACACTCCCTTGCGCCCTCAGCGGCACGTCTTCAGCCGCCCTCAGCGGCACGCCTTCAGCCGCCCTCAGCGGCACGCCTTCAGCTGCTCTCAGCGGCACACTCCTCGGCCCTCAGCGGCACACCTTCAGCCGCCTGTTCGCCGGCACACCCTAGCTAGGCCTTTCGCCGGCACCACCACCCTTCCTTCTTGCCCGGTGCATTCCCGTCTCAGCCAGTCTTAGGAGTGTCTCCCGCTCGCCGTTTTCCGAGGTTTACAAAGGTGTTGCCGCTCTCGAGCGCCCACCTCCAGTTGCCGGGTTCCGCCACTCCTTGTGGGCGCGTTCCCTGTATCTCCCTTACGTTCGGGTCAAGGGGAGATGATGCCGAATTTTTGTTAGAAACGATGACATATTAAAAAGATAAAAGATAGCAACTAGCAAATGGAACAACAACACATTAAAAGGACTAAAAGAAAGCAACAAACAAACGAAAAGAACAACGGCAAAATGCTTCAACCAATGCGAAGAACAATGCAATCAATTTAAAGAGAACCAGACCGAACAACAACTAAGCAACTCGAACATCCACCCTCGCGAGAGAAAGAATGAAAGATCATCAAGAGAAAGAGAGAAGAAACCCATGCAAACTTAATAAAAATCAAGAGAGAAAAGGAAAAGAGAAAAGACATAAGAACGGAGGGGGAGTGGGCTCCCCACGCCCTTCGCCGGCACGCCCCTAGCCCGGCTGCTCAGCCCTTCAGCGGCACGCTCCCCACGCCCTTCGCCGGCACGCCCCTAACCCAGCTGCTTGGCCCTTTGCCTGCACGCTCCAGCCAGCCCCTTGCCGGCACGCCCCTACGGGCCTTCCCCGGCACGCCTCCCTCAGCCCCTCGTCGGCACGCTCCAGCCCTTCCCCGGCACGCCCCCCCTCAGCCCCTCAGCGGCATGCTCCTTTGGCCCTCCAGCGGTACGCTCCTGGCCTTCAGCGGTACACCTTTCTCTTAGCCTTCCAATGGCCCATTCTCTCTCTAGAAAATATGAGTAATAATAATAATAAAATAACAAATCCAAAAAGAACAAATAAATAAGGATGATAAAGAAACAAGTAATAATAATAGTAAGGTTAAAAGAAATAATAATATCGATAAATAGACAAAGTAAATGATAACCAAGATAAATAAATAATAATAACAGACTCAACAAAAATGACAAGTAAATGAATGATAACAAAACGAACAAAATAATAACAAACCTAATGTTAACCATAATAAACGAATCAATCACAAGGAAAATGAATAAATGGTAATAAAGAACCCACCCAAATATATCTATAAATCTACAAATGATAACGATACCGCTTCTTAAATAATAATAAAATAATGAGATCCGCTTCGCAGCCTCGTCTCTCCCGCGACCCGGTGCCGAAGGAACAACAATACCGCCCTTGTGGGCTGGGCCTGTGCCTTGGGAGTTATCCCGAAATGGCCATGGCCTGACCTCGCCTCGGGCTGACATTCCGATTAAATCGGACTCATTTCTCCGGCCGGATCCCTTCCGAGCCGCTACTAAAATTGCCGCACGTTCGGCAGACATCTGAACGGATTCACCTCGATTCCCTCCGCGTTCTTATTACGGACCTACGTCCGAACATGAAAAGGCCCGCGAGCGACCTGCATAGCCGGTGGCTCCTACCCCAACATGGTTGTGAGCCGGCATTGCCCTGGGCCAATAGCTCACCAATTCCGACCTATTCCTATCGGGATTTGCTCCCGCTCTTTCATTGAAATTGCCGTAAACTCGGCATACATTGGTACGGGGTCGCGTCCACCCCCGTCACGCTCTCAATACGGGCCCTTGCCCGAACATGGAAAGGTCCGCAAGTGACCGACAGAATCGGAATAGAACGAGACGGCTCTCGCCACCCCTGGACTCCTCCCATGGGAATATCAATAAGACCTCCGTGGGCCATATTTAGACCTCGGGCCCATCCCGATCATGGTCATCGTCTGGCCCATATCTCCGGTCTACAGCCTGTCCCTCTCGAACACGTTTTCAGTTCCGAAGCCTAGTCCCGGGACTTTTCCCCGTTGCCCTCCGACACCAGAAATATTAACGCTGCCCACGCGAGCCCCGTTTGGATCACGGGAGGCGCCCCCAGTATGGTCCCGACTCGATCTCGCACCGGGCCAATAGATTCACGGGTTTCCGGATATAATAGCCGAGATTCAATCGAACGTTTTCGGTGTCTCAGAATAATAAAACTTGCCGTGTCCCGACACACATACATTCTTGGTCTTTCCGCGACGATCACGATATTCCCAATATCGGACACCCGTCCGAACATTAAACGGTCTCCTGAATGACCGACACGTTTAGAACGCACGCTTCTCCGGACATAGGGCTTTTCAACCAATTCAAGGGATATTCCCTCGTCGCCCCCCCTTGGCACCGGAAATATCAATGACGCTCATACAAGTCTTGTTTCGACCGCGGGGGGCCCACCGCAGTATGGTCGCAGCTTGCTCTTGCACCGGGCCAACAGATTTACCGGTTTCCGACCGCTCCAGCCGAGGTTTAGCCGAACGTTTTCCGTTCTTCTGAACAATAAATTGCCATATACTGGCATACATACGCTCCAGTTTTCCCGCGACAACCGCGATTTTATCGAGCCGGACATTCGTCCGAACATTAAATGGTCAACACATGACCGACATGACCGCGAATGGTTTTCTTCTCGCCCTCGTGTAAGGATTTCAATGTCGCGTAATAGACCTTTCATGCAATTAATTTCTTGGCCATGAGACCCTGAATCTCGGCGATTAATCAAGGGTGTTCCCTCGTATGGGGGATGTAAATGACGCCGTGACCTTTATGGCGCGGCGGGTTTTGGTCCCGACACGAACCACACAATCGACTGACGAAGTCAGATCGAGCGCACCATGGGCTCTTCGGAGCCCGAATAAATTATCACCTCGGTGACTGGCACGCCCACGCACTCAATAAAATGAATAAACCAACAAGAGAACGAACAGTGAAAAAGTGCGTCCACAATTCTGGCACGCCCGGTGGGACCTAAACCACCCTTCATCTCTTCGCCGGGATTTGGGGCCTCGTGGCCTCCTAATTAACAATGTTTGCCTGCTTTGATGAATGGCACGTGCTGTCTTCGCCAGTCCTATAGGGAGAAAAGCCAGACTCGGTGCAGCTGCCTTCGTGGTCTCGGGGAGGCTGCTTCGAAGCATATGCAGCTTCCAGGAATCATGGGGGCTGTTATAAAAAAGGAGAAGAGAAAGAGAAGAGAAGGGAGGGGAAATTAAACACCCCCCTTTTCCTCAAAAAGAAAGAGAAGAAAAGAAGAAAGGAAGAAAAGAAGAAAAGAAGAAAAGAAGAAAAAAAAGAGAGAAAAGAAAGAAGTAAAAAAAAAAAGAAGAGAAAGAATGGGCAAGAGAGGGTTGTACGGTCACGTCCGTCGAGACCCGTGCTGAACAAAGATTACCACTGTGGGGTTTATGCGGTGGAGCGAACCACTCATCCCCTCCCTGAGGGGGTGAGCGCTCTCCTGCACCTCCACCCTGGTCAATCATACAAAAAAGAAGAGAAGAGGAGAAGGGACAAAAAAAAAGAGAGAGAGAGAAAAAGAGAAGAAAGAAAGAAAGAAGAAAAGAAGAAAAGTCGGTCAGCATCGCCAACCAAAAAGAGCAAGAAGAAACCCGACGTCCCGCCCGACTCTAGGAGGCTCCGAGTCCGTGGTGTAATGACCCGGCCCGTCCCTCCTTCCTGCTGCCTCAATCCGGCACAAAACGGCTCCTCGAGTGGTTGTCAAAGGACCCAGCGAGCCACAATTGTAGCTTGATGAATGGCTGCCCGCTGTGGGGAATGCTTTATAGCAATGAGGCCAAGCACGGCCGCCACTCTCAAAGAGAGCATGCACATACCCCGCCATGGGGGATAAGAAGAAGAGATACACCCCGCCATGGGGGCATAGGAGGCAAAAAAAAGGATATACACCCCGCTCCTGGGGGCACGTGAAGAGATTCTACCCCGTCCGGGGGCACAACAGACGACAAAGCTACACCCCGGCTCAGGGACACTCGAAGACAAGTCTACCCCGGCTTAGGGGCTCAAGAAGCAAAACATGTCCCGTCCGGGACATAGAAGCCATAAGAGAATACACCCCTGTTCTAGGGGTGTTTGAAAAAGAAACACACACTCCCGCCGCGGGAGCATAAGAAGCAGAAGAATCCACCCCACTCTGGGGCGGAAGAAGCAGAAGAAGTCACCTCGGCCTGGGGACACACAAAAGGAGAAACACACCCTGGCTCAGGGGTATTTAAAGAAGAAACATACCCCGCCTGGGGGCATAGAAGTCATGAAAAATACGCCCTGGCTTAAGGGCATTTGAAGAAGTCACATCCCGCCTCGGGAGCATAAGAAAGAGAAAAATACATCCCGTCCTAGGGATATTTGAAGAAGAAATATACCCCGCCCGGGGGCATAGAAGCCATAGAGAAGTCCACCCCGGCCTAGGGGTATTTGAAGAAGAAAGATACTCCGCCTCAGTGGTGGCACAAGAAGCAAACTACACCCCGCCATGGGGGCACATGAAGAGAATCCACCCCGACTCGGGGGGCATGAAGCAACAAAGAATACACCTCGCCTTAGGGGAGTCTGAAGAAAAAAGCATACACCCCACTTTTGGGGCACAAGAAGCAGACATTCCCCAGCATGTTGGGGCAGAAGAAGAAGAATCCCCCCCTCGGGGGCATATAAAAAAAAAAGTAAAGATACACCAGGTGCCCGGCGCACATGAAGAGAAAGGCACCTCCCTCTGGGGGCACAACAAGCGACAAAGATACACCCCATTCCCAGGGGCACATGAAGAGAAATACACCCCTGCTCCAGGGGCATATGAGATAAAGCTATACCCCGATTTAGGGGCATTTGAAGCAAAGACTTCACCCCGTCTTAAGGGGGGGGGCATAAGAAGCGAAAGATATACCCCACCCCGGGGGCACAAGAAGAAAACACACCCCACCTTGGGGGCGTAAGAAGCCAAGAGATATACCCCGCCATGGGGCAGTAGAGGTAAAATGCATTCCCCCCGGGGGCACATGAAGCAACATACCCCTCGCCTCGGTAGCATATGAGGCCAAGAAGCTACATCCCGGCTCGGGGGCATAAGAAGCAAAAGATATACCCCACGTCCGGGGCATATGAAGCCAAGAAACACACTCCCGTCTCGGGGGCATTTGAAGAAGAAGCATACCTCGCCTCGAGGGCCTAGAAGCTATAAAAGAAACATACCCCGACTCAGGGGCATATGAAGAGAAGTCCACCCCGGCCTAGGGGTATTTGAAGAAGAAACAAACCCCGCCAGTCGGGACATAGAAGCCATGAAGAACATGCCCCGCCCGGGGCACAGAAGCAAGCAGGCAGGATCCGCCCCGCCATGGGGGCACACAAAGAGAGAAACCACACCCCGCCGTGGGGGGGCATGAGAAGCAAGAAATGTACCCCACCCCGGGGAGCATAAGAAGAGAGGAATACACCCCGATATGGGGGCACGTAAACAAAGAAGAAGAATTCACCCTACCTCGGGTGCATAAAAAGCAAGAACTACATCCCGCATCAAAAGCGGCAATACACTCCACTCTGGGGGAACTAGAAGCGGAATACACCCCGTGCCGGAGGCATATAAAAAAAAAGGGATACCTCGCTCTGGGGCATCAGAAGCAGCAATACGCCCCACCTTGGGAGCACAAGAAGTAAACATCCCCCCCGGGGTGTCTGAAAAAAAAGAATTCACCCCGGCCTGGGGACACTTGAAGAAAGAAGCATATCCCCATTCCCGGGGGCACATGAAGAGAACCCCTCCCGCCTCGGGAGTATAAGAAAGAGAAGAATACACCCTGGTCTGGGGGCTTTTGAAGAAACAACACACACCTCCCTCCATGGGAGACAAAGCTACACCCCTACCCGGGGACACATGCAGAGCATCTACCCCGCTCTGGGGGCACAAAAAAGGAGATACACTCCGCCCTTGGCGCATAAGAAGCAGAAGCATCTACCCCGCTCTGGAGGCACAGAAAGAGACGCACCCCGCCCCCGGTACATAAGAAGCAGAAGCATCTACCCCGATTCGGGGCACAGAAACAAAGAGACGTACACCCCGATCTGGGAGCATAAGAAGGAAGATATACTCCGCCTAAGCGGCGCTTGGAGAGACAACATACCCTGCTTCGGGGGCATAGAAGCCGTAAAGAGATACACCCCGGCCTCAGGGGGGCATAAGAAGCAAGAGATACACCCGTACCAGGGGCACATGAAGAAGAAGCATACCTCACCTCGAGGGCCTAGAAGCTATAAGGAACACGCCTCGGCTCAGGGGCATATGAAGAGAAGTCCACCCTGGCTTAGGGGCATTTGAAGAAGAAACATACCCCACCTAGGGGCATAGAAGCCGTGAAGAGTATACCCCACCATGGAGGCATTTGAAGAGAGCTACACCCCGCCTCGGGGGCATTAAAAAAAACACACCCTGGTCTGGGGACATAGAAGCAAAAAAATACACCCCGCCTGGGGGCACAGAAGCGAAGAGGCAAAACACACACCCCTCAGAGGGGATGCACACCAAATGAAGCTACGCCTCAACCTGGGGCACATTAAGAGAAAAAAAAAGAGCATAGTAAAGAAAAAGACACACCCCTCAGGGGGGATGCACACCAAATGAAGCTACGCCTCAACCTGGGGCACATTAAGAGAAAAAAAAAGAGCAGAGTAAAGAAAAAGACACGCACGAGACAGACGTGGTCTTCGAGCCCGCCTCATCACGCAAAAGAAGAGAAGAAGAGGAAGAAGAGATACATGAGGCAGACGTGGTCCCTTAACCCGCCTCTTCACATAAAAGAAGAAGAGCAGAACCAAAAGAAGACACATGAGGCAGACGTGGTCTTCGAGCCCGCCTCATCACGCAAGAGAAGAGAAGAAGAGGAAGAAAAGACACATGAGGCAGCCGTGGTCCCTGGACCCGCCTCTTCACACAAAAGAAGAAGAGCAGAACCAAAAGAAGACACATGAGGCAGACGAGATCTTCGAGCCCGCCTCATCACACAAAAGAAGAGAAGGAAAGAAAGAATGCACATGAGGCAAGCATGGTCCTTGCACCTGCCGCTCTACAAGAGAAGAATAGAAGAGAAAAAAAGAGACATGAGGCGAACATGGTCCCTGCACCCGCCTCTCTACACAAAAGAAGAAGAGAAGAAGAGAAGAGAAAAAAAGAGACATGAGGCGAACACGGTCCCTGCACCCGCCTCTCTACACAAAAGAAGAAGAGAAGAAAATAAAGAAATGATCACGAGGCAAACATGGTCCTTGCACCTGCCTCTCCATAAAAAGGAAGAGAAGAAGAGAAAGAGCAATCATGAGGCAAACATGGTCTCTGCACCTGCCTCCCTACAAAAGAAGAATAGAAGAGGGAAAAAAGAGACATGAGGCGAACATGGTCCATGCACCTGCCTCTCCATAAAAGAAGAATAGAAGAAGAGTCACGAGGCAGACGCGGTCTTCGCACCCGCCTCATCACACAAAAGAAGAAGAAGAAAAGACACATGGGGCAGGCGTGGTCCTCGAGCCCGCCTCATCACACAAAAAGAAGAGAAGAAAAAGAGACATGATGCACACATGGTCCTTGCACCGGCCTCTCCACAAAAGAAGAAGAAAAAAAGAGACATGAGGCAGACGTGGCCCTCGAGCCCGCCTCACCAAACAAAAAGAAGAGAAGAAAAGGAAAGAAGAGACACATGAGACAGACGTGGCCCTCGAACCCGCCTCATCACACAAAAAGAAGAGAAGAAAAAGAGACATGATGCACACATGGTCCTTGCACCGGCCTCTCCACAAAAGAAGAAGAAAAAAAGAGACATGAGGCCGACGTGGTCCTCGAGCCCGCCTCACCAAACAAAAAGAAGAGAAGAAAAGGAAAGAAGAGACACATGAGACAGACGTGGCCCTCGAGCCCGCCTCATCACACAAAAAGAAGAGAAGAAAAAGAGACATGATGCACACATGGTCCTTGCACCGGCCTCTCCACAAAAGAAGAAGAAAAAAAGAGACATGAGGCAGACGTGGCCCTCGAGCCCGCCTCACCAAACAAAAAGAAGAGAAGAAAAGGAAAGAAGAGACACATGAGACAGACGTGGCCCTCGAGCCCGCCTCATCACACAAAAAGAAGAGAAGAAAAAGAGACATGAGGCGAACATGGTCTTCGCACCCGCCTCTCTACAAAAGAAGAAGAGAAGAGAAAAAAGAGACATGAGGCAAACATGGTCTTCGTACCTGCCTCCCTACAAAAGAAGAAGATAAGAAGAGAAAGAAGGGTCACGAGGCAAACTTTTACCTCCGACCTCCTGCCATCCAACAAACAGAAACCAACCAGATCTTCCGCCGACGGGGCGTTAAACCGACTAGATCTTCCGCCGACGGGACGTTAAACTGACTAGATCTTCCACCGACGGGGCGTTAAATCGACTAGACCTTTTGCCGACGGGGCGTTAAATCGACTAGACCTTCCGCCAGCGGGGCGTTAAACTGACTAGATCTTCCGCCGACGGGGCGTTAAACCGACTAGACCCTTCCGCCGACGGGGCGTTAAACCGACCAACTTTCAGCCATCGGGGCTTCAAGCCGACAGCTACCCCTTCATCGGCCTCCGGGTCGACAGCTATCTAATTATCGGCCTTCAGGTCGACAGCTATATCATCATCGGCTCCTAGCCGACAGCTATCTCATCATCGACTTTTAACCGACAGCTACCTCATCATCGGTTTTTAGCCGACAGCTACCTCATCATCGGCTTTTAGCCGACAGCTACCTCATCATCGGTTTCTAGCCGACAGCTACCTCATCATCGGCTTTTAGCCGACAGCTATCTCATCATCGGTTTTTAGCCGACAGCTACCTCATCATCGGCTTTTAGCCGACAGCTATCTCATCATCGGCTCCTAGCCGACATCTATCTCATCATTGGCACCCCAGCCGACAGCTTCCCAGTCAAAAAAATTGACCTCTCACCTTGGTTCGGATCCTTCCCCGGCCAGGGAGCAAAAAAAATATAAACCTTCCACTTTGGTTCGGATCCCTCCCCGGCCAGACGATAAAAGAGACCCTTCTCGTCGACTCTCACGTCCTGCAGCCCGACGCCCCTCGGCTCTTATAGCCTGCTTCCTGACTTCGGCTCTTTACAGCCTGCTTCCCAACTTCGGCACTTTGCAGCCCGCTTCCCAGCTTCGGCTTGTAGCCCGCTTCCCCAATTCTGGCCTTCGTAGCCTGCTTAATTATCTTTGGCCTTCGTGGCCTGCTTCCCGATTCTGGCCCTTGTAGCCTGCTTATCTCTGGCTCTCGTAGCATGCTTCCCTTCGGCTTTTATAGCATGCTTCCCAACTTTGGCTCTTGCAGCTTGCTTCCCTTTGCCTTTATGGCCTACTTCCCAATGTTGGCTCTCGTAGCCTGCTTCCCCGACCTTTGGCCCTTGTAGCCCTCTTCCCAGTGTCTCCCGACTTCTATAGCCCGCTTCCCTAATACCCTTTCAACCGTTCGTGGTCTGCTTCCCTAATATCTTTACTACCATTACACTTATACGTAACAACAATATTTTCTTATAAAACAAAAAAACAACAACAAAAAAACAAATAAACAAAAAAAAAAACAAACAAACAACAACAACACCCCAAAAAAAAAAAAACAAACAAAAAACAACAACAAAAAAGGGAAGAAAACAAAAACAAAACAAAAAAGGAGAATGCATGACTGCCCTGCTTGCATGGTTGCTTAATATAGAATAGTACACTTCCTTGAAATTTTCTAGGACCGTGTTTCCTTGCTATAATAATAATATCGCCCCGATTCCAGATGCACGGATGTCACGGCGTACGCTCGAAGGGAACCCAATTATGGCGAGTGCACACGTCAAGGGGAAGAGTCATGGCTGAATCGCTAAGCCCAACTCACAAAATAAACCTGAGGCAACGCTCCCACACTTCGCACTTAATGTGTCCAATAACCTTCAACTATAGGGATTGCCCGAATTTCTTCTTAGCACTCTACGAATGCTTGAATTCCTGCACTCGCGTGAAAGGTAATCGTGAGGAAAAAGCTGCCTACCCCCACTGTTAAAAAAAAAAGAGAGAAAAAAAAGGAGAGACACGTGGATCCGAGTAGCCGGGAATCCCCATTGAGACACATGAGGAGACTCGCGCGAAATGGTGAAGCGAATTATAATAAGGATGAAACCTATTAGCCGGGAATCCCCATTGAGACACATGAGGAGACTCGCGCCGAACGGTAGAATCCGTAATAGAATTATAATAAGGATGAATCCTAGTAGCCGGGAATCCCCATTGAGACACATGAGGAGACTCGCGCCGAACGGTGAAATCCGCTACCAAAATAAACAGATGGGGGCTGTGTGAAGCTACCGAAAGTCGAAAGCCTGGAACTAATGTGTAGGCACTAGAGTGATCCTCGAGTGTCACCAGGAAAACCTGCATATCCCTATGGTTAGGGTCCTTTATTCACACATTTGCACTGCCACGCCACAGAGAATTACCTCGGGTGAAATGCGTGAATTTAGGCTATGCATGCAAGACGTGCGATATCCTCTTGACGGGTGCACCACCCCTCGATTGTGCCCCGCGGCCCGCACCGCATCTACGAATTACGGGCGACGTCCCTATCCTATCCCCTATAGAGGGAGCTACCTTACTTATATTTATGTTATGCCTGCTAATGAATGCTTGCATGCTTTTAAAAAAAATGAATGAAAATGATAAAGAAAATATAAACAAACAAAATAAAACAACATAAAAATAATAAAAAGTATAATAACAATAAAATAACAAGAGTGTGCGTAGGCAACGAACTCAATTTCGGCTATCGCAGCCTACTTTCCCAGCTCTGGCTCGTAGAGCCCAATCTTGGCCCCCCATGGCCTACCTCTTGCCCTCACGGCTCGTTAATTTCCCAATTTTGGCCTTCACGGCCTGCTTCCCAAAATTCGGCCTTCACGGCCCGCTGCCCATAATTTCGGCCTTCGCGGCCTACTTCCCAACTTTGGCTCTCGTAGCCTGCTTACCTCGGCCGCCATGGCCCGCTTTCCCAGTTCTGGCCTTCACGGCCTGCTTCCCAAAATTCGGCCTTCACGGCCCGCTGCCCATAATCTCGGCCTTCGCGGCCTACTTCCCAACTTTGGCTCTCGTAGCCTGCTTACCTCGACCCCCATGGCCCGCTTTCCCAGTTCTGGCCTTCACGGCCTGCTTCCCAAAATTCGGCCTTCACGGCCCGCTACCCATAATTTTGGCCTTCGCGGCCTACTTCCCAACTCTGGCTCTCGTAGCCTGCTTACCTCGGCCCCCATGGCCCGCTTTCTCAGTTCTGGCCTTCACGGCCTACTTCCCAGAATTCGGCCTTCACGGCCCTCTTCCCATACTTTCGGCCCTTACGGCCTGCCTCCCAATATCTTTGGCTCTTGTAGCCTGCTTACCTTTAGCCTTCGCGGCCTACTTCCCAATTCTGGCTCTTGCAGCCTGCTTACATTTGACCTTCGCAGCCCGCATCCCATAAATTCGGCTCTTGCAACCCGCTTCCCAACATCCCTGGCCCTTTACGGCCTGCTTCCTAGAATCTGGCCCGCACGGCCCTCTTCCGTAACGCCAACTTTGGCCCTCGCGGCCCACTTTCCCGAGTCTGGGTTTCATAGCCAATATCCCCCGGCGCATTTTTGAATCAACAAACTCTTCTCTCCGTCCCTTCGGACGACGAACATCTCAGTTGCTTCTGGCTTTGGCTGTTTCGGCCTCACTTACTGGCTCCCGTGCCAATAGCTTTCAATTATCGGCCGTTGTGCCTACAACTCTTATATCATTGGCATCCATGCCAACAGCCACCTGGAGTTCTTCAAAAAAAAGGGAAAAGAAAAAAGAAGGGAAGAAGAGAAGAAACAAAAAAAATAATAACAAAAAGGACAAAAAAAGAAGAGATGACAAAAGAGAAAAAAAAGAAGAAAAAAAAGAGAGAAGAAAAGAAAGAGAAGAGCCAAAGAGACCAACAAACCATGTCAGCTCCCGACACTCTGTCGACACTGGCGAAGAGACCAAGAGATCAACATATCAGGTTAGCTCCCGACACACTGTCGGCACTGACGAAGAGACCAAGAGACAACAAACCAGGTCAGCTTTCGACACCCTGTCGGCGCTGACAAAGATACAAAGAGGCCAACATGCTACTACAGCTCCCGACGCCCTGTCGGTAGTAATAAAAAAGGAGAAAAGACGAAGAGACCAATATGTTGCTTCAGTTCCCGACATCCCGTCGGCACTAACAAAGAGACCAACAAACAACAAACCAGGTCGGCTCTCGACACCCCGTCGGCACCGACGAAGAGAAAAGAGACAAGTACACCCACGGGCACCGCCCGGCTCATCCTTCGCCCGCGCCACCCATGGGTGGGGGGCATTTGTGGACACCAAAAAATGCATACCTGGATATCCTGCTCGGCCTCGCGTCAGCAACGGCGCCGAGTGAAGAAACCCACGAGAAATCAAGCACAAAAGGCCCCACAGCTCGTGGGCCTCAAAGAGAATCAAACGGGCCATGACTCGTGCCCACAATGGGCTCAGAACAACCCCGAGTACACACACCCCCTGGAGAGCCCTTCAGCGGCACGCCCAGCCCCAAGAGGCCTCAACGGCACACCCTGGCAAGGCCCCAGCGACACGCCCTGGGGAGCCCTTCAGCAGCACACCCCCTCGGGGTCCCAGCGGCACGGCCCCAAGGCCCCTCAACGGTGCACCCCCCCTGGGGGGTTTCAACGGCACACCCCCCTTGGGGGGGGGGGGGTTTCAACGGCACGCCCCCACGGGGGGTTCAGCGGCACGCCCCAAAGGGTTTTCAGCGGCACGCCCAGCAAGCCCTCCAGCGGCACACCCCACACGGGGGTTTAGCGGCGCGGCCCTTCAGGGCTCCAGCGGTACGCCCTTCAGGGCTCCAACGGCACGCCCATTCAGGGCTCCAGCGGTACGCCCATTTGGGCTCCCAGCGGTACGCCCTTTTGGCTCCCCCACGGCATGCCTGTTCAGCCCGCCAACGGCACAACGGAAGGCTTTTTCAACGGCAAACGACGTGAAGCCCATGCCCTACGCATCCTTGGCGCGCAGTGAAGCCGTCTGAGGTGTCAGCCGATCGTTGGGCCACGTAGGCTACCCCACTGACACCCAGGACGGGGAAGGTCAAATGCCATCATCACAAGCCATTTCCCGCCTTCGATGGCCGTGGCCAAAGCCCCCGCTGCTGGGGAGTATAAAAGACTCCCGTTTTCGACAGAAGGGGGGGCATCCACACAGACGGACACACAGAGGAAGAAGAGAAGAGAAGAAGAGAAGAAGAAAAGAAGAGAAGAGGAAGAAGAGGGAGAGGCTCCCCCTGCTGCCCCGTCCACCGTCGCCGGAGAAGAGAGAAGAGAAGAAGAAGAGTGAGAGAAGAGAGGAGTGAGGTCTGGGAGGGGAGGAGGAGCCCATGCTCCGTTCCCCTTCCCCCCTTGTATCTTCATTCCCCCTTTTCCCTTTCCTTTTTGCTGTTGTTCCCTTTTTTTACCTTTCCCTACGATGTATTGGCACTCTGTGGCCTTTTCTTTCCATGAATGAGAATCCTTCTTTTGGGGTCTTGCTACCGTGCTTGGTTTGTGCGTCTTAGCCATTCACCCTCTGTCTTGGCCCTTTCCATGAGGTCTCTGGCCTTAACCGCTTGTCTTCGCCTGCCTTTGCTTGCCGTTTACCCCCCCGGGGGGGTGCACCCCTTTTGGTGCCCCAGCGGCACGCCCCGAAGTGCCCCAGCGGCACGCTGCTCGCCCCTCCTTTGACCCTTCGCTGGTACGCCCTGCCGGGCCTTCACCGGCACACCCTGCCTGCCCTCAGCGGCACAATCCCTTGCGCCCTCAGCGGCACGTCTTCAGTCGCCCTCAGCGGCACGCCTTCACCCGCCCTCAGCGGCACGCCTTCAGCTGCTCTCAGCGGCACACTCCTCGGCCCTCAGCGGCACACCTTCAGCCGCCCGTTCGCCGGCACACCCTAGCTAGGCCTTTCGCCGGCACCACCACCCTTCCTTCTTGCCCGGTGCATTCCCGTCTCAGCCAGTCTTAGGAGTGTCTCCCGCTCGCCGTACCCTCCGAGTTTTCCGAGGTTTACAAAGGTGTTGCCGCTCTCGAGCGCCCACCTCCAGTTGCCGGGTTCCGCCACTCCTTGTGGGCGCGTTCCCTGTATCTCCCTTACGTTCGGGTCAAGGGGAGATGCTGCCGAATTTTTGTTAGAAACGATGTCATATTAAAAAGATAAAAGATAGCAACTAGCAAATGGAACAACAACACATTAAAAGGACTAAAAGAAAGCAACAAACAAACGAAAAGAACAACGGCAAAATGCTTCAACCAATGCGAAGAACAATGCAATCAATTTAAAGAGAACCAGACCGAACAACAACTAAGCAACTCGAACATCCACCCTCGCGAGAGAAAGAATGAAAGATCATCAAGAGAAAGAGAGAAGAAACCCATGCAAACTTAATAAAAATCAAGAGAGAAAAGGAAAAGAGAAAAGACATAAGAACGGAGGGGGAGTGGGCTCCCCACGCCCTTCGCCGGCACGCCCCTAGCTCGGCTGCTCAGCCCTTCAGCGGCACGCTCCCCACGCCCTTCGCCGGCACGCCCCTAGCCTGGCTGTTTGGCCCTTTGCCGGCACGCTCCAGCCAGCCCCTTGCCGGCACGCCCCTACGGGCCTTCCCCGGCACGCCTCTCTCAGCCCCTCGTCGGCACGCTCCAGCCCTTCCCCGGCACGCCCCCCCTCAGCCCCTCAGCGGCATGCTCCTTTGGCCCTCCAGCGGTACGCTCCTGGCCTTCAGCGGTACACCTTTCTCTTAGCCTTCCAATGGCCCATTCTCTCTCTAGAAAATATGAGTAATAATAATAATAATAATAAAATAACAAATCCAAAAAGAACAAATAAATAAGGATGATAAAGAAACAAGTAATAATAATAGTAAGGTTAAAAGAAATAATAATATCGATAAATAGACAAAGTAAATGATAACCAAGATAAATAAATAATAATAACAGACTCAACAAAAATGACAAGTAAATGAATGATAACAAAACGAACAAAATAATAACAAACCTAATGTTAACCATAATAAACGAATCAATCACAAGGAAAATGAATAAATGGTAATAAAGAACCCACCCAAATATATCTATAAATCTACAAATGATAACGATACCGCTTCTTAAATAATAATAAAATAATGAGATCCGCTTTGCAGCCTCGTCTCTCCCGCGACCCGGTGCCGAAGGAACAACAATACCGCCCTTGTGGGCTGGGCCTGTGCCTTGGGAGTTATCCCGAAATGGCCATGGCCTGACCTCGCCTCGGGCTGACATTCCGATTAAACCGGACTCATTTCTCCGGCCGGATCCCTTCCGAGCCGCTACTAAAATTGCCGCACGTTCGGCAGACATCTGAACGGATTCACCTCGATTCCCTCCGCGTTCTTATTACGGACCTACGTCCGAACATGAAAAGGCCCGCGAGCGACCTGCATAGCCGGTGGCTCCTACCCCAACATGGTTGTGAGCCGGCATTGCCCTGGGCCAATAGCTCACCAATTCCGACCTATTCCTATCGGGATTTGCTCCCGCTCTTTCATTGAAATTGCCGTAAACTCGGCATACATTGGTACGGGGTCACGTCCACCCCCGTCACGCTCTCAATACGGGCCCTTGCCCGAACATGGAAAGGTCCGCAAGTGACCGACAGAATCGGAATAGAACGAGACGGCTCTCGCCACCCCTGGACTCCTCCCATGGGAATATCAATAAGACCTCCGTGGGCCATATTTAGACCTCGGGCCCATCCCGATCATGGTCATCGTCTGGCCCATATCTCCGGTCTACAGCCTGTCCCTCTCGAACACGTTTTCAGTTCCGAAGCCTAGTCCCGGGACTTTTCCCCATTGCCCTCCGACACCAGAAATATTAACGCTGCCCACGCGAGCCCCGTTTGGATCACGGGAGGCGCCCCCGGCATGGTCCCGACTCGATCTCGCACCGGGCCAATAGATTCACGGGTTTCCGGATATAATAGCCGAGATTCAATCGAACGTTTTCGGTGTCTCGGAATAATAAAACTTGCCGTGTCCCGGCACACATACATTCTTGGTCTTTCCGCGACGATCACGATATTCCCAATATCGGACACCCGTCCGAACATTAAACGGTCTCCTGAATGACCGACACGTTTAGAACGCACGCTTCTCCGGACATAGGGCTTTTCAGCCGATTCAAGGGATATTCCCTCGTCGGCCCCCCTTGGCACCGGAAATATCAATGACGCTCATACAAGTCTTGTTTCGACAGCGGGGGGCCCACCGCAGTATGGTCGCAGCTTGCTCTTGCACCGGGCCAACAGATTTACCAGTTTCCGACCGCTCCAGCCGATGTTTAGCCGAACGTTTTCCGTTCTTCTGAACAATAAATTGCCATATACTGGCATACATACGCTCCAGTTTTCCCGCGACAACCGCGATTTTATCGAGCCGGACATTCGTCCGAACATTAAAGGGTCAACACATGACCGACATGACCGCGAATGGTTTTCTTCTCGCCCTCGTGTGAGGATTTCAATGTCGCATAATAGACCTTTCATGCAATTAATTTCTTGGCCATGAGGCCCTGAATCTCGGCGATTAATCAAGGGTGTTCCCTCGTATGGGGGATGTAAATGACGCCGTGACCTTTATGGCGCGGCGGGTTTTGGTCCCGACACGAACCACACAATCGACTGACGAAGTCAGATCGAGCGCACCATGGGCTCTTCGGAGCCTGAATAAATTGTCACCTCGGTGACTGGCACGCCCACGCACTCAATAAAACGAATAAACCAACAAGAGAACGAACAGTGAAAAAGTGGTCCACAGAGGGCCACGCTGCCTATCCTCCTGCCACCCAGGACAATGGGGTCAACCCCCATTCAATACCCGTCGAATCGTTCCGGCCTTTGGACGCTCGCCGTGGCGGGGGTATAAGACCCCTCTTCGTCGCTGCAAACGGGGACAGAGAGACAGAAGAGGGCAACAGATACACCCACACCCAAAGAAGAAGAGAAGAAGAAAAGAAGAAGAGGAGGGGAGGCTCCCCCCCCCCCCGGCTACTCCGTCCATCGCCGTCCGCGTGAAGAGAGGAAGAGGAAGAGAAGAAGAGAAGAAGAAGAGGAGGGGAGGCTCCCCCCCCCCCCCGGCTACTCCGTCCATCGCCGTCTGCGTGAAGAGAGGAAGAGGAAGAGAAGAAGAGAAGAAGAAGAGGAGGGGAGGCTCCCCCTCGCTACTCCGTCCGCCGCCGTCCGTGCGAAGGGAAGAAGAAGAAGTGAAGAAGAGGAGAAGAGGAGGAGGGGAGGCTCCCCCCCCCCCCCCCCCCCTTTGCTGTTCCGTCCATCGCCGTCCACGCAAAGAGAAGAAGGGAAAAGGAAAGGAGGGGAAGAAGGAGAAGAGAAGAAGAGGGAAGAGAGGAAGAGAGGGAAGAGGGCCTGCTGCCCCTTCACCTCCCCGCTGCCGCATCTTCCCATTTGCCTGAGGGGAGACGCCCTTCCGTCTCTCCTTGGACACCTAGGCCCAACACCCCTTGAGCCTCTCTCCCTCCTCCTGCCAAGATTTCCTTCGGCCTAGCGAATCAACATCCCCGGTACACTTTTCTCGGCCCTCAGCGGCACACTCCAATGGCCCTCAGCGGCACACTTCCATTGGCCCTCAGCGGTATACCCTTTTGACCCCCAGCGGTACGCACACTTCCATTGGCCCTCAGCGGTACACCCTTTTTGACCCTCAGCGGCACACCCAATGGCCCTTGCCGGCACACCATCTAGGCCCCCAGCGGCACACCTCTTGGCCAAGCCCTAGCCCATTGTTTGCCTTCGTGTTTTCCGAGGTTTTATAAAGGTGTTGCTGCCTCCGGGCACCCACCTCCAGTTGTCGGGTTCCGCCACTCCATGTGGGCGCGTTCCCTTTATCTCCCTTACGCCCCGGGTCAAGGGGAGATGCTGCCGAATTTTTGTGAGAAAATAACAAAATATTAAAGGACGTAAAAGGAAGCAATAAACGAGCAAAATAATTAATGATGAAACCTTCCAACTGATCAAGCCACTGCCGACACCACGACAAGAGCTGGACCGATTGACAGCTCGGCCGATCGAACTTCCGACTTATGGCAAAGAGGCCGAACAGAACAAAACCAAGGAGAAGTTTATATAAAACTGCGTAAAAAATCAAATTAAGAAGAAAAGAAAAGTCTTAAAACAAATAATTGAAGACCGACTGAACCTCCACCACTACGCCATGATTGGTCCTTCGACGATGCACTCTAATCATCTTTCAGTGGCATGCTCATCCAACTCCTTCGCCGGTACACTCCTCCCAGCCGTCAACGGCACGCTTCGAAGCCTCCTCTCCGGCACACTACCTCTTCCCTCCAACAGCCTTTCGCCGGCACACTTTTCCCAGCTTTCAGCGGCACACCCCTTAGACCCCTCAGCGGTACACTCCTACTGCCCTCAGCGGCACACCCCCATTGGCCTTCAACGGTACACCCTTTTGACCCCAGCAGTACGCCCCCTTTGGCCCTCAGCGGTACACTCCCAACCCCCAGCGGTACGCCCCCTTTGGCCCTCAGCGGTACACTCCCAACTCCCAGCGGTACGCCCCTTTGGCCCTCAGCGGTACACCCCCATTGGCCCTCAGCGGTACACTCCCAACCCTCAGCGGTACACCCCACCAATCCTCAGCGGCACACCCAAAAAAAATAATGATATTAATAAGGATAATAAGCTAAAAGAAAACATAATAAATAAACAAATAATGATACAGAGCTTAAATAACGATAATAGCAACAAACTCAAAAGAAAATAGAGAAATAATAGAAAACAATAATGTTAAATAAAATAATAAATGATAATAAACCCAATAAGGTGGATAAATAAATAAGAATGATAAAGAAATAAGTAATAATGATAATAAGTTTAAAAGAAACAATAACAACGATAAATAGATAAATAAATGATAACCCAGGATAAATAATAACGACAAACTTAACTAAAAAAAAACGCCAAGCAAACGAATGATAATATAAATGAACAAAAATAATAATAAACCTAATAATAACAATATTAAATGAATAAATCACAAGAAGAAATGAAATAACGATAATAAAGAATTCACCCAAATGTATCTATAAATTAACAAATGGTAATGATAACACTTCTTAAATAATAATAAAATAATGAGACCCGCTTCGCAGCCTCGTCTCTCCCTTGACCCGGTGCCGAAGGAACAACAATACCGCCCCTACGAGTTGGGCCTGAGCCTAGGGAATCATCTCAAAATGGCCATAGCCTGACTTCGCCTCGGGCTGACATTCCGATTAAACCAGACTCGTTTCTCCGGCCGGATTCCTTCCGAGCCGCTACTGAAATTGCCGCACGTTCGGCAGACATTTGAACGGGTTCACGTCGATTCCCGCCGAGTTCTTAATACAGACCCATGTTCGAACATAAAAAGGCCCGTGAGCAACTTTCATAGCCGGTGGCTCCTACCCCAACATGGTTGTGAGCCGGCATTGCCCTGGGCCAATAGCTCACCAATTCCGACCCGTTCCTATCGGGATTTGCTCCCGCTCTTTCATTGAAATTGCCGTAAACTAGGCATACATCGGTACGGGGTCGCGTCCACCCCCGTCACGCTCTCAATACGGGCCCTTGCCCGAACATGGAAAAGTCCGCAAGTGACCGACAGAATCGGAATAGAACGAGACGGCTCTCGCCACCCCTGGACTCCTCCCATGGGAATATCAATAAGACCTCCGTGGGCCATATTTAGACCTCGGGCCTGTCCCGATCATGGTCATCGTCTGGCTCATATCTTCGGTCTACAGCCTGTTCCTCTCGAACACGTTTTCAGTTCCAAAGACTAGTCTCG
Organism: Amorphophallus konjac; assembly: GCA_022559845.1. Classification (NCBI taxonomy): domain Eukaryota; kingdom Viridiplantae; phylum Streptophyta; class Magnoliopsida; order Alismatales; family Araceae; genus Amorphophallus; species Amorphophallus konjac. The sequence goes on along the minus strand of CM040121.1, from coordinate 65,974,566 downwards.
GGAGTTTTCCCCGTTGCCCTCCGACACCAGAAATATTAACGCTGCCCACGCGAGCCCCGTTTGGATCACGGGAGGCGCCCCCGGCATGGTCCCGACTCGATCTCACATCGGGCCAATAGATTCACGGGTTTCCGGATATAATAGCCGAGATCCAATCGAACGTTTTCAGTGTCTTGGAATAATAAAACTTGCCGTGTCCCGGCACACATACATTCTCTGTCTTTCCACGACGATTACGATATTCCCAATATCGGACACCCGTCCGAACATTAAACGGTCTCCTGAATGACCGACATGCTTCGAACGCCGGCTTCTCCGGGCACCGGGCTTTTCAGCCGATTCAAGGGATATTCTCTCGTCGCCCCTTGGCACCGAAAATATTAATGATGCTCATGCAAGTCTTGTTTCGACCGCGGGGGGCCCACCGCAGTATGGTCGCATCTTGCTCTTGCACCGGGCCAACATATTTACCGATTTCTGACCGCTCTAACCGAGGTTTAGCCGAACATTTTCCGTTCTTCTAAACAATAAATTGCCATATTCTGGCATACATACGCTCCGGTCTTCCCGTGACGATCGCGCTTTTCCCGAGACGGACACTCGTCCGAACATTAATTGGTCAGCACATGACCGACATTCTCGAATGGTTTTCTCCCCGCCTTCGAGCGAGGATTTCAATACCTCCTAATAGACCTTTCATGCAATTAATTTCTTGGCCATGAGGCCCTGAATCTCGGCGATTAATCAAGGGTGTTCCCTCGTATGGGGGATGTAAATGACGCCGTGACCTTTATGGCGCGGCGAGTTTTGGTCCCGACACGAACCACACAATCGACTGACGAAGTCAGATCGAGCGCACCATGGGCTCTTCGGAGCCCGAATAAATTGTCACTCCGGTGACTGGCACGCCCACGCACTCAATAAACGAATAAACAAACGAGAGAATAACAAGTGAAAAAAGTGCGTCCACAGAAGGCTAAGGGTGTTACGTATGATATGATGAATTGAATGAAGCTTTGGTTTGTACGTGAGAAGAGTTCTCCTCCTCTTGCATTTCCTTCCCTCAACTCCCTTGTGAGAAGAGTGTGTCGCTTGGTGTAAGACCGTCCGGCGTGAGGCCGAGCTGCGCGAGGTAGCAACCTATCCAGTCCCGTTCGTATTATCGGAGTTGCCGTCAATCCTTCCCCCAACGCCGCCGCGTCAGATTTGGTATCAGAGCCCAACACGACGCCTCCGCGATCCCGACGTCTCCGTCGTCGGTCTTTCTCTCTCTAGATTGCTAGAAGTGAAAAAAAAAGAAACAAAAAAAGAAGAGTAGTAGAAAGATCTTGAGATAAAGAAACAAATGTAGAGAAATTTTTCCCCCCTCCTACGTTCCTTCTTTTTCTCTGTTTCTCTCTCTTTCCCTCTCTCTGTTTCTCTTTCTCTCTCTGTTTCCCCCCTCTCTCTCTTTGTTTCTCTCTCCCGCCCAGCGCGCTGAGAAAAAAACATTAGAAAAAAAAAGAAAGTATAGAGAAGCGATTTAGAAAGAATAGAGAGAAAAATAGAAAAAAAATATAATTACCTGTTCGCGTGGCCGGGCCTCGTCGCCCATGCCACGTTTCAAACGCAAGAGCGACCGCAACGGCCAGCTCCTCCCTGCGAGCCACCACCAGCGGCCACCGCTGTCACCTCTGCCGCGCCCGCGCCTTCCTCGCGTCGCGCGCCATCGCGCCCGGGGCCCCGCAACGCCTGGCCCGCACCCCGTCTAGCGCCCAAGTCCGCACCGCCGCGCCCAAGCGTGCTGGCCCTCGCCCGCTGCGCCCAAACGCATTGCCCCTGCACCCACCGCGCGCCCGGGTCTGCACCCGCAGACGCGCCCACTCCGCGGCGCACACCGCACCCCGCCACGCCCGCAGAGCCCGTGCGCACGTGCGCCGTGGCCACCCACCCCACTGGTCTTCTTGACTCACCTCCGCGTGAAGCACGCTCGAAGGTTGAAAAAGAGAAAGAGGTCAAAAGAGGAGGGTTTGAAAAGAAGAAAAAGAGGAGTTTGGAAAAAAAAGTCATAAAGAGAGGGTTGAAAAAAAGTGTGTTAAATATATATATATACTATATATATGCTATATATATATTTGGAGTATATATAATCTTATGTATACCTAAATATATATATATATATAATCTTATATATATATTTATATCTATAATTATCCATTGATTAAGTTAGTCATAGTGGCACCCGAAGTCCGCAACGACGGTTTGCCCGGTGCCCGAGTCGCCGGATAGCCGACACACAGGCCGTAATTTACGGGACGTGGGTACCTCTGAGTCTCCCTGCGCGGAGAAATTTGGACTGATTTGTTCCCCTGCGCGGGAAATTTTAAGCGATTTGTAATAATTAAATCCTCCCTGTGCGGAGTGAATTCATTGTAACTGTGAAACTTCATCGACGTCGTGCGGGCACGCACGTCCCCGCTCGCCTTCATCTCCGGTCGGAGTTAAACTTTTCAGTCTAACTAGGTACGTGCGCCCCTTGCTTGCTTATTTAGCATCTTTTCAATTGTCGCGCGAAGTGAGAGAGAGCCCGAACCATGCAGTGTGGCGACCTGAATCTTGGATACCAGGTATACCCGGTAGGACTACCGAATACACGTGATACCACTTGGAACCTGCGAGGCCTCCCAAGAATGGTAAAGCTCCGAAGGGAAAAAGGACTGTCGTGTAGTACATTGAACTGACAGATATAGCAGCAAGCAATTAAATTTTATTAGATCGGTTTACTAAAGTAGCAGAAATAAAATTACATTTTAATTAATAGATTTTAAATAATTAAATACCCAGAGTCAAGTCCAAAGGAGCAAGTCTATCAAGTACAGTCGACAGAAAAGAAAGACGTACCGGAAAGTCGGGGAAGCCCGACGGAGGTACCAACTGGTAGCTACGACTCGAACTCTAGGATCCACGGAAGCAGAACGAACACATCACCCCACCTGAAAAGCAGGGGTGAGTCTCGTGTCACTGGATCAGTAGGGGTCACGCGGATCCCCACTGAAAAACCCGCAGTAACAAGGAGCAACAGGAACAACAGCAAGAAACAACGCTAGAAAGTTGTAAAAGAAAGGGAAGCAGGAGTAGGGAACATGTAAGGACGAGGGGAATAACCCGAACAGGAAAGCAGGCCTAGAAAGGGAAAGAGGAGCAGGGAGCAGCAAGGAAAACGGAAAAACCAAACAAAACACCCCAACCTACACCTACAACAGGCATGCAAAAGAAAGTCTAGAAAAGACCTAGACAGGCACAGACAACACGACCGGAGCGTCGTGCACAACACAGGACACAGACCTCGAGTATAGCCACGGAAAGGCCAACCCGGACAGGTCACGACAAACCCCACAAGTGTCTCGACTACCGACCGACGCGACGAAGGCGAACACGGCCGAGTCACAGACCCACACGGAACCACAGATACAAGTACTAGTCAGGGTCACGCCCTTCGACGTCAGTCCTCTGCCCCTGACCACGTGTGCACACACTGGCTCTTGCCTAGAGCCAGGCCTCTAGCTAATTTTCTCCCCCCGTAGGACGCTACGGTAACCGCAGGAGCCGACAGAAACTAGCTTACAAAACCATATATCGGGGTCACCCCTCGACTGCTGGACGCCGAGGGCGACGAGAAGAGGAAGCTCGAAACGCGGCGCTGAAGTACAGACAGTCGAGCATGTACTGTCACCCGTACCTCACACACCGAAGGCAGCACAAGAAACTGCCGACAGACTCGAAAACGTAGTCTTAGCCTTTGCAGAAACGTCGACCGACGTCCACGAAGAAAGCGGCCAGACCACGGGAACAATAGACAACCCTAACCTAGACCGACACACACACAGCCACGCCACAAACCTACCTCTAACAGCCCCTAACATCACCTAGACGGCCCAACACAGAACAAAACGTACCAACGGCCATTACGGCCACAAGGACTGTAACGGCCTAGCACAGGCACGTTACACCGCTCTGACGCGCCAGGACAGGGGCGTCAGGGCCAACAGGCTCAAACCCAAAACGCGAGCCACGTAACGGTCCAGGGCGGACGCGTTACAACAGCCTAACGCGCGAGCGCAGACGCGTTACGCCCACCTAACGCGTGAGGATAGGCGCGTTACGCCAACCGACCCAAAATAGCAAAATAGGGTGTAACGGCCTGGGGCAGGCGCGTTACACAGCCTGACGCACCAGGGCATGCGCTTCAGGGGAACCGACTCACCCAAAACGCTCGACGACAAAACAGACGTGACGCATCACCCCGGACGCGTCAGAGAGCTGTGACGCGCCTCCCCTGGGCCGTCACACTCCCAAAACCATGAAGAACTAAAAACGCCCAGACGTTGTGACGGTCTCTTGTAGGGCCGTCAGAGACATGTGACGGTCTCTGAAACCACTGCTACACCGGTCACGGCGGGAAAACAGTGAAAACACCGAATCGGGCCGTTCCACGCCCCATTCACGCCGAAGCACAGGGGAAACAGATCTAGATGATGAAAAACAACTCTAGGAGGCTCAAAAGCCCACATGCAAGCCCTAAAACGAGAGATCGGGGCGATTTCATCAAATCGACCCAAAGTGGGTCACCGAGGTTCCCAGACTCCTACCGGCCTCGAATGACAACCGATCGACACGAAACTTACGTGAATGGGATCCAGACATCCCAACGGTCAGTTTGACACTAACCACATCACAAATGGTTGCCGTTTTCCGGTGAACCCTGAAAACCCTAAAAAACTACGATTTTCACTAAACCGGCCCGATCTCCCCCGATCGAGCACCAAACTACGCACAGGAGCAGGGAAAACGTGCAGAAGGAAGTGGCGGTCCATCTCCTAACCTCCACCGAAGAAACCGTGCCCCGAAGGGACTAAACCATGCCGAAAACCACCGAATCACGAACGACGCCCACTCAGAATCCACCGAGGGATCGCGCCAGCCACGCTCCATCCGCTGCTCCTTCCCGCGAACCGATCACTCGAGCACGTCCACGCCTCAGCCAGCTCCGCAACGGTGCGCGCCCCGCGCCGAACAGACCAGAGACGGGAGAGAACGGAGTGAGATAGCGTGAAGTTGAAAATGAGCAGGAGAGATAGTGGAATTGAATTTATAGAAAGAAATTAGGAAATTTTCCTAATTTCTGAAAAATCCGATTTTTAGCCCGAACTCATAAAAATACACAAAAATAGTCGAAACGACCGGCTCTAAGAGCACATCATCGCTGTATTGTCCACGAGTCGATGAAGTGAGAGATAAACTCACCGCAGGGTTCCGTAACTAGTACGAGAGAAAACCCACACGGATCGTAAAACTCAACTCGGGAGCTACAAAAGTGAACCGAAACTCACCGAGAAGGATCCAAAATACCCAATAAAGATCCGGGACATTACATCCTCCCCTCCTTCTAGAAATTTCATCCTCGAAATTTAAGGACTAGTAAGGGTAAGTAGGGAAGAACAACCCGACAACACAACCACAAAACGACCTAATGCCAGTTGAAGACATTACTGGACTTAGCGACTCTGGAAACTATATAGCTGAGATTCCCATGTACTTCACACAACAACGCTCTGATACCAACTGTGGCGACCCGGATCCCGGATACCAGGTATACCTGGTAGGACTACCGAATACACGTGATACCACTTGGAACCCGCGAGGCCTCCCAAGAGCGGTAAAGCTCCGAAGGGAAAAAGGATTGTCGTGTAGTACATTGAACTGACAGATATAGCAGCAAGCAATTAAATTTCATTAGATCGGTTTGCTAAAGTAGCAGAAATAAAATTACATTTTAATTAACAGATTTTAAACAATTAAATAGCGAGAGTCAAGTCCAAAGGAAAGACAACAAGTCTACCAAGTACAGTCGACAGAAAAGAAAGACGTACCGGAAAGTCGGGGGAAGCCCGACGGAGGTACCAACTGGCAGCTACGACTCGAACTCCAGGATCCACAGAAGCAGAACGAACACATCACCCCACCTGAAAAGCAGGGGTGAGCCTCGTGTCACTGGCTCAGTAGGGGTCACGCGGATCCCCACTGAAAAACGCGCAATAACACGGAACAACAGGAACAGCAGCAAGAAACAACGCTAGAAAGCTGTAAAAGAAAGGGAAGCAGGAGTAGGGAACAGGTAAGGACGAGGGGAATAACCCGAACAGGCAATCATGCCTAGAAAGGGAAAGAGGAGCAGGGAGCAGCAAGGAAAAGGGGAAAACCAAACAAAACATCCCAACCTACACCTACAACAGGAATGCAAAAGAAAGTCTAGAAAAGACCTAGACAGGCACAGATAACACGACCGGAGCGTCGTGCACAAGACAGGACACAGACCTTGAGTATAGCCACGGAAAGGCCAACCCGGACAGGTCACGACAAACCCCACAAGTGTCTCGACTACCGACCGACGCGACGAAGGCGAACACGGCCGAGTCGCAGACCCACGCGGAACCACAGATACAAGTACTAGTCAGGGTCACGCCCGTTGGCGTCAGTCCTCCGCCCCTGACAACGTGTGCACACACTGGCTCCTGCCTAGAGCCAGGCCTCTAGCTAGTTTTCTCCCTCCGTAGGACGCTACGGTAACCGTAAGAGCCGACGGAAACTAGCTTACAAAACCGTATATCGGGGTCACCCCTTGACTACTGGACGCCGAGGGCGACGAGAAGAGGAAGCTCGAAACGCGGCGCTGAAGTACAGACAGTCGAACATGCACTGTCACCCGTACCTTACACACTGAAGGCAGCACAAGAAACTGCCGACAGACTCGGAAACGTAGTCTTAGCCTTCGCAGAAATGTCGACCGACGTCCTCGAAAAAAGCGGCCAGACCACGGGAACAACAGACAACCCTAACCTAGACCGACACACACACAGCCACGCCACAAACCTACCTCTAACAGCCCCTAACATCACCTAGACGGCCCAACACAGAACAAAACAAACCAACGGCCATTACGGCCACAAGGACTGTAACGGCCTAGCACAGGCGCGTTACACCGCTCTGACGCGCCAGGACAGGGGCGTCAGGGCCAACAGGCTCAAACCCAAAACGCGAGCCACGTAACGGTCCAGGGCGGACGCGTTACAACAGCCTAACGCGCGAGCGCAGACGCGTTACGCCCACCTAACGCGTGAGGACAGGCGCGTTACGCCAACCGACCCAAAACAGCAAAACAGGGTGTAACGGCCTGGGGCAGGCGCGTTACACAGCCTGACGCACCAGGGCAGGCGCGTCAGGGGAACCGACTCACCCAAAACGCTAGACGACAAAACAGACGTGACGCATCACCCCGGACACGTCAGAGAGCTGTGACGCGCCTCCCCTGGGCCGTCACACTCCCAAAACCACGAAGAACTAAAAACGCCCAGACGCTGTGACGGTCTGTCGTAGGGCCGTCAGAGACATGTGACGGTCTCTGAAACGACCGCTACACCGGTCACGGCGGGAAAATAGTGGAAACGTCAAATCGGGCCGTTCCATGCCCCATTCACGCCGAAGCGCAGGGGAAACAGATCTAGACGATGAAAAACAACTCTAGGAGGCTCAAAAGCCCACATGCAAGCCCTAAAACGAGAGATCGGGGCGATTTCATCAAATCGACCCAAAGTGGGTCACCGAGGTTCCTGGACTCCTACCGGCCTCGAATGACAACCGATCGACACGAAACTTACGTGAATGGGATCCAGACATCCCAACGGTCAGTTTGACACTAACCACATCACAAATGGTTGCCATTTTCCGGCGAACCCTGAAAACCCCAAAAAACCACGATTTTCACTAAATCGGCTAGATCTCCCCCGATCGAGCACCAAACTACGCACAGGAGCAGGGAAAACGTGCAGAAGGAAGTGGCGGTCCATCTCCCTACCTCCACCGAAGAAACTGTGCCCCAAAGGGACTAAACCACGCCGAAAAGCACCGAATCACGAACGTCGCCCACTCGGAATCCACCGAGGGATCGCGCCAGCCACGCTCCATCCGTTGCTCCTTCCCGCGAACCGATCACTCGAGCATGTCCACGCCTTAGTCAGCTCCGCAACGGTGCGCGCCCCGCGCCGAACGGACCAGAGACAGGAGAGAACGGAGTGAGATAGCGTGAAGTTGAAAATGAGCAGGAGAGATAGTGGAATTGAATTTATAGAAAGAAATTAGGAAATTTTCCTAATTTTCGAAAAATCCGATTTTTAGCCTGAACTCAGAAAATACACAAAAATAGTCGAAACGACCGGCTCGAAGAGCACATCGTCGCTGTATCGTCCACGAATCGATCAAGTGAGAGATAAACTCACCGCAGGGTTCCGTAACTAGTACGAGAGAAAAATCCACACGGATTGTAAAACTCAACTCGGGAGTTACAAAAGTGAACCGAAACTCACCGAGAAGGATCCGAAATACCCAATAAAGATCTGGGACATTACATGCAGCCTGTCTTCTAAGTGCATCGATGTGGACAGAGAGAGAGAGCTTCCTTGCACCCATCCTTAGGCCCTAGACTGCCGCATTAAGGCACCCTAATTGTCAGGAGGTAGTTCCACAACTACTTCGCCTACGGGTGAGCAACTCTCCCTGACCGGTCCCTTCAAGTTGACCCTTTGCCTATTAGCCAACAAAATTCAGGTCTATAGCTTGCTAATTATCGGTCCCAGGACTGCATCATTTATGTAACGACCCGAGAATCTGATTACCGGGAAGGCCCGATAACCCGAGACTCGCACCGCCACCCACGAGCCCGAAGACTCGGAAGGGTTAAAAGGATGGTGTGGAAACTACACAAGCATCACAAATAATTGCAGAAATAAATAGTTATAATATTAAGCAGGAAATAAATTAACATTTTACATGGTCCACAATCAAATAACAACAACAGTAACAGTAGTCCACGACTAGTACAGTGACAAAAAAGAAAAGTACAGCTACACGGGGCATACCCCGGCTCTGACCTCTGGCATTACCTCTGGGCACCCGCACCACGCTGCACTCCTGATGCGCTCCCCGAAGGTGGCGCCTCACCTGAAACACAGTGAAAACACGCAGGGAATGAGTCTCGGAACAAGACTCAGTAGGGATCACTCGAACCCTACCTCATAAAACGAGAAACCACTACACTAGCGGTAGGGAAGTACCTCAAAAAGGAAAGCCTTGCACTCTACAGAACCAGGCCCTACAACACGTAAACCGACACACGTGCCACGGTACGAGACCGAAACTCAACGGTCGAACCGCAAAACTCGAAGGTCAGAAAAACACGACTGACAGTCTGTCACTCCGTGCTCGATAGGAGTACCACCCACTAGAAGCACAGTCGGTAGCGTCCCCTGACGTCTTACACCGCGCCGCAGGTGAACCTCCTGACGTGGTAGGTCCTACCGAGGCGCAGACACCGCACAAGTAACCACAAACAAGTAACTAGCTGGGGTCACGCCCGTCGACGTGGGTCCAACCGCCCCCAACCACGTGTGCACACACAGACCTTGCATCACTAGGTCTGGTCCTCTGATCGGTTTTCCCCCGTAGCCGGACTCTGGCTACCGACGAGGGGCCTACGGTAACCGGTCCACAAACCGTCTCAAAGGTGAATGCCCGTACACCACTCCCAGGTGAGACCAGCACCTCGTACTGGTGGGCTACGACTAGTGGCGGGTCACTGAAGGAGTAGACTATCAAGACCACGGAAAATAACGTCCGAACCTGACGAAGTACGGGGGCCGTCCCACGTACCATCACCATCGCACGGTGACCACGGTCGGAGAAGAAACAGACGCACCGCCCACAGCCAAACGCATGACCAAGGCAAACGGAACCTCCAGACACCCAAAGACACGGTCCCGGAACTCCACGGGGTGTCCAGGACACACACACGGCCCAAGAGGAACACCCGACGACAGGACAGATCGCGCTAGGGACCCCTAGCGCGACAAGGAAGAACGCGCTAGGACCCCCTAGCGCGACAAGGAAGAACGCGCTAGGACCCCCTAGCGTGACATGGAAGATCGCGCTAGGGCCTCCTAGCGCGACAAGGCAGGTCGCGCTAGGGACCCCTAGCGCGACAAGGCAGATCGCACTAGGGACCCCTAGCGCGACCAGAACCGCCCTACTGTTCATCTTCTCCGATGAACGCGCCCCATCGGGGCAGCGCGACCATCAAGAACGCGCTACTGGAGTATAGCGCGTTCTCAGTCCGCGCCCGAAAACGGTGGAAACGCCTAAAAATTCCAACCACGCCCCCATACCTCCACCATAGAGGGGGAAATCAAGGGGAATGACCCCTACGGACCCCTAGCATGCTTCTAAGCCACCAAAACATGAAATAGCGGGCTAAAACCATAGATCGGGCGAGCTCTCCCCAAACCATGGAAAACCCCAAACCCGCTCAAACAAGCCTCTCTCGGCCTCCCCGCGGCCTACAAATCACGGAAACGAACGGCAAGAGGCTAAGGAACGTCACCCTACCTCAATGGAGCGAATGCTCCGCCGGATCATCCACAAACCACGAAGAACGCTTTTAGAAACCTCGCCTCCCCACGCTTCCCACGCTTGCCGCACGCCCACGAGCTCGCCTCGCCGCCACCCACGCGTCCGCGCCGTCGCCCTGCCACCGTCCACAGCCGGGGAGGGGCTCACCGCGTCCGAATGGGAGAGAGAGGGAGAGAGGAGGGCGGCCACGGTTGGGGAAGGAAGGAGGAAGAAGAAGGAGAAAGAGAAAGCGGAAAAGAAAAAGAAAAGAAATAGGAATATATAGAAAATCCGATTTTTCGGAAAAATACCGAAAAATAGAAAATTACATTTCCGGAATCTTCGGAATGCACCGATCGCAACGGTACCACTCGTGCCCGGGTGAACCGCCCGGTTCGCCCGCAGCGAGCTTCCGAAGAAAGAGCCGAAACACACACCGGGAATCGGAAAACACACGCGGAAAAGCCGCGGAACGCCTCCGGGCCTCCGAAATGACTCCGGATTGCGCCGATCCGAACACGAAAGATGTCCGAAACAAAATTTTGGACACAACAGAGCCAGACGCTCCAAAAACCAAATTCGGGACCCACGAAGAAGGATCCGAAAGGTCCGAGATATTACAGCCCTCCCCCCTTAAGGAATTTCGTCCTCGAAATTGAGAACAACCAAAGGGGAAAGAAGAGGAAGACTCACTCAAACAGATGCGAAAACTGCTGACGCATCTCGTCCTCACGTTCCCACGAAGCCTCACCACCAGAGTGTCGCTGCCACACGACCTTCACCAAGGGAATGACCTTGTTCCGCAGGCGCTGCTCTCGCTATCCTCCACGCGGATCGAAAACTCTGGGAGAGAAAGATCTGGAGTCACCTCAGGCCAAACGGAAAACTCGAGCACATGAGAGTCATCGGGCATATACCTCCGCAACATCGAGACGTGAAACACGTCATGCACCGACGCCAACTCAGGAGGTAACTATAACCGGTAAGCAACCTCACCGATGCGTTCCACAATCGCGAAAGGACCAATATAGCGGGGACTCAGCTTCCCACGCCGTCCAAAACGCATCACCCCCTTCATCGGAGAAACTCTCAAGAACACATGATCACCCACGGCGAACTCGAGGGGCTGCCTCCTACGGTCAGCATAGCTCTTCTGCCGACTCTGGGCCGCCAACATGTTCTGACGAACCAGGTGCACGACATCCACACACTGCTGCACCAATTCTGGTCCCGTCAAAACACGCTCACCCACCTCAAACCAATCAAGTGGAGTCCGACAAGGACGCCCATATAATGCCTCATAAGGAGCCATGCCGATGCTCGAATGATAGATGTTGTTATAGGCAAACTCCACCAACGGTAGGTGATGAATCCAACTCCCCTGCCACTCCAGGCAGTAAGATCTCAGCATGTCCTCCAAAGTCTGAATGGTCCTCTCAGACTGACCATCTGACTGAGGATGATACGCCGAGCTAAAAGCCAACTCCGTGCCAAGAGCTCGCTGGAAACTCCTCCAGAATCCAGAAGTGAAGCGTGGATCCCGATCCGACACGATCGAAATAGGAATCCCATGCAACGGCACAATCCGCTCCACATAAAGACGAGCTAACTTGGACACGCTCCAGCTGACTTTGACCGGCAACAGCCGCGTCACCTTCGTCAGCCGATCCACCAGCAACCAGATACTGTCCTGCCCAGTCGGGGTCCTCGGCAACCCCACCACAAAATCCGTGGTCACATGGTCCCACATCCAAGAAGGAACATCCAAGGGTTGGAGAGTACCGCCTGGTCGCTGATGCTCCGCCTTCACCTGCTGACAGATCAGGCACCTGGCCACAAATTCGGCAACATCTCTCTTCATGCCATGCCACCAGAACTGCCTCCGCAAGTTCCGATACATCTTCGTCGCACCCGGGTGTACGGTGTACCTGCTCCCATGAGCCTCGCGCAGCACCGCACGACGAATCTGCTCCTCGGCTGGGACGTACAACCTGCCACGAAACCTCGCAGCACCGTCCTCGCCGAGCTCCACATCAGCCATCGCAAGAATCCGGGGTAACTCAGGGTCCGCATGCTGAGCCTCTGTCACCTGACGACGGATAGCATGAGTGACAGTCAGACTCGCAAGCACCGCCAACCCTGGCTCCTGGGGAATCTTGAGCCTAAAAGATATTTCAGGCACTTGTTCCCAGAGCCTCCACTTCCTCAACATCAAGGCACTGACCGCAACCTTCCGACTTAAGGCATCGGCGACGACATTCATCCTACCCGGCTGATAAGACAGGGTGAAGTCATAGTCCTTCATGAACTCCATCCAACGCCTTTGCCTGAGGTTCAGGTCCTTTTGCGAGAACACATACCTCAAACTCTGATGGTCAGTGAACACCTCGAACTTCTCACCGTACAGATAATGCCTCCAGATCTTCAGCGCAAAGATCACCGCCGCCAACTCAAGGTCATGGGTAGGGTAGTTTTCCTCATGGGACTTTAGCTGCCGAGCCACCACTCTACCATGCTGCATCAAAACAGCACCCAATCCAACATCGGAAGCATCTGTACACACCACGAAACCTCCTGATCCAGAAGGCAAAACCAACACCGGAGCTGAGGTGAGCAATCTCTTCAGTTCCCTGAAGCTCTGCTCACACTCCTCAGACTAGACGAAAGGCACATCCTTCCGCGTGAGTCTAGTCATCGGGGTCGCAATGCGAGAAAAATCCTGGATAAACCGGCGATAATAACCCGCAAGCCCCAAGAAACTCCGGATCTCCGTCACCGACCTCGGCCTCGGCCACTGCATTACTGCCTCGACCTTGGCGGGGTCTACGGAAATGCCATCACCAGAAATCACGTGCCCCAGAAAGTGCACCTCGCTGAGCCAAAACTCGCACTTGCTGAGCTTCGCAAATAACTGGTGACCTCGCAACGTCCGCAGCACCACACCCAAATGGTACGCGTGCTCCTCAACAGACTGCGAATAGACAAAGATGTCGTCCACGAAGATGACCACGAACTGGTCCAAATACGGATGAAACACCCTCTGCATCAAGTCTATGAAGGCTGCTGGGGCATTGGTGAGCCCGAACGGCATCACCAAAAACTCATAATACACGTACCTCGTACTGAATGCAATCTTCTCCACATCGGACTCGCGAATTCTCAGCTGATAGTAACCTGACCGCAAATCAATCCGCGAGAACACTCGCGCGGACGGAAGCTGGTCGAACAAGTCATCAATCCACGGCAACGGATACTTATTCTTAATGGTCACTTCATTCAGCTGCCGATAGTCAATGCACAGCCGCAGACTACCTTCCTTCTTCTTCACAAACAACACGGGCGCACCCCAAGGGGAAAAACTCGGACGAATGTACCCCTTGGCCAACAGTTTCTGCAACTGCGCCCTCAACTCCCTCAACTCAGCGGGGGCCATACGGTAGGGAGCCTTCGCCAAAGGTCCCGTACCAGGCACAACCTCGATCACAAAATCGATCTCCCGCTGGGGAGGTAATCCAGGCAATTCCTCGGGAAAAACGTCGGGGAACTCGCACACCACCAAAATGTCCTCGACACTCGGTTCCATCCGTTCAGACACCACCACGGACGCGAGAAAACCCTGACAACCAGAATCAAGCAATCGACGGACTCGAATAGCAGAGATAAGGAATCGAGAAGAGGTGGAACGGATACCTTGGAAATAGAAGGTCCGCTTGCTCGGATGCTGGAAGTAGACCCTCTTCATCCCACAATCCACCACCGCTCCATGAGTCTCGAGCCAATCCATGCCTAGAATCACATCGTAATCCCGAAGCTGCAACGCATACAACCTGCCTGGCATACTCCGCCCATCGATCCAAATCGAAACCTGATCGAAGCAATACGGAGTGATCATAAAGTCACCCGAAGGCAACTCCACTGCCAAATCACAGGACAACTGGGTCACCGGCTCCTCGACGCTCGACGTGAAATCCTCCGAAATAAACGAATGAGATGCGCCAGAGTCGAACAAAACCCGAGCCGCACAACCCAAAATCTGAACGGTACCTTCCACGAGCTGCGACGCCACTGCCTCTGCCCTGGTCATGTGCGTGATATGGCCTCGAGCCCTCTGCCTGCCTCCCACGCTGGCTGACCTGGGTAGCGGCGGATACTGTCCTTGCTGCTGCTGCCTCTGCTGTTGGGGAACCTGCTGCTACTGAGGAAACTGCTACTGCGGCGGTCTCTGAGGACAGTCACACGCCATATGCCCTGGCTGGTCACACCGAAAACAGATGATCGGCGCCGTGCACTGCCTTCCTGGGTGGGTCCCACCACACCGTGGACAAGGTCCTCGTGATCCACCCACTGATCCCTGACGCTGCAAAGGAATCGGCTGATGTACACTGTCCGATGAAGCCTGCCCCTGATCCTTGTGCTTCTTACGAAAACTCTTCTTCAAGAACTTCTTGACCTTCGAGCCGAAGGACGCAGATCCTGTCACCGAAGCTGCCGATGCCTGTACTCCTGAACCACCCGACGCAGACTGAAAGAAACCCTGCTACTGGGTAACCGACTGATGGCTGCGACCTGACAAAGACTATCCCTGGCTGATCGGTCCTCGGGTCCTATGCATATCTATCTCCAAAGAAACCGCAACGCGAGACGCTATCTCTAGATCAGTGGCCCCATTCGCGATCAGATGGTGCCTCAGCTCCAGTCTCAAGCCCTGTACAAACTGCGTGGTCCTCACTCTCTCATGCTCCATGATGTGAGGTGCATATCGACCCAGCTCGATAAATCGGGCCCTGTACTGCAACACGGACATGTCGCCCTGCACCAGCTCCAGAAACTCACGCATCCGCTGCGTAGCAACGTAGTCTGGACAGTACGTACGCTCGAAAGCACTGACGAAGTCATCCCACTCGACCTGCTCAAGTGGACGAAGCTGAAAAGACGTCTTCCACTCGGAAGACCACCACCTCCGAGCCGTATCCTGTAACTCGTTGTAGGCCAACCCAACTCTGTCCTCGGCAGCACTCCTTGCAGAACTGAACACCCGCTCCATCTCATCAAGCCAATCGCGAGCCGCATCAGGGTCTGCCTGGCCGCTGAAATAAGGTGGATGGAACTGCAGAAAGTCCCTCACTGCTCGACCTGGCCCACCCCTAGCTGACGAGCCCTCACCAGCCTCTCCGCCGAACTGCTCAGACATAAGCTGGTACAAGCCACGAAAGAAATCCTCGGCCCCCTGAACCCTCGCAGTAGCCGCGGCCTCGGTAGCTCCCGGTGGCGCTCTGCTATGCTCCTCCTCGTCCCCCTGGACCCCCTGCTGGATCTCCTGACCTCCAGCCGACTGCCCCTGCTGAGAGCGAGAGCTCCTCCTCGGCGCCATCCTCGCTCCTGAAGCACAAGACAGAAAACACGGAGACGGCAAGGTCAAAATAAACACGCGGTGCCCAATGCCAGCGTCACATGTACATCATCGCTGTGGACTAGTGGACCACTACAATTACATATGATTCTCATGTAATTCCACAACCGTGCTCTGATACCAGCTGTAACGACCCGAGAATCCGATTACCGGGAAGGCCCGATAACCCGAGACTCGCACCGCCACCCACGAGCCCGAAGACTCGGAAGGGTTAAAAGGATGGTGTGGAAACTACACAAGCATCACAAATAATTGCAGAAATAAACAGTTATAATATTAAGCAGGAAATAAATTAACATTTTACATGGTCCACAATCAAATAACAACAACAGTAACAGTAGTCCACGACTAGTACAGTGACAAGAAAGAAAAGTACAGCTACACGGGACATACCCCGGCTCTGACCTCTGGCACTACCTCTGGGCACCCGCACCACGCTGCACTCCTGACGCGCTCCCCGAAGGTGGCGCCTCACCTGAAACACGGTGAAAACACGCAGGGAATGAGTCTCGGAACAAGACTCAGTAGGGATCACTCGAACCCTACCTCGTAAAACGAGAAACCACTACACTAGCTGTAGGGAAGTACATGTACAAGAAAGAAAAGTATAGCTACACGGAACATACCCCGGCTCTGACCTCTGGCACTACCTCTGGGCACCCGCACCACGTTGCACTCCTGACGCGCTCCCCGAAGGTGGCGCCTCACCTGAAACACAGTGAAAACACGCAGGGAATGAGTCTTGGAACAAGACTCAGTAGGGATCACTCGAACCCTACCTCGTAAAACGAGAAACCACTACACTAGCTGTAGGGAAGTACCTCGGAAAGGAAAGCCCTGCACTCTACAGAACCAGGCCCTACAGCACGCAAACCGACACACGTGCCATTGTACGAGACCGAAACTCAACGGTCGAACCGCAAAACCCGAAGGTCGGAAACACACGACTGACAGTCTGTCACTCCGTGCTCGACAGGAGTACCACCCACTAGAAGCACAGCCGGTAGCGTCCCCTGACGTCTTACACCGTGCCGCAGGTGAACCGCCTGACGTGGTAGGTCCTACCCGAGGCGCAGACACCGCACAAGTAACCACAAACAAGTAACTAGCTGGGGTCACGCTCGTCGAGGTGGGTCCAACCGCCCCCAACCATGTGTGTACACGCAGACCTTGAGTCACTAGGTCTGGTCCTCTGACCGGTTTTCCCCCGTAGCCAGACTCTGGCTACCGACGAGGGGCCTACGGTAACCGGTCCACAATCCGTCTCAAAGGTGAATGCCCGTACACCACTCCCAGGTGAGACCAGCACCTCGTACTGGTGGGCTACGACTAGTGGCGGGTCACTGAAGGAGTAGACTCTCAAGACCACGGAAAATAACGTCCGAACCTTACGAAGTACGGGGGCCGTCCCACGTACCATCACCATCGCACGGTGACCACGGTCGGAGAAGAAACGGACGCACAACGGAACCTCCGGACACCCAAAGACACGGTCCCGGAACTCCACGGGGTGTCCAGGACACACACACGGCCCAAGAGGAACACCCGACGACAGGACAGATCGCGCTAGGGACCCCTAGCGCGACAAGGAAGAACGCGCTAGGACCCCCTAGCGCGACAGGGAAGATCGCGCTAGGGCCTCCTAGCGTGACAAGGCAGGTCGCGCAAGGGACCCCTAGCGCGACAAGGCAGATCGCGCTAGGGACCCCTAGCGCGACCAGAACCGCCCTACTATTCATCTTCTCCGATGAACGCGCCCCATCGGGGCAGCGCGACCATCAAGAACGCGCTACTGGAGTATAGCGCGTTCTCAGTCTGCGCCCGAAAAACGGTGGAAACGCCTAAAACTTCCAACCACGCCCCCATACCTCCACCAGAGAGGGGGAAATCAAGGGGAATGACCCCTAAGGACCCCTAGCATGCTTCTAAGCCACCAAAACATGAAATAGCGGGCTAAAACCATAGATCGGGCGAGCTCTCCCCAAACCATGGAAAACCCCAAACCCGCTCAAACAAGCCTCTCTCGGCCTCCCCGCGGCCTACAAATCACGGAAACGAACGGCAAGAGGCTAAGGAACGTCACCCTACCTCAATGGAGCGAATGCTCCGCCGGATCGTCCACAAACCACGAAGAACGCTTTTAGAAACCTCGCCTCCCCACGCTTCCCACGCTTGCTGCACGCCCACGAGCTCGCCTCGCCGCCACCCACGCGTCCGCGCCGTCGCCCTGCCACCGTCCACAGCCGGGGAGGGGCTCACCGCGTCCGAATGGGAGAGAGAGGGAGAGAGGAGGGCGGCCACGGTTGGGGAAGGAAGGAGGAAGAAGAAGAAGAAAGAGAAAGAGGAAAAGAAAAAGAAAAGAAATAGGAATATATAGAAAATCCTATTTTTCGGAAAAATACCAAAAAATAGAAAAATACATTTCCGGAATCCTCGGAACGCACCGATCGCAACGGTACCACTCGTGCCCGGGTGAACCGCCCGATTCGCCCGCAGCAAGCTTCCGAAGAAAGAGCCGAAACACACACCGGGAATCGGAAAACACACGCGGAAAAGCCGCGAAACGCCTCCGGGCCTCCGAAATGACTCCGGATCGCGCCAATCCGAACACGAAAGATGTCTGAAACGAAATTTCAGACACAACAGAGCCAGACGCTCATAAAACCAGATCCGAGACTCACGAAGAAGGATCCGAAAGGTCCGGGATATTACAATTTAGGTCTGAGGTCGTGCATGCCACGTTGGTCTAGGAATTCATCCGTCCGTCTAGAGCGCCCTTCAACTCTACAACCCCACATGGATTAGAAGAGCATGAGTGCTATGTTGGCTCAGCTCGAGCATAATCTTATGACCCATTTTGAAGAATCCATAGGCCAACTACGAGCAGAGTTAGATGAGAGGATCTGAGCCTTAGAGGAATGACTGAAGGGAGAGGAAGGACGAGTGAATGGCCACGGCGATCCTGTAGCCCATCCTAGGGAGGAGAGAGAGCAAGTCCGCCAAAATCAGGCTCCCCAAGGTTGAGAGCAAGAGGCCCGTGCGCCTCAAGAGAGAGACCATGACGATGAAGATATCATCCTACGGAACGTCAAGATTGACGCTCCGAGTTTTGATGGGTCCCTCAACCCCGCTACATACCTTGATTGGGAGACCGGGATGGACCAATATTTTGATTAGCATCGCCGCATGACCCCTGCTACAAGGGTGAGGTTTGCCAAAATGAAACTCCTAGGTCAAGCCAAAACCTACTGGTGTAACATTAAAAATCTCCTAGCAAGGAGACGGGAGGAGCCCATAAGCACGTGGGAAGAAATGAAGGAGAAATTGAGAGAGAAGTATCTGCCACCCTCCTACCATCAGCGTCTTTTAGACCAATGGCAGAAACTCACCCAAGATGGAAAGTCCGTGGACGAGTACATCGCCAAATTTGATGACTTCTTCCTTCGGAGTCGAGTCATGGAGGATGCCTCTGTCACCCTCTCACGGTTTAGGGCTGGCCTACACGAGAGTATTCAACGGGAACTATTCTTGCGGGAGGTTAACACCATCGAGCACGCCTACCAGGTTGCACAAGATGTTGAGAGGTTTCAAAGGGTGGTCCCACCTCGGGTTCCCACCTACCGCCAACCCGAGTCCCGAAACCCCATGGTCCGCTACTCTGAGAGGCTTGGCCCCTCCACTTCTTATGTCCCTACTGCTATCCCACTCCGGACCGTTGCCCCTACAGCTTCTTTCCCAAGTAACCCTTTACCTGCAACCGTTGTTGTACCTAGGTTGGAGTATACTCCACCAGTTGAGAGGAGAGATGACAAGGGAAAGGGAGTCGTCCCTAGCACCTCCCAACCGGTCCCTCTCTCGGGAGTTCGTTGCTTTAGGTGCCATATCCTAGGGCATATTGCCTCCAACTGTCCCACCCGAGCCTTAGTCATCACCGACCCCCAGCCTGTGAAGTTTTCACCTCAGGAAGGAGAAGCCATTGAGAGGTATGAGGCCGATCCTGAACTCATCGCCCAATTTGAGGAGATGGATGCGGGGTATGACGGAACACATGTCGAGTACATGCAAGTTGGAGATATTGCCGAGAGTTCAAATCAGGGAAGACTGGGTGTCGTTCGCAGCATCCTAACACACCCTCAGGAGGAGGACTGGCGTCGAACCTCCATCTTCCAAACATACATTATGGTGAAATCCCAACCCTACAAGGTGATTTTTGACAACGGGAGCTATATCAATGCAGTCTCTTCAGACTTTATCTCCCGTCTAGGACTACCCACTCATCCTCATTCGAGGCCATACAACGTGGCCTGGGTTGACGACACGTCTATCCCAGTCACCACTACATGTGTCATTTCCATCCAATTTCAGTCCTACCAAGGACAAATCTTATGCGATGTAGTGCCAATGAAGGTCGGTAGCATCATCCTAGGACGACCGTGGATCCATGACGTGGACCTTACTACATTCGGTCGGTCCAATCAGTGTTCATTCTCACACAATAGGAAGAAGATACAGCTGTACCCGGCACCCCCAAAGGTGACCTCGGGAAAGAGTCCCACCTCCACCCCCACTGGAACCCCCAAGGTTCAAGAGAGTCATCGGACTCCCACCGAAGGGAGACTTCTCATTCCCTCTCCTCCTGCACCTATCACACCCGTTCCTAAGGCCCATAAGGTTGGTTATGACCCGGTTAGGCGCCTTAACTTCATAGGTGTCCGTGAGCTGAGTAAGAAGGTTGCCGAAGGTGCCCCTATCTGGGCTGTTGTTGTCACCATCACTCCCGAGGAGTCCCGAATCTCTGTCCCTCCTGAAGTCCAGGCAGTCCTGCAGGACTTCCAAGACATCTTCCCTGAGGACTTACCCTCACAACTCCCTCCCATGCGTGATGTACAACACGCCATTGATCTTGTCCCTGGGTCCACCCTACCCAACCTTCCCCACTACAGATTGAATCCCAAGGAGCATGGTGAGCTCCAAAGGATTTTCGAGGACCTTATCCAAAAGGATTTCCTCATGGTGAGCAAGAGCCCATGTGATGTCCCTGTCTTGCTCACACCCAAGAAAGATGACACCTGGCGGATGTGTGTTAACAGTCGCGCCATCAACAAAATCACTGTTAAGTATAGATTTCCAATTCTCCGTCTTGATGACATGCTTGACATGATGAGTGGAGCCACCATATTTTCCAAGATTGACTTGAAAAGTGGCTACCACCAGGTCCGGATTCGACCAGGGGATGAGTGGAAGATAACCTTCAAAATAAAAGAAGGTCTGTATGAGTGGCTTGTCATGCCATTTGGGTTATCCAACGCCCCTAGCACTTTTATGAGGCTTATGATAGAAGTCATTTGTCCTCTCATTGGTCATTTTGTTGTCGTCTACTTTGACGACATTCTCATCTATAGCCACAACCCTCAGGATCACATCCACCATTTGAGGGAAGTTTGCGAGACTTTGAGGAGAGAAACCATGTTTGCCAACCTTACTAAATGTGAATTCATGATAGACCGGGTCACTTTTCTCGGATTGTAGTTTCAAGTCATGGAGTGTCTATGGACCAATCCAAGATCCGAGCCATAGTAGACTGGCAAGAGCCCAAGAATGTCCATGACGTTCGTAGTTCCACGGGCTAGCCACTTTCTACAGACGCTTCATTCAGGGCTTTAGTACCATTATGGCACCTATTACGGATTGCATATGTAAAGGGAATTTTGAGTGGACTAAAGCCGTCTCCCAGGCTTTTTGTGCCATAAAGGAGCTCATGACCAAAGCCCTTGTCCTCTGCCTGCCAGACTTTTCCAAAGTCTTTGAGATATCCTATGATGCATCTGGCGTAGGAATAGGAGGAGTGCTCAGCCAAGAAAGCCACTCCGTGGCTTATTTCAATGAGAAGCTTTCTGATGTAAAGCTTCGTTACTCCACCTATGATAAGGAGTTCTATGCCGTGATCCAAGCCCTCAAACACTGGAGACACTATCTCTTACCTCAAGAGTTTGTCTTGTATTCGGATCACGAGGCTCTGAAATTCCTTAGCTCTCAGAAGGGCTTAAACCCTAGGCATGGTCGGTGGGTAGAATTCCTCCAGTCTTTCACATTTGTCCTAAAACATAAGGCTGGAAAGGAAAATAAGGTGGCCGACGCCTTGAGTCGAAGGGTCTCCCTTCTTTCCACTGTCCGGGTAGAGGTCACCGGATTTGACCGCATGAAGGAACTCTATGGAGAGTGTCCTGATTTTGGCCTTGCCTACTCTGATCTATCTGCTGGACCCTCGATAGCCTTTTCTGACTATCTACTCCAGGATGGTTTTCTATTTCGAGGGCAGCAACTCTGTGTCCCGAGGACTTCTGTTCGAGACTTCCTGATTTGGGAAATGCATGTTGGATGTCTTGCTGGTCACTTTGGCCGCAACAAGACCGTCCATTCTGTGGAGGAGCACTTCTATTGGCCTGGCCTGAAGAGAGATGTGGCCAAGATTGTAGCCCAATGTAGGACATGCACAATGGCCAAACAGGTCAAACAGAACACTGGTCTCTACACTCCTCTCCCCGTTCCTGATCGACCATGGGTTGATGTGAGTATGAATTTTATCCTTGGTTTAACTCGCACTGCTCAGAAGCATGATTCCATCTTTGTTGTTGTTGATAGGTTCTCTAAGATGGCCCACTTCATTGCATGTTCTAAAACATCTGATACATCTAGAGTAGCCCACTTATTCTTTGATGAAGTCATGCGTCTGCATGGTCTCCCCCAAACCATCGTGTCTGACCGAGATGTCCTATTCACTAGTTACTTCTGGAAGACACTTTGGCACCTAGTTGGCACCAAACTTAAATTCTCCACTGCCTATCACCCACAAACCGATGGACAAACAGAGGTCGTCAATAGGAGTTTATGGAGTCTCTTGAGGTGTCTCGTAGGGGATCATTCGGGCACCTGGGATCTTCTCTTGCCCAGAGCTGAGTTTGCATACAACAGCTCTGTCAATAGGTCCATAGGTATGAGTCCATTTGAGGTCGTGCATGGATACAAATCTAGGAAACCTGTGGATCTCATTCCCCTTCCCCTCGAGTCTAGGGCATTCAAGTCAGCTGAGGAATTTGCACAGCATGTCAAAAGTCTGCATGAGTCAATTAGCAAGCAAATAAACCTCAGTAATGAAACTTACAAGCGCTTGGCTGATTCGCATAGGCGTCACCATGAATTCTAAGAAGGTGACATGGTTATGGTACGGGTTCGACCCGAACGACTCCCTTCGGGAGCCATTAAGAAGTTGCAAGCCCGTAGTGATGGTCCCTTCCCAATTCTGCGAAAGATTGGCTCCAGTGCGTATGTTGTGGACTTACCTCTCGAATATGGTATTAGCTCGACCTTTAATGTGGCAGACCTAGTGGCCTACAAGAAACCCACAGCGATTCCTAGTGACCCTTTCGAGCCTTCTCCTCCCATTGAGAGTGAGCCCATCACTGTGCGTCCCACAGCCTTGAGAGCACCGCGCGAGCACATTGAGAGGATACTGGATGAGCAGGTGACCACTACACGGAGCAGGGTGTACCAGCGCTACCTTGTCCGCTGGCGAGACCGTCCACCATCATATGATTCCTGGATCAGTCGGGAAGATCTCTAGCGCCTCGATCCAGATTTGCTGGAGCACTACCAGAGCAGTGTCCCCCCTTACTCGACAGAGTCGAGTTCCAGCCGCCCCGGGAGGGTTGGTGGGGACACCGGGTCCACTATCGGGTCCACTACTCGGAGCCGACGCCGCACCGCCCCGACTGCACCGAGCTTATGACTCGGAGATCCGACTTCCTGAAGACTCGGCTTGTGGCTACGGTAGTATATTGCGTCTATATTTCATTTGTGTGTATTGCGTATACGTATTTATGTGTATGTATTCCTCTTCTAGGCTAGTCAAAAGACATGTGTGTATTTTGTGTATTTTATTTGATTAAAATCCATAAGTCAAAAGTTAGGTGGGTGGGTTTTGTTTTATTAGGCTAGGGTATAAACACAATTAGTGAAATTTTGAGGGTATTATTGTTATAGCCTCCTCCTATATAAAGGAAGGATAAGGGTGTTACGTATGATATGATGAATTGAATGAAGCTTTGGTTTGTACATGAGAAGAGTTCTCCTCCTCTTGCATTTCCTTCCCTCAACTCCCTTGTGAGAAGAGTGTGTCGCCCGGTGTGAGACCGTCCGGCGTGATGCCGAGCTGCGCGAGGTAGCAACCTATCCAATCCCGTTCGTGTTATCAGAGTTGCCGTCGATCCTTCCCCGACGCCGCCGCGTCAGTCCAACCTTCCCGGACCTTGTGTCAACCCGTTCCTTCATGTGGCTGTGCTTTATTCATCAAGAAGTATGAAGTCATAGGAAGCGAAGGAGTGCATATATAGGTTTTTATAATGAAGCACACACCATGCACTGACATTCAACATTCAAGCAGTCAAAACACAATACATACATCAACATGATACATATGCATGACCAAGGGAAACTACAAATGCAAGGATCTACTAGAGAGGTGAAGTAAATGCAAATGCATGAGATGAGACAAAACAAATGCAAGACATACACTAACCTTCTAAACGACAAATGCCCAATTCTCTCCTAAAAGAAGTGACTTTTTCTTCATTAAGAGGTTTAGTGAAAATATCTGCAATTTGGTTATTTGTATCAACAGACTGTATTTCGACATCACCTTTGCTAACATGATCACACAGGAAATTGTGCCTAACTTCAATATGCTTAGTGCGAGAATGATGCATGGGATTTTTTTGAAAGGTTTATTGTAGAGGTGTTATCACATAGAATGACTGTGTTTTTAAGTGTGATGCCAAAGTCAATCAACTGTTGTTGTATCCAGAGCACTTGGGCAACACAACTACCTACGGCCACATATTCGGCCTCGGCGGTTGATAATGCCACAGAATTTTATTTCTTGGAAGCCCATAAAACTAAGCAACCTCCAAGGAACTGGCAGTACCCACTTGTGCTCTTCCGGTCTATTTTGCAACCCGCATAATCAGCATCGGAATAACCAACCAATTCAAGACATGAACTACGCGGAAACCATAGTCCTAGTTCACAAGTGCCAGCAATATATCTAAAGATGTGTTTCACGGCCGACATATGAGACTCTTTAGGATTCGATTGAAATCTTGCACATAAGCATATTGCATATTGAATGTCGGGCCTACTGGTAGTCAGATACAACAAGGATCCTATCATGCTCCTGAAAAGGGTTTGATTGACGGCCTTACCTTTCTCATCATGGTCAAGCTTTAATGATGTGAACATGGGAGTTCGTTGTGGCTTGGTTTCAGTTAATTTGAATTTCTTGAGCAGCTCCATAGCATATTTCTTTTGGTTTATGAATAAGCCATCAGTCGCCTGTGTCACCTGCAATCCCAAGAAGAATATTAGCATTCCCATAAGGCTCATTTCAAACTCACTTTGCATTAATTTTGCAAAGTCTTCACTAAGAGTTTCCTTAGTGGAGCCAAAGATGATGTCATCTACATACACTTGAACTATTATAATTTCCTTACCATTCAATTGTGTAAAAAGGGTCTGATCGACATTACCTCGCTTGAATCCATTTTGAATGAGGAATTCACTTAATCATTCATACCATGCACGGGGTGCTTGTTTCAGACCATAAAGAGCTTTGTCTAGTTTGTATACGTGATCTGGGTGCTCCGTGTCTTCAAATCCCGACGGTTGCTCCACAAACACGTCCTCCTGGATATAGCCATTTAAAAATGCACTTTTAACATCTATTTGAAACAATTTAATGTTATTGCAACATGCAAATGCCAAAAGAATCATCACTGCCTCAAGTCTTGCTACTGGAGCAAATGACTCATCAAAATCAATTCCTAGCTCTTGGCTATAACCTTTGGCTGCAAGTCTCGCATTGTTCCTAGTTACCACCCCTTGATCGTTTGTTTTATTTCGAAAGATCCACTTTGTTCTGATCATTGAGTGGTCTATAGGACGTGGCACCAGGAACCACACTTTGTTCCTTTGGAACTGGTGTAGTTCATCTTGCATAGCCATGATCCAGAAATCATCTTTTAAGGCATCTTCTATGGAGTGAGGTTCAGATTGTGAAAGTAAGGCTATGTAATCCAGATTTTCAACTTCCCTGAAGGAGGATCGCGTCCTTATTCCGTCTTCTACATTGCCAATGACAACCTCCGACGGATGGTTCTTTGCAAAAGTCCATTGCCTTGGCAGCTGCTATTCAATTTGATTTTCCTGATTTCCACCAACTTCTTGTTGTTCCTCAACTTCCGGTATACCAACTTTCTTTAACAATCTTTATGTATCATCATCTTCTGATTCTTCTTCCTGCAAGATAGACTTTTCATTAGTATCCTTAGATGATGATTCATCAATAATGACATGGGGACTTTCCTCAACTACAAGAGTTCTCAAGTTATACATTTCATAGGCTCTTGAGCTAAGGGAGTATCCAAGAAATATCCCATTGTCACTCTTGGGGTCAAACTTTGCCAAGTCTGACTTACCGTTGTTATGGATGTAACAAATGGAGCCAAAAGATTTGAAGTAAGAAATATTCGGTTTCTTACCTCGATATAGCTCATAAGGTATTTTATTTAACAATGGCCTTATCATGGCTCGGTTGATTATGTAGCACGCAGTGTTCACAACTTCAGCCTAGAAATACCTCGGCAAGTTGTTCTCATTTAGCATAGTCCTGGCCATTTCAACTAGTGCCCTGTTCTTCCTCTCAACGACCCCATTTTGCTCGGGGGTCCTTGGTGCGGAGAAATTGTGCATATATCCTTGAGCCCTGCAGAAATTGCTGAACACATGATTATCAAATTCCTTACCATGATCACTCCGCACGGCCTTTGTCACGCCCCGACGCGAAATATCGGGACGTACAGTTAGAAACTAGCTAGAAGGAAAGAGAGAGAACTAATCTAAATATTTACACAAGTGCTAAGAAAAGGAAATAACTTAATGATCATAAAACAAACCATAA
This sequence comes from Amorphophallus konjac, assembly GCA_022559845.1. Classification (NCBI taxonomy): domain Eukaryota; kingdom Viridiplantae; phylum Streptophyta; class Magnoliopsida; order Alismatales; family Araceae; genus Amorphophallus; species Amorphophallus konjac. The sequence goes on along the minus strand of CM040121.1, from coordinate 65,947,669 downwards.
CTGATACAATAACCTCAAACCAACTTAATACAACTAAGACAACAACCACTTAACAATAATAACATAACTGAAACTAAATACTCTCCAAAGCACAACTAATAGGAGGATAAGACTGCCAAAACACTAGAACTGATACACTCAAGACATCACTCATGCCCTTCCCCATCGGTTTACACATCGTCACCTGAATAGCCTGGAAAGGGGGAAACAACAACTACGAGCTGGCGCTCAGTAGGAAATAACAGGTAAGTTTACGTGATTAACAAGTTAATTACATTTTCATATGCCATGCTAATAAAAGAAATAAATGACGATAACGATATAATGAAACGACGTAGTAAAAAGATCTTGCAAGGTCAAGAAATATATGATGTCAAGAATTAACAAGATAACAAGTACAATGATTAACAACAGGAGATAATAATACAGAATTGGCCAATAAGCAAGTATTTTAAACATTAATTCAAGCACGATCAAGTAACAAGTAATAAGAGATTTTATGTCATAGACGTTACACAAGTCATGCACTCGGTGCAATGCCTCACCATGTCATTATAACATCCCACGGGCTCAATAATTTTTCGGGCGCTCTCCACGAGACCAGACCGGGCCCCTATGATGCGTTGGCATTGATTTATTGGATCCAAGATCCAACGATTGTCTAGACATTCGGTCACGTTTAATGGCCAATTTAATCGGGGGAATTACTACCAGAAGTTCAAAATTTAAAGGACTAACCTTGTCCTTGGATTCAAGAGCACATAAACATGATGAAACTCATCTCCGAGAGATGTGCGGTCATACAGAAGCCGCGCAAGGTATGTACGGCTAACACAGGGCCGTGCATACAGAAACTGGGCTGAAACTCAGCCAGCGAGGTCAAGAAAGAACGGCTGACAGTGGGCCGCTCTAAGGTATGAACGGTGCATTATGGGCCGCTCATGTCCAGAAGACATTAAGACCCATGATAAGATATACGGACCATACTGGGCCGTATTACAGATATGCGGTCATTATCAGGCCGTCGAAGAGGATATGCGGTCAACTACTAGCCGCGCATGCCTCTCGTCGTCCGATACGATCCAAGCCTTAAACCAGCGGTTTAAACACATAAAACGATGTTTTTGGTAGTTCATTAGGTTCATAACAGGGATATAACAAGGTTCCAAGGTGATGGTAAAACCGCCGGATAGAGTTTCCGGGGGTAAAACCAAGACTAGCACACTAATCGGCTAACGACTTATTAAAAGTCGGTAACTTGGTCACGCTGTTTACTGTAGTACAGCAGCTAACCAACAAGCTAATAATCACATTAATCCTAATTCCATGTCAAATTATCAAGGATTAAGTTTTACATTAAGTCAATTTTCCAAAAAAGAATGATTCAAGTTAATAAGGAGAATGGACAAGCTCGCGTAGGATGAACAACATGCAATTAATAGAAATTTAGTTACATAATTAATCACTAATCATGTGAGTTTCTAATTTATTAATTACCATTAGGATACTAATATGAAGCATTTAGAATCATAACTAAGTCACTTACTGCATGGATAAACGGTTCGGAATGAACCTTATAACCTCTGGACTAAACATGGCTGAACGGGGGTCAAAGGGCAAGTCAGGGAGTTGGACTAAAACGCTAATAACTAATGGAAACGGACTCCAAATAAGGGGCTTTTGGTACTGTTGGAAAGATAATGAAAAACTCTACCTAACAGTAAGATCAATTTCATAATATCTTTCTGAAATCATGATTTATCAAAGCAAGAACACGGGAAATCCTAATTTTGACATGCAGTTACTAAATCGTAAAATTCTCTCAATATATACAACGAAATTTGGGGCTTCTTATATCAAAAGAAAGCTACTTCGATGTTGATTCCATCCATGTATAATATGCTATATGGGGATCAAGATATGTAACTCAAAATCAGCCCGAAATCATGCTTTGACTCATAAGAACACTGCATAAATCAAGCCTAGACATGCTCTTACTTCGATCCAAAATTCTCTAGACATTCTCAATGAAATTTGAGGCTTTCTACGCCAAATGAAAGCTAACATGATGATGCTTACATCCATGTATATTAATTAGAGTTGAGCTGTTAGATCCTACCTCAATCGAAGAGAGAACTTAAAGCCCTAGAATGATGAACGAACTGGACAGCACCTTAGAAAAATATCGATATCTCCTCGGATACCTAATGAAATTTAGGGCTTCTTATATCATTAGAAATATCTCATCGAGAGGAATAATTTGATGTATTCATGTGTAGGTTTTGGTAAAGAAAACCTACATCAATCGATGGAACAAAGAGGAGAGGAAGGAGGACGACGGCTGCCGACCCACCTCCACTAAACGACCAAGATCTTCCTAGATCTGAATCTAATGCAAACACCACAGCTATCAAAAGAAAATAGACTCGTAGAGCTTCATTTTGATAGCTCATAGAGCTTCTGGAGACTTCGGAGCTGGGAGAAATCGACCACGCAATGTGGTGTTGGAAAACGGCGCCGCCAAGGTTGACCAAGCCAAAACTCGACCGCCACCATGTGCTAGGGTTATGTTTGGGTTCGATTGATATAGGGCTATTGATCCTTAGATCGTGGCCTTTCATTTGCCACCGATTTGAGCTCATTTGGTTGAGTATTAAGCTCTAATTTGATGTTTTAAGATGAGGTTAGGTAAATGTTAACTAAGTGTGCACTTTTAGGCTTAATCCACTAATTAGCCCTAATTACGGATTTTTGCTGGGTCGATCACAGAAGATAAAGTTGCTAACTACATCATCCTTAACCTGATTAGTATTTTTCCAGATTTTTATAAGGTAGTCAAATTTTCACTATTCTATTTTCTAAGGAATTAAATATTATAAATCCGAAATTCAAGCATTAATTCACTAAAAATTCAATTTTAAGTTAATAAAAGCTTAATAAATACATTGGGCTCAATAAAAATTATCGGGGTATTACATCCTCCCCTACTTAAGGAATTTTATCCTCCAAATTCACTGCACTAAATACGGAAGATAGGGAAAGAGATCGCTCACTTAGAATAAGTCGGGATACCGCTTCCGCATAGTATCTTCGGGCTCCCAAGTAGCTTCTTCGGTCCCACGCCGACTCCACTGAATCTTGACCATATGTATAGAACGATTCCGGAGTTGCTGCTGTTTTCGGTCCAGAATCTTGATAGGTCTTTCTTCATAGGTCAAATCTTCCTTCAGTTCGAAATCCACATGTTGAATGATATGAGTGAGGTCGTACACATATTTCCGTAGCATAGACACATGGAAGGCATTGTGTACGCCAGACAACTGAGGCGGTAAAGCCAGTCTGTAAGTAACTTCTCCCACTCCATCTAGGATCTCGAATGGACCAATATATCTCGGACTAAGTTTGCCCTGAATGCCAAATCTTCGAATCCCTCTTGTAGGAGAGATCTTCAAGAATACATGCTCGCCAACCTGAAACTCCAATTCTCTTCTTCTGTTGTCGGCATAACTCTTCTGTCTAGATTGGGCCACTTGTAACCGGTCTCGGATAATACGGATGTTCTGTGATGATTCTGAAATAAGATCCGGTCCAAGCCACTGTTTCTCACCTACCTCGTCCCAACACAACGGGGAACGACAGCTTCTGCCATACAATACTTCAAAAGGAGCCATCTGTATGCTAGATTGGTAACTGTTGTTGTAGGCGAATTCAATCAATGCCAAGTGATCACTCCAACTGCCTCCAAAATCAATCATGCATGCTCGAAGCATATCTTCCACTATCTGGTTGGTTCTTTCAGTCTGTCCATCTGTCTGCGGATGAAAAGCAGTACTGAAATTCAGACGAGTACCCAAAGACTCTTACAGTCCCTTCCAGAAATGTGAAGTAAATCTGGGATCTCGATCAGACACAATGCTGACTGGTAAGCCATGGAGTCTTACCACTTCCTTCAAATACAAAGCAGCCAATACATCAACTGTCCACTTGGACTTAATGGGTAAGAAATGTGTCGATTTTGTCAATCGATCGACAATCACCCATATTGCATCGAATCCACCACGAGTCCTAGGTAGACCCATAATGAAGTCCATGCCAATGCTTTCCCACTTCCATTGGGGTATGTCAAGTGGTTTAAACTTTCTTGCCGGTCTGAAATGTTCAGCCTTAACTTGCTGACAAACCAAGCATCTACTCACGAAGTCTGCAACTTCCCTTTTCATATTCGGCCACCAAAAGATCTCTTCAAATCTCTGAACATTTTAGTGCCTCCAGGATGAATGGTATATCTGGATCTATGTGCTTCTCCAGAATCTTGTTCTTTATTCCAGCTTCATCAGGTACACAAGTTCTACCCTGGAATAACAATCTTCCATCGTCAGCCAACATGAAGTCAGGTCTGCTGCTCAAGCTTCCCTTGATCTCTACTAGCTCGGGATCATTATCTTACAAGGACTTGATTTCCATCAACAGTTTGGGCTTAAGTTGAATCTGTGCAATCATGACCCGATCATTGTCAATATTAAGATACAGGCTAGACAATTGTTCCAGTAGCCTCCACTCTTGTAACATGAGACTTGATAACCTAGCTACATGCTTCCGGCTTAATGCATCTGCCACTACATTGCCTTTTCCTGGATGATACTTAATCGAGAAGTCGAAGTCTTTCAAGTACTCCAACCATCTTCTCTGCCTCATGTTGAGTTCCTTCTGAGAAAATAACTATTTCAGACTCTTATGATCTGAAAACACTGTGAATGTTTCTCCATACAAGTAGTGCCTCCATATCTTCAATGCAAAAACTACTGCTGCTAGTTCCAAATCATGAACAGGATAATTCTCTTCGTGCTTCCTCAACTGTCTAGAAGAATAGGCAATCACCTTCCCATGCTGCATGAGTACACAGCCTAAACCAATACCTGAAGCATCAGTGTATACCACAAAACCTCCTTCACCAGAAGGTAAAGCCAATACAGGTGCAGTAGTCAAACATTCCTTCAAAGTCTGAAAGCTTCGTTGACAATCTTCGGACCAATCAAATATGTTCTCCTTGCGGGTTAATCTTGTCATAGGTACCGCAATCATAGAGAAATCTTGGATAAATCTTCTGTAGTAGCCTGCTAGGCCTAGGAAACTTCTCACTTCAGTCACACTAGTAGGCTGATCCCAATTCTTCACTGCCTCTACCTTCGAAGGATCAACAGAAATACCTTCTTTGGTGATGATATGTCCGAGAAAGGACACCTCTTGCAGCCAAAATTCACACTTACTGAACTTGGCATATAGTTGATGATCTCTCAATAATTGCAATGCCATTCTCAGATGTTCAGCATGCTCCTCTTCATTTTTGGAATAAATCAGGATGTCATCAATAAATACCACGACCCATTGATCAAGATAGGGCCGAAATACATTGTTCATCAACTGCATGAAAGCTGCCGGTGCATTCGTTAAACCAAAAGACATAACGACAAATTCAAAATGACCATACCTGCTGCGGAAAGATGTTTTATAGATATCATCTTCCTTGATCCGCAACTGATGATATCCAGATCGAAGATCGATCTTAGAAAAATACTGAGCTCCCGCTATCTGGTCAAATAGTTCATCAATCCTCGATAATGGATATTTGTTCTTGACAGTCTGCTGGTTCAATTGCCGATAATCGATGCACAACCTCATCGAACCATCTTTCTTCCTGACAAATAATACATGGGCTCCCCAAGGAGAAGTACTAGGGCGAATAAAACCCTTCTCGAGCAATTCCATCAACTGCTGCTTCAATTCTCTCAGTTCCGCAGGAGACATACGGTAAGGAGCTTTAGAAATATGAGATGTGCCAGGAATGAGATCAATAGAGAAGATAACTTCCCGCTCAGGAGGAAGTCCTGGTAGTTCCTCTGGAAAGGCATCAGGAAAATCTCAGACAATAGAAATGTCCTTAATCTCAATCTGCTGCTCAGGGGTTGCACATACAAAGGCTAGAAAAGCCTCGTATCCTCGTCTCATCAGCTTATCAGCTCGAAGAGCCGAGATAAGTGATACGGAGTTATGGTGCTTAACTCCCACAAAAGAAAGTCTCGGGTGCCTAGTAAAAGACACAGAGCTAGAACTACAGTGAACATTAGCCTCATATCTAGCCAACAAATCTGCTCCTAGGATTACATCATAATCCTTCATATCCATGCAAACTAAATCGGCTGGAAAATTCTGTTCATCAATCATAACCTTGCTAGAAGGATAGAAATACTGAATTGCCGATTTAGAACCAATAGGTGTAGATATTTCTAACGGAGAATTCATCAAAATAGGTTCCACAGCTAAAGACTTAGCAAATCTTCGAGAAATAAATGAATGTGTGGCACCAGTATCAAAAAGAACAAATGCTGGCTTGTCGAGTATAATAAGAGTACCTTCGACAAGTCCACCGTCATCGGCGGTTCCTGCTTCCTCTGCATGCAAAACTTGAAGCTTGCCTTGTGGTTTCTTGAAGACTTGAGGTTTCACCGGGGTAGCTTGCTCAGATAAACGAGGACAGTCAGAGATACGGTGCTCCTTGCTTCCACATCGCAGACATGCGCCTAGCTTGCGCCAGCAATCCTCCATCTTGTGACTAGGATTATTACAAAACTTGCACATGCCCTTGAATGGAACAATAGTGCCAGGCTTCTTATCTTCGTGCTTTGGCATCTTGCCCTTCCACGATCCGGACCCGCTCCACGAACCAGGTCCACTAATGGGCCTCTTCTTGGTATACCCGGGTTTGACATTCCCGGAACCCGTAGGTTGTTCCTTCTTGGTGCATTTTCCACGGATTCGCTCCGTCATTTCTAGAGTATCCTCCAGAACTTGAGCTTTCCTCATCATCTCAGAATAAGTTGAGATCTCCATCGGTGCCAATTGGTTGATATAATGCAGCCTCAGTCCATTAAGAAAACGCTTCGCCTTCATCTTCTCGGTGGATATCAAGTGGGTAGCATATCGGGATAGCCGAGAAAATTGAGCTTCATACTCTGCCACAGATAGACTTCGCTGCTTCAAAGCTGCGAACTCCGCTGCCTTCTTCTCTTGCACTCTATCAGAAAAATACTTGCTGTTAAAGAATCCCTCGAACTCCTCTCAGGTGACTTGCTGATCACCGAGAGTCGTCTTGATAGAATCCCACCAAGTACGTGCATCACGTTCCAGTTGGAATGTAGATAAAAGGACACGCTCGTGATTGCTGCATTGCATCACTTCGAATATTCTTCCCATTTCATCTAGCCAGTGCTCGGCTTCATCTGGGTCAGTCGAGCAACCAAATCTCGGCGGATTCATCCCCCGAAAGTTCCGATATAAGTCGCCGGTGCCATGGTGTGCAGCTCCTGCTTGGGCTACTTGCTGCAAAGCCTGAGTAAGGCCTTGAACCGTACGTTGCAAGTTCCTCCATTCCGCACGGTCAGCTGCCATTGCAATGGCCTACATGAGGAATAGATTACTAAGGTTCAATAAGATAGATAATAACACGATTAAGATACGAACTTAACCCAAGTTCTACCCAATCTCACCAGGTCGGGTTCTTAGACTTTAACAAGGTTAGGGGTCCTATGATAACACTTAGAACCCTAAAACTTAGAAAACCTATAACTTAGAGAACCTAGGAATGTGAAACCTAGGGCTCTGATACCAACTAAACTGTCACGCCCCGACGCGGAATATCGGGACGTACAGTTAGAAACTAGCTAGAAGGAAAGAGAGAGAACTAATCTAAATATTTACACAAGTGCTAAGAAAAGGAAATAACTTAATGATCATAAAACAAACCATAACTGATACAATAACCTGAAACCAACTTAATACAACTGAGACAACAACCACTTAACAACAATAACATAACTGAAACTAAATACTCTCCAAAGCACAACTAATAGGAGGATAAGACTGCCAAAACACTAGAACTGATACACTCAAGACATCACTCATGCCCTTCCCCATCGGTTTGCACATCGTCACCTGAATAGCCTGGAAAGGGGGAAACAACAACTATGAGCTGACGCTCAGTAGGAAATAACAGGTAAGTTTATGTGATTAACAAGTTAATTACATTTTCATATGCCATGCTAATAAAAGAAATAAATGACGATAACGATATAATGAAACGACGTAGTAAAAAGATCTTGCAAGGTCAAGAAATATATGATGTCAAGAATTGACAAGATAACAAGTACAAGGATTAACAACATGAGATAATAATACAGAATTGGCCAACAAGCAAGTATTTTAAATATTAATTCAAGCACGATCAAGTAACAAGTAACAAGAGATTTTATGTCATAGACGTTACACAAGTCATGCACTCGGTGCAATGCCTCACCATGTCATTATAACATCCCATGGGCTCAATAATTTTTCGGGCGCTCTCCCCAGGACCAGACCGGGCCCCTATGATGCGTTGGCATTGATTTATTGGATCCAAGATCCCACGATTGTCTAGACATTCAGTCACGTTTAATGGCCAATTTAATCGGGGAATTACTGCCAGAAGTTCAAGATTTAAAGGACTAACCTTGTCCTTGGATTCAAGAGCACATAAACACGATGAAACTCATCTCCGAGAGATGTGCGGTCATACAGAAGCCGCGCAAGGTATGTACGGCTAACACAGGGCCGTGCATACAGATACTGGGCTGAAACTCAGCCAGCGAGGTCAAGAAAGAACGGCTGACAGTGGGCCGCTCTAAGGTATGAACGGTGCATTATGGGCCGCTCATGTCCAGAAGACATTAAGACACATGATAAGATATACGGACCATATTGGGCCGTATTACAGATATGCTGTCATTATCGGGCCGTCGAAGAGGATATGCGGTCAACTACTAGCCGCGCATGCCTCTCGTCGTCCGATACGATCCAAGCCTTAAACCAGCAGTTTAAACACATAAAACGATATTTTTGGTAGTTCATTAGGTTCATAACAGTGATATAACAAGGTTCCAAGGTGATGGTAAAATCGCTGGATAGAGTTTCCGGAGGTAAAACCAAGACTAGCACACTAATCGGCTAACGACTTATTAAAAGTCGGTAACTTGGTCACACTGTTTACTATAGTACAGCAGCTAACCAACAAGCTAATAATCACATTAATCCTAATTCCATGTCAAATTATCAAGGATTAAGTTTTACATTAAGTCAATTTGCCAAAAAAAATGATTCAAGTTGATAAGGAGAATGGACAAGCTCGCGTAGGATGAACAATATGCAATTAATAGAAATTTAGTTACATAATTAACCACTAATCATGTGAGTTTCTAATTTATTAATTACCATTAGGATACTAATATAAAGCATTTAGAATCATAACTAAGTCACTTACTGCATGGATAAACGGTTCGGAATGAACCTTATAACCTCTGGACTAAACAAGGCTGAACGGGGGTCAAAGGGTAAGCCAGGGAGTTGGACTAAAACGCTAATAACTAATGGAAACGGACTCCAAATAAGGGGCTTTTGGTACTGTTGGAAAGATAATGAAAAACTCTACCTAACAGTAAGATCAATTTCATAATATCTTTCTGAAATCACGATTTATCAAAGCAAGAACACGGGAAACCCTAATTTTGACATGCAGTTACTAAATCGTAAAATTATCTCAATATATACAACAAAATTTGGGGCTTCTTATATCAAAAGAAAGCTACTTCGATGCTGATTCCATCCATGTATGTTATGCTATATAGGGATCAAGATATGTAACTCAAAATCAGTCCGAAATCATGCTTTGACTCATAAGAACACTGCATAAATCAAGCCTAGACATGCTCTTACTTCGATCCAAAATTCTCTAGACATGCTCAATGAAATTTGGGGCTTTCTACGCCAAATGAAAGCTAACATGATGATGCTTACATCCATGTATATTAATTAGAGTTGAGCTGTTAGATCCTACCTCAATCGAAGAGAGAACTTAAAGCCCTAGAATGATGAACGAACTGGACATCACCTTAGAAAAACATCCATATCTCCTCGGATACCTAATGAAATTTAGGACTTCTTATATCATTGGAAATATCTCGTCGAGAGGAACAATTTGATGTATTCATGTGTAGGTTTTGGTAAAGGAAACCTACATCAATCGATGGAACAAAGAGGAGAGGAAGGAGGACGACGGCTGTCGACCCACCTCCACTAAACGACCAAGATCTTCCTAGATCTGAATCCAATGCAAACACCACAACTACCAAAAGAAACTAGACTCGTAGAGCTTCATTTTGATAGCTCATAGAGCTTATGGAGACTTTGGAGCTGGGAGAAATCGACCACGCAAGGTGGTGTTGGAAAACGGCGCCACCAAGGTTGACCAAGCCAAAACTCGACCGCCACCATGTGCTAGGGTTAGGTTTGGGTTCGATTGTTAGAGGGCTATTGATCCTTAGATCGTGGCCTTTCATTTGCCACCAATTTGAGCTCATTTGGTTGAGTATTAAGCTCTAATTTGATGTTTTAAGATGAGGTTAGGTAAAGGTTAACTAAGTGTGCACTTTTAGGCTTAATCCACTAATTAGCCCTAATTACAGATTTTTGCTGGGTCGATCACATAAGACAAAGTTGCTAACTACATCGTCCTTAACCTGATTAGTATTTTTTCAAATTTTGATAAGGTAGTCGAATTTTCACTATTCTATTTTCTAAGGAATTAAATATTATAAATCCGAAATTCAAGCATTAATTCACTAAAAATTCAATTTTAAGTTAATAAAAGCTTAATAAATACATTGGGCTCAATAAAAATTATCGGGGTATTACAGCCTTGATGCAACATCCTTTTTCATTCTGAACCAACCTGCAAAATGCTTCAAACTCCATCAAGGCATCACTTTTATGAGAGAGAGAATACACCCAGCTATATCTTGAAAAGTCATCTACAATCACAAACCTGTATAGCTTACCATCCATGCTATGTGTTCTGCTTGGTCCAAATAGATCAATATGGATCAATTCAAGGGGCCTAGAGGTGGTTACATCACTCTTACATTTGAAAGATGTTCTTGTCTGCTTGCCCCTACTGCATGCCCCACATATTCTTTCATCGACAAGCTTCAACTTGGCTAAACCAACAACAGGATTATTTCTAAACAGTTTCAACATCACATTAAAACTGGCATGCTCAAGACGGCGATGCCAAAGCCATGCATCATCAGTGTTTTTAGCAACTAAACGCAGATTGTCATGTGAGACATCATCAAGATCAATCATATATACATTATTGTGTCTAAACCCTATGAACTTTATTTCATGAGAGTTTCTATCTACCACAGTGTAGTGAGTAGAGTCAAAAGACACATTGCATCCCTTGTCACAAAGTTGACTTATGCTTAGGAGATTGTGATGCAAGCCTTTCACAAGCAAAACATTTTCAATGGTGTGAGTTTGGTTCTTACCTATCTTACCTTCTCCGATAATTTTTCCTTTATCTTTTCCCCAAAAAGCTACCACTCCACCATCCTTTTCTTGCAGGTCTGCGAACATTTCCTCGTTTCCCGTCATATGTCTTGAACATCCACTATCCAGGTACCATTTGTTCTTTTGAGCTCCAAGGCAGACCTACAAATTCAAAGAGAATACTTATGGGATTTTTGGTACCCAAACAAGCTTGGGTCCACGATAGTTAGACACAAGAGGCCTTTGTGACCTATTCACCATTCTAGCAAAATGTTCATCATCAAATCTCATGGTTCTATAATCATACATATCATGGCCTAACCTTCCACAATAGAAACATGTAGTGAATCTGTTTTCACGGTTTCTCCTCCTGTTCACATTCATAGATGAGTTATGTACATGTGTGTTTGAAGAGGAGGGAAACGAACTTCTTGGAACCCAAGGAGTCATGTGTGTTTTGGATTGTGATATTTTTCTCTTTTCAATGGTATGTTGAAAACTTTCTTCATGAGGATCCATATAAGTGTTCATCAATTGTTTCCCTTTTTCCAAGGTAGCAAGAGCATTCTTCAACTCATTTATCTCATGCATCAAAGTTGCAACTTTCTTTTCAACCGTTTCTTTGGTTTGATTACATGCATTTCTTTCTAACCATTCTTGTTCTAGTTCCCTCTGCAAGTCTTCATGCATTTAAAGGTAGTTTGATCTTCCCGCATGCATGAGCTCTCTTCTTCAAACAATTCATTTTTAGATATAAGAATTTCATTTTCATGTTTGAGATTTTCAATTTCAGATTTCAAAGCGTTGCAACTTTCACAAGAATTTTCGGCATGCACAAGATGCTCCATCTTTTTTTTCATAAGTTTATTTTCAGATTTAAATTTTTTGCACTTTCCATATAATGATTCATATGCAATTTGCCATTGTTCACATGTAAGAGATTCAGATTCAGATTCAGAATCTACCTCATTTGAGTTGTCCCCATCTGCCATGAAGCACAGATTCTGAACAAGCTCATCCAAGTCGTCTTCATTTCCGGATCCTTCCTCATCCTCGTCGCTCCATGTGGCGACCATGGCCTTTGACTTTTTAAATTTTCCTTTCTTGAATCTCTTCATCATATCCGGGCACTCACCCCGCATGTGACCAGGTTTCTTGCACTCGTAGCAGATCACTTCATCCTTCCTACTACTTTCATTTTTCTTAGGACCTTACCTTCTTGGTCCTTTTCTGAACTGACCACCGAACTTCCTAATATTCTTGACAAATTTTCTCGCCCTTCTTGTGATCATAGCAACAATTTCTTCATCTTTAGTATTGGTCATGGAGCCTTCCTCACTTTCTTCAGATTCTTGTGGGTTTACCTTCAACGCCAATGTTGTGGCTACCTTCTTCTTTTTGTGATCCTCTTCACTCCTTTTGATGTTAATTTCGTATGTCATCAAGGAGCCAACTAATTCGTCCAAAGTCAAGGTGCTGAGATCCTTTGAATCTTAAATTACAGTGGCCTTTGTGTGCCACTGTGGTGATAGAGATCTTAGTACCTTCCTTACAAGATCTCGGTTTGAATACTCCTTGCCAAGAGCCTTCAAAACATTTGTAATCTCCATCAGCCTCGCGAACATTTCAAAAATAGATTCTTCTGATTTCATCATGAACAACTCATAATCTCGGACCAATAGGTTTGCTTTGGTCTCCTTGACTTCTGATGTTCCTTCGTAGATCAAGCGAAGCTTGTCCCACATTTCCTGCGTAAAGGCGCACATAGAGATTCGTGAATATTTGCTTTGGATGTATAGCACACTGAATTATATTCATGGCCTTAAAGTTAGCTGCACAATTATTGATATGTTCATCATCCCAATCATCTTCATTGTCAGGCAACTTATAAGGACCTTTATTGATCACATTCCACACATCATACTCTTGAGCACGTAGAAAAACATACATTCTATTTTTCCAATAAGTATAATTTGTTCCATCGAAAAACGGAGGTCTATGTACCGAATGCCCTTCGGGCATCATCCCTCTGTTTGCCATGATCTAGGATCTAGCCCTGTGACCGTGTGGTCGACTCAATCATAGGCCAGGGCTCTGATACCAATTATTGTGCCATATCTAGCGGCAATCAAGAGGGGAGGGGTGAATTGATTGCTCCCAAAAAAACTTAAAACGACGATATGCTTGTTAAGAATGTTGACAGCCGTATTATAAGGAATTCTTAAACATACAAGCACTCATTCTGACACGAACATGATCTCTCTCGTGAACACAAAGAGGAGTAAGTAGCGGAACTCTAATAGAGGGAAAGATCACTCGACTTAGCATTGGCCCACTCGTAAAAATAAGCGATAAAGCAAATCACAAAGAAGCTCAAGATTTTTAGGTGGTTCGGGTTCACAAGTGTATCCCCTACGTCCACCCCTCACCGAGTGAGGATTAACGCTCCACTATGATGTGAGCCACACATGTTGTATTCAACATCAACAACACACACGGCAGCCGAGCTGGGCCACCAATCCACACACACACGCTTGTGTCACAGTTCACAAGCAAACACACAAAATCCGAGTTCAAGGAGATAATGATTACATCAATTATTCAAGATAGATCCAAGAGGAGCTGGAGAAGTAAAAGGAAACTGATTTTTCAGTGGATAGAGCTCCCCATTTCATTTCATCGAGTGTGCTTGAGCTTTTCTGCAGGAGGAAGAATGTTCTTCGGAGATGGCGGACGATTCTTGGCGTCTACTTGCGTACCACTTGATTAACCACGCAGCATTCAACAAAGACTTGTTAGGAAGATGAAATACAACCCTTCTCCTCCAATATTCATGCCCAAATCGATCTGGAGAAGGTGTGGAAGCTGCTGCCGCCGCCCTGCACAACAAGAAGAACATAATAGTGTATTACCTTCAAAAGCTTAGATCTGGACGCCCTAGGAGCTTCTATTTATAGAGAAAACAAGTTTCCACACTTGTGGAAGACTTTAGGACCACAAACCAATCATCTGTGAGCATTTGGAACAGAGTGGGTAGGGTTTCGAGCAAGAACACAAAAGTCGCAAACGGCGCCGTCGCAGAGGTGTCGACACCTGGTGTCGACACCGGGGCCAATGCCTTAGCAGAAAACTGCCAGCCAGTGCAGTTCAAAGTCGGTGTCGACACCAGGTGTCGACACCGAGGCTAGTGCCATAGCAGAAAAACTATCGGCCAGAACATATTGAAGTGGGTGTCGACACCTGGTGTCGACACCTACTTCCCAGGCCAAATAAAAACAGAACATGGGGGATGGGGTGTCGACACCGGCATCCTAAGTGTATGGAATTAAGACCCGACAGAACATTGGGATCTTGGTGTCGACACCTGGTGTCGACACCAAACCTTTATGAATGCAGAAACACCCAATCATGCTAGAAACAAAACATACAACCTCACCGGGGTTTTGCCATTATAAATGGGGTGTTAGAAGACCTTCCAACCTGCAAGAACACCACACGAAAATTAGATTTGTATTGGCATTCATATAACAAATCTACTCATGCATTCCACATTATATCATGAACCTTTGAATGTTCAAGGAAGCTTACCCCTGTGGCATTTTCCAAGTTCTAACATGTGAGATAGGAAGGCTATTTCTATATGATTTTCATTGACCATCCATGATTAGTTTCGTGACACATTCCATTAATTATGCACAAATTAGCACCTAGATTTGGATGCATACCTTTACCCATCCGTACCACTTTGTATTGTGACCCTGTGATAAACTCACACATGTGGCTATTTTAGCTGAACCCAAGGGTTTTAAAAATCATTGACAAATGTTTCATGAGAGTATATCATCACTTCAATGAGCTTGCTTAGAATTTGCAACTTCAAGTGCTGCGAAGTTATAAACAGTTCAGCACAGATTTACCCAATTCCATATGACAGAAGATCAATGAATTGCATATAGATTTTCATCATTTGAACACACAGTTGATATTGGATTTCAAATTTCATTCCACCAATCAATCATGAACTTTGCCATTTCATAAAACAAGAACTCAACGAAACATTCATCAAGAGGATCTAGAGAGTAAACATGTAAACCATTCAGTCACATGGCATTGATCATCATCAAAAGTCTTTGAGTCACACATCATAATCTTGGGAGCAACAACATCCATTAAAAGGAGACCTTCCCCTAGTGCAGATGGGGGGGGGGAGTTTTCTGTTTTGTTTTTTTCTAAGGGAAAATATTATCTCCCCAACGTGATGAGACATCCATAGTGAGTTCCTCGATGGGGGTGGGTGAGAGCCTTATACCCATATCACGACAATATCATTTAATGTTTTAAATTATAACATCCAAGATTCATAGAGGTATTGGGATATAAAATGTACTTACAACGAAAGACATTGTGCCCACTCGCAACCACAACGAGGAGGAGGAAGATAACGGCTATCACTAACAGTTGGATAGAGAGCCGCGTGACCTCTCGCAGCACTCCTTGGTTTTCTCTCTCTATTTAAGCATGAATGCATGTAACCTCTATGGGAGTCACAACCTGGGATGCTTATATAGAGGGGAGGGACCAGTTTAGGGTTTTTAACCTAATTGTGTTACTACCTATAATCGGAACCCATGGATAACATTATTCCATTAGTCTGGATTTTATGTGTGTCTAAGTTTAGCATTCCAGTAACCCACATAAGAGGATCACTAACACTGGGTGAGACCCAACATTATTCCACTTGGTCCAACTTATCATAATAACATCAAATCATCACTTTAAAATACATACGTATACTACAATTATATATATAATTTTGAAAATGACTTTGAATATTTGATGTTCTGGACTTGCACCTGAAAAGAAAACTCGATACATGCATGATTTATAACAAAAAAAATCACACACTGTTCTAGACAATGGGATCCGAAAGTTTAAATTATAAAAAATCAAATGACACGAGTCATGGCGGTAAATGTATTCGAATTACGCACCACCTATCATGTACCACAATGTCATCAATTTCTTATAATTGAACACTATATATGGCACTTGCAAACAAACTAAAACTTAATGTTCATTTGTCAGTCACCAGCTAAACATGTAATTTTGCCAACTATAATCTATGAAGCTGTGTACACAGTTTTAAACAAAAATAGGCAAAATAATAATAGAAGAATCATGCCTTAAATGTGATTACAAATAACTATAAGTGTCAAACATTAAATATCATAGGGTATCGAGGGAATTAATAAGACTCATCTGAATCATATGACTACAAAATATGCTAGCTGGTAATCCCTTAGCGAGTGGGTCTACTATCATAATACATGTCTCAATATGCTCAATAGACACCTCATGATTCCTCACTTTATCTCTAAAAGTAAAATACTTTATGTCTAAGACTCTACCACCTCGGATGCCTTATTGTTCTTAGAGAAGAAGACCGTGTAGACACGCCATTCTTGACGCCTCCTGAGAAAGTCTCATATTACTATATAACGCCCCGCAACGGCTTACGCATTTTGAATCACTCGAGTGCTTCCTTTTCTCGGGTCTTCTTCTGCCTTTTTCGGCATCCGGAATCGTCTCGTCACGGCATTCGGACGGCATCAACACCAGTCAGACGTATCAAGAGGTTCCGGAACCAAGATGTTGACTGCCGGGCGGCCGCTGAGTAGGACCCGGGTGGGTCTTAATGGGGGCGTCCAGGCCCCTGGACGCCCCCATATTTTTGATTTTATTTATTTCTTTTCTCAGGGCCTTAAACTAACTAAAAAATATATATATTAATGGAGGCGTCCAGGCCTCTGGACGCCTCCATAAAAATAATAATAATAAATGTTTGTAAAAAAGCCAGTTGGCATAAAAACACAAAAAATAATAAATAAAAAATATATATTTGGAGGCGTCCAGGCCCCTGGACGCCTCCATAAAAACAATTATAAAAAATCAAAATGCCAGCCTTGGCACAAAAGATAAATAAAAAATAATAAAATAATATATTTATGGAGGCGTCCAGGCCTCTGGACGCCTCCATCAAATCCCTCACGGGCGCCGGCCACCGAACGACGGTTTGTCGTGTGTGAAAAAATCTAAATTATAGAGACGTCCGGTCAACTGGACGCGCCCATTTCTGAATCACGAGACGCCGCTCACAAAACCACGCGTTGTGCCAAACCGCGTGCGGCCGTCGTCGGTTTTCGGTGGACCTGCTTGAGGCGTCCGGGACCCTGGACGCCTCCACAAAAGTATTCCAAAAAAATATATATAAATAGAATAAAATATTAGTTCGACCCTGATGGAGGTGTCCAGGGTCCTGGACGCCTCCACCCTCCGGAGCCCTATAAATAGAGGCCCACCCCCTCAGTTCTGGAGGAGCTTAGAAGTGATCCGATAGGCTGCCGGAGCCCAGAGGCTACGGAGTCATTTTCTAACCCGTGGGTTCTTTTGTAGGTGGAGGTTCTGCCGGCTTCTCGGGTGCTCACGCTCGCGAGAGGAAGGTCGTCTTCATCCACCGTGCTTCCACGTCGTCCCCACGCTGCCGGAGCTCCACCGGATTTCACCCTCGGCTCATCCAATAAGCCTTTTCTTCCCCTTTTTCTTCGTAGTTCTTTTGCATTCATCATCTCGCATCCTCTATCCCCCTTCATAAGGGCGCCTCTTCTTTTATACTTCTTGCATCCATCATCTCATTTTCCTCCTACTCGAGTCCGAGAGGGGTTTAAAAGATAACACCAACCAGGTGTGTGTCTTGCCATCATTTCGTTATTTTTATCGCAAGGATTTGAATACTACACCTCCATCTTTCTAATCCACTTGTCATTTAATTGTCGTTGTTTTGCAAGGGTAGCCGAGGAAAGCCCTCTCCGTCGGCCGGCCGGAGGGAGAGGAAGAAGCAACCCGCCATCTCCCACTCTTGAGGTAGGCGCGATCACTTTCTTATTTTGGGGTCTTTCGGCCCCTGGCGATCACATCTTATTTTCGAGGCCGCGACGAGTCACTTCCCCAATGGCCGTTTAAATTTCCGTTCTTATATTGTCTTTATACTCTGTTATATTCTGCTCATATTCTCGAGGCCGCGGCGAGTCACTTCCCCAATGGCCGTTTAAATTCCCGTTTTTATATGTTATATTCTTATCTATTCGTGTTCTCGAGGCCGCGGCAAGTCACTTCCCCAATGGCTGTTTCAATTCTTGTTATTTAATTTTTGCACCATTCCCGTCCCCCCGAGGCCGCGGCGAGTCACTTCCCGCTATGGCCGTTTAAACCCCATATTTTGCTATATCACACTTGTCCCGCTCGCCCCGCCGGAGCAATCTCCCATGGTGGTCCCTTCTCTCTCTTCTCTTATTTCTGTGTTGCAGCAAACAAACACCAAAAGAAAGAAAAGAGGAGCCCGCGCGCGCTCCGCGTCCTCTCCGCTCTTCCCCGAACCGCGTGACGTCGCTCACAGACCGTAGCGAAATTGTCACAATATATATTGATAGGCCTAAAGATGAAGTTCACAAACGATAGAACGATAGAGCAATCACCAAATTTCACAATTGAATGGCTTGTCTACCAGTCTCATAACAAGTAATAAACTTTACTACCATGATGGATGCCACTATAATGCTCTACTTCTCATTGTACCTACAAATACCTCCCCTTGCCAAGAGGAAGATGTACCTTAAAGTGGACTTCCTTGTGTCTAGGTAACCACCATAATTATCATCAGCATAGCCAATGACCTCCAAATGATCTGACATTCTATATGTGAGCATATAATCTATCGTGCCTCGGAGATAACACACAACCTTTTTGGCAGCCACCCAATGATCCATGTCTATGTTACTCATATACCTATTGAGCATATCCACATCAAAAGTAATATCTAGACATGTACAAGTTTGAAGGCACATCAGGCTCTCAACCGTTGAAGTATAAGGAATGTGTGACACTATAGCTTACTAAATTTATTGCCTTTAACAATGAGTACTCTATCGGGTGCACTAAACTGCATGTTGAAATTTTCCAATATCTTTGAGATATAAGTTTTCAAGGAAAGATCAAGAGTGCCTCAGGGTCTATCCCTAATGATTTGAATGACTAAAACATAATAGATATCACCCAAATCTTTTGTCTTAGAGTTCTTCGAAAGAAGTATATGTGTTTCATACAACAAACTAAGATCACTATTGACGCGGCGGCGTCGGGGGAAGGATCGACGGAAACTCCGATAACACGATCGGAACTAGATAGGTTACTACCTCGCGCAGCTCAGCATCACGCCGGACGGTCTCACACCGGGCGACACACTCTTCTCACAAGGGAGTTGAGGGAAGGAAATGCAAGAGGAGGAGAACTCTTCTCACGTACAAACTAAAGCTTCATTCAATTCATCATATCATACGTAACACCCTTAGCCTTCCTTTATATAGGAGGAGGCTATAACAACAATACCCTCAAAGTTTCACTAATTGTGTTTATACCCTAGCCTAATAAAACAAAACCCACCCACCTAACTTTTGACCTGTGGGTTTTAATCAAATAAAATACATAAAATACACACGTCTTTTGACTAGTCTAGAAGATGAATACATACACACAAATACGTATACGCAATACACACAAATGAAATACAGACACAATATACTACCGTAGCCACCAACCGAGTCTTCAGGAAGTCGGATCTCCGAGCCATAAGCTCGATGCAGTCGGGGTGGTGCGGCGTCGGCTCCGAGTAGTGGGCACGGTAGTGGACCCGGTGTCCCCACCATGGACTTACAAATTGGTGTGCGTAATTAATTATGTTTTTGAACTTCCCCAAATTGACTAACCCAAGCATTCTATCATTTGAGTTGCTCAAATTTATTCCTAAGTCAATTGGGTTTCAAGACTTATTCCTTGGAGTTCAAACATCCTTTTTAAACTCACTGCTGAAACCTCCTTAATATGAAGACAGGGCGGTGTCGACACCTGGTGTCGACACTCATCCCTGAGCTCTCATTTTTTTTGGCGGGCAGAATTGGGCTAAACCGGTGTCGACACCTGGTGTCGACACCGTCCGGTCGCGACCCTTTTCGCGAACCGGCCCGTGGGGTTCGAACCCCATTCGAACCCGATCGAACCCCCTCTCCTTCATGCCCTAAAGCCCCTCCCTAACTCGTTCCGCCCTCCTTTCATCCCCACGCCCATCCTTGCAAGCACACAAGCCCTAGAACGAGCGGACGACGCCGCGGCACCCGCGCCCTCCCCTTGCTGAGCATCCACAGCTGCCTCCTTCGGCCATTGTCCCCTGGAACATGGGTGCCTTGTGGAGAAACTGTCCATCCGAGGTAAGGGCTCCCTCATTGAACAGAGCGACCTATTTCTTGCTTCCTTCATCTCCATTGGAAGTGGTTTCTAATGGCTCCAAAGAGGCATGCATCCGGCAAGGAAAAGGTTGAGGAATCCCGTGGAAAGAAGGAAGTCAGGGCTAAGACTGATGAACATCATGTCCTCCAGCAGAAGCCCACGCCCGCACAGTTTAAAATGATGGATAGAAAAGTTCTTCGACCACGGGCTGTTGATTTTCAAGATCTGCACAAAGTACTTCCCGAACTGCTACCGTTGATAGAGGCTCAGCCAAATTTGGGTTCATTTACGTCCAGTCATAGAAAAATCTACCATTCACTTGTGCTCCAATTTTATGGTAACATGGTTGTCAACAACATCAAGTATACGACTGTCGTAAATGGCCAAGTTATCACTCTTTCAAGACGTTTTCTAGCAGGTGCATTTGATTTGCATAATGCTGGTGATACTTATGAGAATGCAATGCATGCAGAACATGAGGTTTATGAGATAATGACAGGGGAAGAAATGGGGGACAGGTCCGTTAGCGGCCTAAATGCAAACCATTTCCCCCCTCTACAACGCATTCTCCATCACATGCTGACTACCATATTACTTCCCAAGGCTGGAGGAAGAGAAAAAGTCACAGATCATCAAATGTTTCTGTTATATTGTCTACTGCAGCGAGAGCCGATCAACTTTCCTTCGGTTCTGCTTGATCATATAACTAGCTGTACCCAAAACCGCAGTAGAACTCTTCCGTATGCAGCCGCCTTAACTACTGTCTTTCGTGCGGCCAACATCTCACTGAAAGATGAGCCATGTCAAACACTACGGGAAGCAGACATTTACATTGTTCATTCAATCTGCAAGAACATGGGCTATGTAAGGAATGCTCAAGGACATTTAGTGCTGACACTCAAAGCTGTGCCAGAAAAGGATCCCGAGGATGCTTCTGATGATGAAGATGCCGATGCTCCCCATGAACAAGGTGGCACCTTCGGAACTCACGCAGCCTCCAAGGACTTATCTGGATTACAACTCTCGATGGAGACTATGGGTGGTGAGGTGAGTCAACTCAGGGAGACGGTGGACGTTCTTACTCAAGATGTGGCAGAATTGAAGCTTCATCACACCACGTACCTCCAGGCATTTCAGTCTATCAATACTTCCCTTGATGCTCTTAAAACTGCATGGATGCTTAAACCGCCCAGTTCACAACCATAGCTGATCACATTCGCCATCCACCTCCTCCACCTTCCTCCGAGTCGAACTGAATCCTGTTGTTACTTGCTGGTAATGCTACTTGTGTCCCGGTTCCCCCTTATTTTTTGTTGATGCCAAAGGGGGAGATATATGTTTTATCTATGTTGCTTATGTGTATCTTGCTTATGTGTGGTGCATGCTTGCATGCCTGCATGTTCATATGCACTTCTTTGTTAGAAATCGAGTATATGAGTCTGGTTTAGTTATTTCATGGCATAGCATGGCATGTTCAGTTTGTTTGGTCAAGGAGTTTCTTGGTTCACATATCCTCTAATGAAATTGCTAATTATGGCTATGAAATTGTTGAGTTGTTGTTGCCATTATGATCAACTTATATGAAAGCTTGTGGTTCATTGCATGAATGACCAATTTCATGTTAAGGCTAACATGGTTACTTGATGCTTTGTCACATGGATTGCACATGGTCTTTATGTCACTTACTTGCGGATCTATCTAGTCTTTTTGGACAGTAGCACATAGCATTTTTGTCATCATCAAAAAGAGAGAGATTGTTGCTCCCAAGATTATGATGTGTGACTCAAAGAGTTTTGATGATGATCAATGCAAAGTGACTGAATGGTTTACAGGTTTACTCTCTAGATCCTCTTGATGAATGTTTCGTTGAGTTCTTATTTTATGAAATGGCAAAATTCATGATTGATTGGTGGAATGAAATTTGAAATCCAATATCAACTGTGTGTTCAAATGATGAAAATCTATATGCAATTCATTGATCTTCTGTTATATGGAATTGGGTAAATCTGTGCTGAACTATTTATAACTTCGCAACACTTGAACTTGCAAATTCTAAGCAAGCTCATTGAAGTGATGATATACTCTCATGAAACATTTGTCAATGGTTTTTGAAACCCTTGGGATGAGCTAAAATAGCCACATGTGTGAGTTTATCATAGGGTCACAATACAAAGTGGTACAGATGGGTAAAGGTATGCATCCAAATCTATGTGCTAATTTGTGCATAATTAATGGAATGTGTCATTAAATTAATCATGGATGGTCAATGAAAATCATATAGAAATAAGCCTTCCTATCTCACAGGTTAGAACTTGGAAAATGCCATAGGGGTAAGCTTCCTTGAACATTCAAAGGTTCATGACATAATGTGGAATGCATGTTCTTGAAGGTTGAAAGGTCTTCTAACACTCCATTTATAATGGCAAAACCCCGGTGAGGTTGTATGTTTTATTTCTAGCATGATTGGGTGTTTCTGCATTCATAAAGGCTTGGTGTCGACACCAGATCCCAATGTTCTGCCGGGTCTTAATTCCATACACTCAGGATGCCGGTGTCGACACCCCATCCCCCATGTTCTATTTTTATTTGGCCTAGGAAGTAGGTGTCGACACCAGGTAACGACACCAGGTGTCGACACCCACTTCAATATGTTATGGCCAGTAATTTTTCTGCTGTGGCACTAGCCTTGGTGTCGACACCTGGTGTCGACACCGACTTTGAACTACACTGGCCGATAGTTTTCTACTAAGGCATTGGCCCCGGTGTCGACACCAGGTGTCGATACTTCTGCGGCGCCGCCATTTGCGACTTTTGTGTTCTTGCTCGAAACCCTACCCACTCCGTTCCAAATGCTCACAGATGATTGGTTCGTGGTCCTAAAGTCTTCCACAAGTGTGGAAACTTACTTTCTCTATAAATAGAAGCTCCTAGGGCGTCCAGATCTAAGCTTTTGAAGGTAATACACTATTTTGTTCTTCTTGTTGTGCAGGGCGGCGGCAGTAGCTTCCACACCTTCTCCAGATCGATTTGGGCGCGAATATTGGAGGAGAAGGGTTGTATTTCAACTTCCTAATAAGTCTCTGTTGAATGCTGCGTGATTAATCAAGTGGTACGCAAGTAGAAGCCAAGAATCGTCCGCCATCTCCGAAGAACATTCTTCATCCTGCAAAAAAGCTCAAGCGCACTCAATGAAATGAAAGGGGGAGCTCTATCCACTGAAAAATCAATTTCCTTTTGCTTCTCCAGCTCCTCTTAGATCTATCTTGAATAATTGTTGTAATCATTATCTCTTTGAACTCGGATTTTGTGTGTTTACTTGTGAACTGTGACACGAGCGTGTGTGTGTGTGGATTGGTGGCCCAGGTCGGTTGCCGTGTGTGTTGTTGCTGTTGAATACAGCGTGTGTGGCTCACATCATAGTGGAGCGTTAATCCTCACTCGGTGAGGGGTGGACGTAGGGGACACACTTGTGAACCCGAACCACCTAAAAATCCTGAGCTTCTTTGTGATTTGCTTTATCACTTATTTT
The DNA here is from genome assembly GCA_022559845.1 of Amorphophallus konjac. NCBI lineage: Eukaryota > Viridiplantae > Streptophyta > Magnoliopsida > Alismatales > Araceae > Amorphophallus > Amorphophallus konjac. The sequence goes on along the minus strand of CM040121.1, from coordinate 65,923,389 downwards.
TACGAGTGGGCCAATGCTAAGTCGAGTGATCTTTCCCTCTATTAGAGTTCCGCTACTTACTCCTATTTGTGTTCACGAGAGAGATCATGTTCGTGTCAGAATGAGTGCTTGTATGTTTAAGAATTCCCTATAATACGGCTGTCAACATTCTTAACAAGTATCTCGTCATTTTAAGCTTTTTTTTGGAACAATCAATTCACCCTCACCTCTTGATTGCCGCTAGACATGGCACAACAGATGTATTGTCTAGTGAGTTTTCTGTACTCCTTTGGTTGGTAGCTTCACTTTGAACGTTTTCTTCTGTACTCAATGTTCATAAGTTTATACTTACTCTCATCTATTTTTCTAAAAAGTACTATCTCAACCGATTTCAAACATCAAAGAGGTCTTATGGATTTGCCATTTGCAAGGAGCTCTCAAATTTTGGACATTGAGCCAATACTTTTCATGCCGAAACGAGAACCTCCCTTGTTAGTGCCAAGCTACCTTCAACAAGGTGTGGCCTCAAAGCTGAGGGAGATACTCTCAATGCTTCCTGTTTCTCTATTCTATGGGGTTATTAATGTTAGCCAATCGATAGATAATGACCTCTACATGAAACGTCTATCTGTAACTTATCCTTTTTGATGATGTCTTTTTCCAAGAGAGTATGGGATTCAAGTATAGGTGGTACTATATAGTCCAATTTGTTTGTACCTTGTAAACGTTAGTGGAATGAAATGACCCATAGTTGACCAAAAAAAAGAAGAAGAATAAGAAACTTATGTGGTGTATGGTTCCAGTATTTTTTTTGTACAATTGCATGATAAAAAATTATCCTAACAAAAAATTGTGATAATTTGTTAATCTTAAAACACTTCACTATCGTGTTTTACAAGAAAAATGATATTTTTCAAAAATTGTGTAGACCCATTTGACAACACTTTTAAATAAAGTAGTATAAATTATAATAATTGGAGAAGCAATAAAAATCTTGCAGACATACAATGAATTCAAGATACTTGTCCATGTTTTCCTTCACTAGGTTTGTCTCCTTCTTCAAATGACAACATTGTGTATTAAAAGCATCATGTTCCATGATCCATCCGATAATATTCTCTAAAAATAATTGGAGAACCATTAAGTAGATCTGCCACAAATTTCTTTCCACTTAGCATTAAACCTCTTATGCATCATCGAGAAGTCCCAACATTTTGATCACATTTTAAAATATATGATTAAACTAAATATAAAGTTGCACTATACAATTCATCTCGACGAGGAATGCAATCTTCCTCTTCAGCATCAAAATCTTCATTGAAATCTACGCAGTCAAATAATTCATTTTTTTTTTGGAATCAAGAGAATTCATTCATATCACATAAGCAGCAAGATACAAGGGGGACAAAGACCAAACCACAAACACAACCCTCTCTGACCTATGAAGACAAATGCCCAACGGGCCACATAAGAAGAGAACAGAGAGACAATAACAACAGCCCGAGGGCGGGGCACTCCTGACGATGATGGGGCAGCTGACGAGTCGAAGGCGAATGATAACAACCTCGAGGAGCACAAGGCGTCCAGACCGCATACACCTATAGCGGTGAGTAAAAGAGACCCGGGAGACAAGCAACCGAGGGGTGCTTGGAAGAAGCGTAGCATCTCCGAGCTCTGAAAGAACCGAGGGGTATCCGTCACCTGCAAGAGCGACTAGCTGGCCTCCTTCTTCGACCGGAGAGCCACACGCGTGCCGAAGGCCCGGGGGGACAAAAGGGTTTGGAAGAGGGAGAAAGGGAAGAACGCCGGAGGAGGGGGGGGGGGAGGGAGAGGGGAAGCTAGAAGGGGGACGCCGGAGGAGAAGAGAGGGAGGGGGCGAAGGGAGGGCAGCAGAGGTGGGGGGGGGCAGCTGGAAACGGCGGGAGAGGGAGGGGGGAAAGGCGGCAAAGGAGGAGGGGGGGGTGACCCGAGGGAGGCGAACGGGCCCCGGGGCAGGGGTAGGCAGTGGGTCGGCTGGGGGGGGGAGGGCAAAAGGGAAAGCAGAGGGCGGCCGGAGGAGGGGACATGTGGGAGTGAAGCGGGAAGGGAGGGGGTACGCCGGGGAGGGGGTTAAGATTGAGGAAGGAGGAGGCAGAAGGTGGCCAGAGGAGGGGGATCACCACAGAGGGGGGGATGCGAAGGGAGGAGGGACGGAATGGGGGGATGTCGGCGAAGAGGAAAGACCCGGGAGGGGGGGAGGAAGGGGGAATGAGGACGGAGAACTCCGAGGAAGGCGCCGGAGGGGAGGGGGAAGAAACAGCAAGGGAAGGTGGAAGGGAAGGAGAAGGTAGGCGGGGGAGGGAGGCCGGAGGGCAAGCGCGGGGGGGGGGGGGGGGGGGGGGAAGAAGGGCAAAAGGGAGGAGGGAGAGAGCCAGAGAAGGTCGGAGGAGCTCCGATCTCCCTGAGATTCTAGGTAGGGTTTGGGAACCTACCTGACAAAAGCCCGGTGAACGCCCCCGGAGAGACGAACCGGATGTGAAGCCTTCGGAAGAGGAGAAGGGGGAGGGGGGGGAGTCTCCGGCGGGAGCTCCCCCCCTCCCAACGGTTCCGCTAGGGAGCTCGCGACGGGACGGGGGAGCGCTCGGCGTGCAGCAGGCGCCTCCCCGCAGTCAAATAATTCATTGGCCATGCCACCTAAAATAAATGACATTTTATAATCAATTAAACATTCATGGCAACACATGAGAAACAAACAAATGGAGCAAAAATCAGGTATAAGCAAATTGGCATACACAAAGTATAGCATGCCATAGTGTATGTCTAAAATTATCTCGAAGTTAACGAAACTTGGTTTGAGAAATGAGAGTTGAAATCAGTGAAATTCCTATCATTTGAATTACAGATAGGAGGGACACAAAGAAAAATGCATTCCAGAAGATGTGCAGTAAAAAAACATGGATATCATGAATTCAAACATCCCTTCTAGGAAAATGCATGAGCACATAGCACATAGAGACTCGAGAACATCCAGCAACTTTGGAGACAGATATGCTATTGCGACAGGTTCTATCCCAAGTTACATGAAGGATGTAATTATCAGGACGTTCTGGCCAAGTTCAATAAGTGGGATTTTGTTAATTGGGTGGGGTTAGCGCATCCGACCCCAAGAGGTCGAATGTGCTCTAGTTTGTGTGTGAGAGGAGCGATGGGGCTCACATCACTCTCTCTCATCGATTAAATGATCCCCCCAATCTTAACCGAAAACCAAACTGGCCTAATAGGTTTTTGAATGTATTGATAAGAAATTTCAAAGTTTCTGATCCGATTGAAAGTATATTAATTACCGCTTTGCCAGATCATAATCAATGACATAAACCTGTATGCAGAGCAAGCATCATTTAGAAAAAAAAGCTAAGCGATCCTTTCGTATACCAACAGAAACTTACACAAATGTGAGTCCACCAAGCAAAGCAATAGTCAGTTGATTGGGAACTGGATCCTTTTAGCATCATTTATCTGCACATTTGCCCTACTCCGACAACTATAGCAACCATAATAAGACATTTATTTCTAGAAGGACAAGGCCACTTATTCCGTAACCAGCATGAGAGCCCTTTTTACGTATTAAACAGAGATACTAAGCAGTGACTGAGGAGCTCATGCTTAGAAAAAAAAAAAGGTCAAGATAATGACCCCCATAAAAATTAAAACTCGTGAGAGAAGGTGATCATAATTGCACAACCATCACACTCTCAATTCAACGTCCTTGGTCAAAAATTCTATCGAAGAAAGAGATTGCCGTGACTTGATCACCCGTTGTAGCCATGAGCACTTGGTTGAAGCCCACGCTCTTACAGTGTAGACTAGTCTTTTTTTCTTTATGTGCGCTGATTATAGGGTGTCACTCTCTTTACGTTATGTTTATATCTTTGGGTCTTGGATCCAAGATGTATGTCTTGATTTGTATCGGCCAGACTTGAAGTCTGCGACTGTCTCGCTTGTATTTACACTTGGGTTGAACGAAGGTATTCCCTTTTCTACCCCACCCAAAAAAAGAGATAATGGTAGAGTTATCAATTGAAGAGAAATGCCCGTTGCAGTTCATTTTGAAAGCAACGCAACCGCCCTTACAATTTTTTTTTGATGTTTAACCATGAATGTTGAGTTATTGGAATTAAATCAGTTTTAAACAAAAGAGCAAAAATCTTATAAATTTGGGTACGTGTAAGAACTATTAGTTATATTTTGGTGGAGTTTTCTATGTTGTGTAAAGAATGTTAATTGGGTTAGACTTCAACCTTTTTTATCATTATTTAGACTTGGAGTTTTTTTTAAATAAAGATATATATATTTTTAGATCTGATTTGAGATTGATGTGAATTTTGTTGATGCTTATCACGTACATATTGACCATCTCTTTCTTGTTTTTATTTGAAAATATAACAGATATTGAAGAGACGTGGTCTCGTACTGAAACCTGAGCCGTCCGATCTCGGTATAACCACACTCGATTTGTATTTTACAAGATGGAAAACGGGTCAGGGGGCCCAGGGTATCAACCCTTGGGAAAATCATCCGACGCTCAAGTCAGCGAAATAGTAGAGCACTTGTGCGGAGAATAAGGGGGAGACATGGGGTGAGCACGAGACCGCTCTTCACCAGTGAGAGCGGTTGAGATTGCTCAATATGACTTACCTTTCTGGAAGGCTTCACTTGGCTTATATAGTGGTTCACTGTCTTTTCGGGTCTTGAGAAGAGGGAGTGTTGTGGGATTGGTCGATTACGCACAGCAACCTTTTGGGCTTTTCCTCGAGCGACCGTTACTCAGGCTCCCTGGTTTGGAGGTCGCCAAGGTTGCATTGGACCGAGTGGATTGGGCTTCAAGATAAGTGGGCCCAATAATGGGACCGTCACTTGTTAGATTTCATGGGTCCAATTGGGTCGCACATCTTTTGGGCCGCGAGTTTACCCCTCTCCATATAGTTATTATTTAGATTTTCTTATAGTATAATGTAGGTATATATAAAATAGTGCTATTCCATGGTGTAAGCCATAATTAGATGATGCATGTAAAAATACTTCATGCTTAATGGTACAATTTTTATTAAAAATAGTAAATATTATAGAGTATTGTTTTTGTGAAATATGCAAATTAGATAAATAAGTAATTACATCATTATGTGACTTGCTCATAAACGAAGAACTCTTACAATGCGCCAATGTAATGAACATGGAGGAAATGATTATGATTTATTTCTTTATAGTAGTAAAATAGTTAAATATCGGAGAGTACGAGAAAGATTTCTGTAGCGGCAGGAAAATGGTTCTTAGGCCACGTACCACCTTCTCTATTTATTTGTTGGGAAAAATTATCTCGCGCCCGTGGATGCCTGCACACGCCAAGAAACCAGAAGGGCGTCAGAAGGAGTCCCGAGTGTTACCCCAGGGGACAACCCTCATATGCTTAAGTCAGCAAGGGATTCAATGAGCTATAGAGAAGAGCAGAGTGAGAGAGAAGTATGAGTCGTAGTAGTTGATCCAGGAGGCGTGTAGATTCTCTGCACGCGTGCTCGCTGCTCCCAGCAGGCTCTCGGAGAGTGCTCGTTGGGTGGTAAGGCTGTACAGGAGGAGGTGGCTCTCTAGACGCAGTAGATGGCCTCTCTGTCGTAGTTGCAGGGTGAGTTGCTCTCTTCTTTGTAGGGAGCTCTGGTGGCAGAAGTATTCGCCGTATCTCCTCTTGCGTAGTAGTGTGGGGTTTAGTAGAAGAGTCTACCGTGCTCTTCTCTTCTGTCGATGTCCCTTTTATATGGGTTGTCTTGGAGCGAGGGCCTCATCCCTTGATAGGGAAGGGTCCATTTAGTAGAGCAACGTTCCTCCGCTATGTTGGCGGGGGTTTCCCATTGGAGGGCGATAGCCCCGACGTCGGTCGTTCCATGGGCGAGTCTTACGGCACTTATGGCGCGTGCTCGCCCGTTACGGGGTCAAGGTCGGCGTCGTGGAGGCAACGGTCGATCGTCGGAGTATCCTCCGGGGAGAACTGCGCTTGGGCTGGCCTCATTCGCGTCGTGGAATCTGATGCTCCTTTGGGCCGGTGATCCTCTTACTCGATTAGGCGTGCATGTTCGCCCCTAGCGTGGGCTCAGCGCTTCCGAACCTTAATGGGCCGCTCGCGCCTGGGCCGTTCCTAGGTCACACCAGATTTACCCCCCTCACTTCCCCCCTACTCTTAGTTGCCGAGCACTCGCAGGGGACTGAGAGTAACCCAAGAGAGGGTTCTTCTGCAGGGTGTGATTCGAAGGCGATTTCCTCGTACGGCGGGAGTTGGTGGCTTCGAGGCCTGCTTGGCGAGCAAGGTGCCTCTGGCAGTGGCAGAGGCCACGCTAGCAATGATGACGCCGGGTCTTGTCTCGTTTTAGGGATGTGGGCTCAGAACGGTCGCCTGACCTCGGTAGCCGTACCGTCGTAGCGGCAGGCGTCCCTTCGTCTGACCTCAGGGGGCAACCGTTGGATTGTAGTGAGCGATTTATAAGGAGTGCCGTGAGATTTTTTGAAAACCATACCCACATCTTGTTGGTCGCCGCGCTTCGTCTTAGGCTTCTGCTTCCATTTGCCTGGTGAGGATCCTTCTCCCTCGGTTCTTCTTTTCTGCGATAGTGATGCCTCCACGCAGGAGACCTCTTAGCGTCGAGTCCTCCTCTGCGGAGGAGATGCCTCAGAATCGAGGCGGTGTGCCGAGCACCTCGGGTGCGGGCACTAGTCGGCCTGACTCCCAGCCCTTAGTGGCCTACCGGGTGTTCCACGGGTTGCGGGAGACCTTCCAGATTCCCCCTGAGTACGATATCGTCTTTCCCGCCGTGGGAGATGACCTAACGAGTCACCCTACCGGCGGGATCATGATCCCGGTGGCCTCCTTCCAAGCGAGTTTTCGTATTCCGGTCTGCCCTTTCATTTCGGCCGTCCTCTATCATTACGGGCAGAGCTCTGGGAGTATAACTCCCAATTCTTATAGCATTCTCTGCGGATTTGTCTATGCTTGCCGTAGAGCGTCGGTGGTGCCGAGTGTCGACTTGTTCCGGTAGTTTTTCCTCCTCCAGAGTTGCCCGTCTGACACTTATTTCGCCTACTTCAAGGCTCGGTCCAATAACCACTTTATCTCTGTCTCCCGTACCGCGTCCAACCGTAAGAGATGGGCGGAGCAGTATGTATACCTGATCAAGTCGAAGGACTGGGAGAGAGCCTCCGATGGTTGGATGCGGGCCGGCTTTCCTCGCCCGTGGCGCAATACGAAGCCTCCCCTCAACGCCGAGGGTCATCGGGGTCTGAAAGCGGTTTTCCGGTACCCCTTAGTCGATGCAGACCACGTCTTGACTCCGGCGCTGCTTCGAGAGCTGGAGTTGTGTCCCCCGTTGCCGCAGGGTACTAGTCTTGTCTTCCCGTAGGAATGCGGCAGTAGTGGCTGATGTCAGACTAACCTCGTCTTTTCATTTTCAGGGGCGACTGAAGCATTGGGTTGGACCCCTAAGACCGTCTGGCTACCGCGGCTTGCTCCTCGCCCCATGGATCATGTCACGCCGGGAACCGGGCAGGTGTTGGTCGTCGCCTTCCCAGCCCAGGTTGCTTTTGCCCCGGGGAGGTTGAAGTATCCGGCCCCTGTTGGCATTCCTCTGGCACGTACGCCCGAGGTGTCGGTGGCCAGTGGAGGGTCTAGTTCTCGACGGAGTCTCTCCGAATCCGTTCCCAGCGTGCCCGGAGAGGAGTCTGCCATGGCTGGCGGTGGTCAGACCTATCTGACCGAGGATGAGTTGGCGGCAATCGACAGTCGTCGCCGGTCGAGGAAGAGGGGGAGGGATTCAACTCCAGCCAGGAGTCGGGTCCCGCCCTCGTCTGGGGCGCTTCCCCCCCATTGTTCGCCTGTTGCCGTCGTCGGCAGCGCCGGTAGCTGCTACTCCGACGTCCACCTCTGGTAACTGGGGGCGTGAAAGGGGCAAGGCCCCTGCTGTTGCCGAGGCTGATCCTCCTTCCCTGCAGAGGGTTCCTCGGCACGGTCGATCCTCGTCTCCACGGTGCATGACCATTGTTTACTCTTTGCAGGTGCTCGGTGAGATGCTCATTGTTGTTGGAACATCTTTCTACTTTCTAGTAGGAAGGATCGTAAGGAAGGGTGAAATCTGTTTTCCATTCTTCCACTTAGTGGGTCTAGCCGTGCTGCTTGGACGACGGCGGTGGGCTCCTCACTTTGCAGACATGGCCAGCACGTCTGGATGACTGCGGTGGGCCCCTTGGTTTGAAGGCATGGCTAGTTCGCCGGGGTGGCCTTCCTAATGTGTTGGCCTCGTGGTACCGCTGCCTTCCGCTGGCTTGTGTGGGCCTGCTGGTTCCCTGTAACGGGTGGAGCTTGCTGGTCTTCTTCCGAGAGCGGGTGGCCGGAGCTACTGGCCAAGTTTTCCTCGTGCAGGCCTTCTACCAGTGAAGCCCTTTGTTGGGCTGGGGATCTTGTCCCTCTTCTCTGGCATAGGAGGCTTCTCTGTGGGTACCCTTCCACAGAACAAAAATTGGTACCTACGCCTGCTTGAAGACTCTGCATGATCGTCGACAGAGGATGGTGCTTGGGAAGCGAGTTGTTGGAGTCATACGTCGCCATCGTCGAGCACTTTTGTTTCTCCATGTACTTATATCTGGCCCGCGTGGGGGTACTTTGCCGATTTTCTGGCAGCTTGTACTTTGACTACAGAAATACAAATTCTTTTATTCTAAGCCGATATTGATGCGTACCTTTTGTTGGAGTTCTTCTACGTGCTTTTCTTGGTGATCCTCCGTACTCGTCTTCCACGGTGCTCGTGTCCTCTGCAGGGACCCTTAGGTCGCCACTTCATTTTCGAGGGGAACCGTGCTCACCTCTAGGGAACCCGTAGGTTACCTCCTCATTTTCAAGGGGGAGCGGTGCTCGCCTCTAGGGAGCCCTTAGACTGCCTTTTCGTTTTCAAAGGGAGCAGTGCTCGCCTCTAGGGGGCCCATAGGCCACCGTGTTGTTTTCAAGGGGAGCGGTGCTCGCCTCTAGGAAACCCGTAGGCTACCTTGTTATTTTCAAGGGGAGCGGTGCTCGCCTCTAGGAAACCCGTAGGTGCTTGCCTCTAGGAAACTCGTAGGCTCCCTTGTTGTTTTCAAGGGGAGCGGTGCTCGTCTCTAGGAAATCCGTAGGCTACCTTGTTGTTTTCAAGGGGAGCGGTGCTCACTTCTAGGAAACCCGTAGGCTACCTTGTTATTTTCAAGGGGAGTCATGCTCACCTCTAGGAAACCCGTAGGCTACCTTATTATTTTCAAGGGGAGTCGTGCTTGCCTCTAGGAAACCCGTAGGCTACCTTCTTGTTGTTTGTGGGCAACTTACCTTAGTGGAGTACGGCTGGTGACGTTTTACTGGAAGTATTTCCTGAGGTTGACGGAGTTCCACGTTCTGGGTACCTCTCTCCCCCCAAGCGTCACTAGCCTGTACGCTCCTTTTTCGAGTGCTTCTGCTACCCGGTATGGGTCTTCCCAGTTGGGTGCTGATAAGTGCTATATTTTACATCATAATTTACACCACATCCATCATCTTTGAGCATTATTAGAATATATTTGTGCAACATGAGCATTAATTACATTCTCACACATTATTTGAGTCTTCATGCATTTTATCATCTTTTTGAGCTTAAAAGACCATGTGAGAAATATTTAAATATTTACACAATTATTTTGGAATTAAATAGATTGATATTTTATTTTTCAGGAGAAGCGACCTAGATCAAGGCGCTATTTAAATAACGACAGATGCAAGAGCGTGTCTTCAGCAAGAAGCGACAGCTCCAAGGGCGTCAATTCAGTTGATAAAAGAAAGTGAAAAAGAATAAAAAAAGAGAGAAAAGAATTAGCGCCCGAGAGGAGGTCGCTAATCATAGAAAGGACGCCCAAAGTGAAGGTCGTCAATTCCTATTTTACGAAAAATGTGGAAATAGCAAATGAGGAATTAAGAAAACTGACGCTCGAGGTGCAGTCGCTACTTCAAGAAAGGACGCCCTAGATTAAGGCGTCATTTAAAGAAAGACGCCCCTGAGGAAGTCGCTATTCAAGTTCAACCAGAAAAGGCAACTGCAGTTCCCGATCGAGCTATTCTTCCTTGTTTTGATTTATCTACGAAGAAACAGTGGAAAGGAGGACTCTATTATGAGTAAGGACTCTATTGGAGTAATGATCCATTGCTGGAAATAAGGATATGCATCAAGATTGGAGTCCACGGTCGAAGGAAACTGCCGAATGCCATTAAAAGGATGCCATGGTCGCAGGGTTACGAGAGACAGTTTGGAGATCTGCCTTAGGGTTTAATTTCGAAGCCTTTACTTTCATCTTTTGCAGTTGCATTATTCATCAAAGTTCTTCGTTTTTAAGTCTTCTCCAACTTCTTCTTCTTGCTCATCTTCTAATTCTTGCACGTTTTTATTCTATAATTAGTTTTTCAAAGTTCTGTCTACGGATTTTACTGTTCACCCGATTTTCACACCTTCTATTCTTCATCATTTTTCTCCCCCTTCTGGTCCTCATCTCTCTCTGAGTCTTCAGAAAGTTGTGCGTTTTTGAAAGTTCTTCAACTTCTTCTTCTACCTCATCTTCCAATTCCTCACCGTTTTAAAGCTATAGTCAATTTTCTAAAGTTCAGATTTTTAGAGTTCTGCACTGTTCATCCGCGACCACCTCCTGTTCATCCTTAGTTTTCTCCATCTTCCTCTCGTTTTTAAACTCCGAAGTCTTCATCAATCTTCTTCATCTTCTCCATCTCTACAACTTTCATGTTTTTCACTTTTCCTAATTCCTTCTGATTTTAAAGTTATTCTTCCTCCAAATCACCCTCTGTTTTTAATCTGGTTTTTCACTATTTCTTCTCAAAACACACCAACACACACACACCCTTTTACACTGTTTTCAAATTTCCTCCATCTATTTCTTTCTTCCTCTATTTTCCTCTCATATCCCAAAGCGGATTTTCATCCATTAGTCTTCTCACGGCGTCGGCATCCTAAGCGGGACGGCATCCAAGGCTTGGCAAGGAGGCGGCATTGCTCTTCATCCATTGGCTCTCAAGCTCTTTTCTTTTTCATGTTCTAAGTTGTGCTTTTAATTTTCATTTACATTGTACTTGCCACCTCCTAAGGTAATAAAACTCATTTTTCGCATATTGTGGTTGTCTTAATTTTCTCTCTCTATCTCCTCCAATTTCTCTTCTTAAACCCTCTCAACTTCTTTAATCAAGTTTTCCTTGTAGTTTATTTTCTTTAGTCTTAATCACACTCAAAACTCGGTTTTCAAAAGTACAAAGTGATTTTTCCAACTTGTTCAATAAGGACTATTTATCCTCGTGGGATCGACTCCGCTTACCACTATATTCTTAATTTTCTACCTTTTAAAGTGAGTGAGTGTGAATTATTTAAATTGTGGCACGGCTTTCTTAACGACGCTAGTCGGTGCGCATCAATTTTTGGCGCCGTTACCGGGGAGGAAATTAATTTTTATATTGGGAAATTCCTTGTGTTTGATTTGTATATAGTTTTACTTATTTTTCTATTTTATTTTACAAGAAAAATAAAAAAAATTAGAAAATTAGAAAATCTAAAGAAATTGGGACCTGAAATTCCAAGAAATAAAATCTGTCACAGGAAGCGTCGCTAAATCCCAGATATGTCACAGAAAGTAGAAATTCAGAAAAATCTGAGAAAATCAAGCGTCGCTGAAAGGTTAGAAACGTAGGTAAAGCTCATGTTTTGCTAATTTCTGAAAAATTCTGAAAAAATCAGAAAAATTTTGAAAAATTTCAAAAAAGTCAAAAATCCAGAAAACACAAAAAAACATGCTTTTAGATTTTATTTTGTAGTAGTTTTACATATTGTGTGGTATTTTTAGTTTATAAACTATTTCATTCATATCTCTATTTGAAAATTAAAAAATAAAATCTAAAAAATTCTCTAAAAATAAAATAAAAATCAGAAAACATAAACAAAAAAAAATTCATCATGCTAGCATATCTCCATCTTAGTTGCATTACTTTCATGCATTTGTGCATTTAGTTGCTCTTTTTATTTTTCATTCTTTATTAACAACATCTTTTGAAAAAAAATTCTCTTCTCACCTATTTCCCCTTCTTAAGGGCATTAAGATCTTTACACCCCTCTTGGATTGGAAGGACACTCCATTGAGCATTCCGTCTCTTTGGACTTGAAATTCCATTTCTAAGACCTCCATAAGTCCCCGCACCCGTGGATTCCCTCACGGACGCCGGGCAGGTTGTACCACGAAGCACCTTGTAGTTAGAGTGTCCTTAGAAGGTTTTCCAAAAAAAAAAAATCATCATCAATCATTCATTGCATATCAAAAATTCAAAAAAAAAAACCAACGTGTTGCATGCATTATTCATATAGTTAAAAAAAATATAATAAATGGGTGAGAAAACACCAACCTTTGAGTGGGCTCATAAATTCAAAGAGGTGGACTATTTGGCCCATTTTCTTGATCCATTCTTTGGGCTATGAATCTAAGCTCCTTCATGCCACCTTATTATCAAGATCATAATGACATGTGGGCCAGACAGGCCCATTGTGTTGATAATTGCTCAACTCAACCTTTATCATTCACCCACAATGGCCCGACCCATTACAAAAGCCCATACTCTTGGTCGGCCCATAATGAAAGCCCATCACTCGTCGAGGGCCAACTTCATTCCTTTAACCAAGATCATATCCAATCCACTCAATTCTTTCATGGGCCCTATAATTCATCTTACACCCAAGAACAAGCCCAAATTTTCTCTCCCTCCATGCCTTCTTATGATTCTTATGGGGGAGGACAATATAATAATTCTTGGGATTCTTATCAAGGTCCGGCCCAAAATCCTCCTGATCAATTCTGTCAAAATTGGGCTCCATCTTTAAATAGCTTTCATGATCGAGTCCACTATGGAGGACAACCCACATCCTCTTCCCTACCTCACTATCAATCTAATCGTTATTCAACTTCTTATACTTTGAACTCTGCTTCTCAACCTACAAATCTATCTCCTCCTTGCCCAACTCTCAAAAAGGAGGAGAGCTTTGATCAATTTTATCAATTCATCATGGCTCAAAATCAATCCATGCAGGCCCGACTAGATCAACTTACTGAGACCAGCAAGGGCATGGAATTGGATCAATTGCCTAGCTACTCCAATACCAATTCTGATTACCAACTTTCACAATTTGACAATACTGAAAGCTTTTATGAACCCATGATTCCCCATGAACACCATACTCAAATCACACTTGATTTAGATCATGTGGAGAATATGGATGAGTCATATCAGGAAGTTTTAAAGGGAGCTAGCTATAGTTATGATGATAACCAAAAGGGTGAGTTTGAGGAGCTTGAGTTTAGTTGCCCTTATGAGGAGAGTTCTAGAGAAGTTGATGATCGCAAGTTGGGGGGTGAAGAAGAAGAAAGTAGTATGCAAGTCCATGATCAAAGTCCATTCACTTCCTTTCTTGAATTTGAGGAGACCTTGTTCCAGGGGAAAGATGAAGAGGATGTGCGAGTGGAGAATGAATTGAGTAAGGCCATTAATGATTTCTCTTGGGTAAAGGAGGAGGCGGGTGCCGTTCATAACTCTCATCTCGATTGGGCAACTCTAAATCAAGGGAGGATATTGATTTGCTACCTATTCCTGACATCAGCAACTCTCAATTTGTGTTGGACACTTTCATGTTGGCCGATTTGTCTGATTCCATTAAACCTTCCAAGCTTCATGATGTTGAGGAGTATGCGTCTTTCACTGTTGATTCTCCTAAGCTCCTTGACACTGATCCGTTGCTTGAAACTCCTCTCCCTTTGATCCCTCCTCACCTCACTCATGATCATGAAATCTCTAAAAGTGAGGAAGAGCATGACATTTTGATTAATAATAAGGTCTTCATTAATGTTTTCAATACATATAAAGACCACAAGTTTGAAGAAAAATTTCTGATTATTAATCAAGGGGATCCTTTTGGCCTAACTGATCCATCATGGTTTTTACCTCAGGCCACCCCATTAAGAGTTAGGTTGTTAATTCATACAATGCATGATCAACCGAATTGTGATAACAACCACTCTAGCCCCTATACAATTATGCTCAATCTCGTCTTCTTGTGGTACAATGTTTGGTTTTTCAATGACGATGAGATAACGTGGTGGCTCATTCTTAAATCCACATGTTGGTTATAGAGCTTGCACTTTTGAGCTTTCATACGTCTGGCTGAAGACGAAAATTTAGCGCTTCTGGGAGGCAACCCAAGGTTTTTGTTATTTGATGCTTTTTGTTTCAGTGTGTTTTAGTTGTTAGATTCAAGCCAAGGAGAAGAAGCTGTTGTCGTCTATTGATGGAGTTCTGCTTGCACACCAGGTTGTCTCTTTCCTACTCAACAAACTTCATTGTTGCATTGTTCTTTCATTTCAACTGTACATGCCATTGAGGACAATGTCATTCAAGTTGGGGGGAGAGAGCAGAAAAGTTTCATTGCATATAGTACAATCTGGTAGGAATTCTTGCATATCATATCATTTTTTTACAAATTTGTATGAAAGAGAAAAGATGAAATTCCCGACTGAGTTTTTATTGTTTCATGCTTGAATTGAAAGTAATTCTAGATTAGAAAAGACTAGGAAAAGGTTGAAGGAAAATTAAGTGCGATCTAGTTATGGAAAACTGATATAAGAATCTCTTTAAAGTTCATGCGCACTATTAGAAAATTTTTTTTTTCACTATGCACCATGATGAAGCAAAATAAGACAAGCCCTCTGTTATTTTGGGAACTGTATCTGATACTCTGCATTTCTTGAGGAAGAGATCTATTTCAAGAAAAAGCTTTCTGTCAAGTTTTATAGAAAAAAAAAGAAGAAGAAAGAAATGATGAAATAGAAAGATCACGCCATGAAAAATGCCCCTACTTCACCTAAGACGTGTTGAGGTTCGCGCAAAAAAAGAAAAGGGAACCTGGATCTGCGATAGCCGGGCCTACTTCTCCTAAGGCAAGAGTTGAGGTTTGTGTGAAACAGAGAAAGGTAGTGCAGCATCATGTGTGTACAAATAGAAAATAAGATCCCAAAGGGACAGAAGAAAAAGGCAGACAAAAGCTAGTATGCTTAAATGCTCCGATCTAAGAGGTGCAGGGTTGAAAGGTACTTACTTAGAATAACAACTGGGGGATGCAATTGTCTTAACTGCAGATTTGGAATTACACATGCACAAGTGCTATTGAACTTTGATTTGTATTCTTAAGTCATGTGCTTTAATTTCCAATCTAAGGCTAGTATGAGCATTAATGATTCTGGATTCCTAATCTTTGGTTAATTCTATGAAAGGAGAGCTGGATATAAGAGTATGATCTTTGTGAACTTTTGTTGGTCCTTAATTTTAATTTAATTGTATTGCTAAGGGACTAGCAATGAGTAAGTTGGGGGTGTGATAAGTGCTATATTTTGCATCATAATTTACATCACATCCATCATCTTTGAGCATTATTTGAGTATATTTGTGCAACATGAGCATTAATTACATTCTCACACATTATTTGAGTCTTCATGCATTTTATCATCTTTTTGAGCTTAAAAGACCATGTGAGAAATATTTAAATATTTACACAATTATTTTGGAATTAAATAGATTGATATTTTAATTTTCAGGAGAAGCGACCTAGATCAAGGCGCTATTTAAATAACGACTGATGCAAGGCGCGTCTTCAGCAAGAAGCGACAGCTCCAAGGGCGTCAATTCAGTTGATAAAAGAAAGTGAAAAAAGAATAAAAAAAGAGAGAAAAGAATTAGCGCCCGAGAGGAGGTCGCTAATCATAGAAAGGACGCCCAAAGTGAAGGTCGTCAATTCCTATTTTACGAAAAATGTGGAAATAGCAAATGAGGAATTAAGGAAATTGACGCCCGAGATGCAGTCGCTACTTCAAGAAAGGACGCCCTAGATTAAGGCGTCATTTAAAGAAAGACGCCCCAGAGAAGTCGCTATTCAAGTTCAACCAGAAAAGGCAACTGCAGTTCCCGATCGAGCTATTCTTCCTTGTTTTGATCTATCTACGAAGAAACAGTGGAAAGGAGGACTCTATTATGAGTAAGGACTCTATTGGGGTAATGATCCATTGCTGGAAATAAGGATATGCATCAAGATTGGAGTCCACGGTCGAAGGAAACTGCCGAATGCCATTAAAAGGATGCCATGGTCGCAGGGTTACGGAGAGGACAGTTTAGAGATCTGCCTTAGGGTTTAATTTCGAAGCCTTTCCTTTCATCTTTTGCAGTTGCGTTATTCATCAAATTTCTTCGTTTTTAAGTCTTCTCCAACTTCTTCTTCTTGCTCATCTTCTAATTCTTGCACGTTTTTATGCTATAATTAGTTTTTCAAAGTTCTATCTACGGATTTTACTGTTCACCCGATTTTCACACCTTCTGTTCTTCATCATTTTTCTCCCCCTTCTGATCCGTATCTCTCTCTGTGTCTTCATGAAAGTTGTGCGTTTTTGAAAGTTCTTCAACTTCTTCTTCTACCTCATCTTCCAATTCCTCACCGTTTTAAAGTTATAGTCAATTTTCTAAAGTTCAGATTTTTAGAGTTCTGCACTGTTCATCCGCGACCACCTCCTGTTCATCATTATTTTTCTCCATCTTCCTCTCATTTTTAAACTCTGAAGTCTTCATCAATCTTCTTCATCTTCTCCATCTCTACAACTTTCATGTTTTCCACTTTTCCTAATTCCTTCTGATTTCAAAGTTATTCTTCCTCCAAATCACCCTCTGTTTTCAATCTGGTTTTTCACTATTTCTTCTCAAAACACACCAACACACACACCCTTTTGCACTGTTTTCAAATTTCCTCCATCTATTTCTTTCTTCCTCTATTTTCCTCTCATATCCCAAGGCGGATCTTCATCCATTAGTCTTCTCACAGCGTCGGCATCCTAAGCGGGGCGGCATCCAAGGCTTGGCAAGGAGGCGGCGTTGCTCTTCATCCATTGGCTCTCAAGCTCTTTTCTTTTTCATGTTCTAAGTTGTACTTTTTTTATTTACATTGTACTTGCCACCTCCTAAGGTAATAAAACTCATTTTTCGCATATTGTGGTTGTCTTAATTTTCTCTCTCTATCTCCTCCAATTTCTCTTCTTAAACCCTCTCAACTTCTTTAATCAAGCTTTCCTTGTAGTTTATTTTCTTTAGTCTTAATCACACTCAAAACTCAGTTTTCAAAAGTACAAAGTGATTTTTCCAACTTGTTCAATAAGGATTATTTCTCCTCGTGGGATCGACTCCGCTTACCACTATATTCTTAATTTTCTACCTTTTAAAGTGAGTGAGTGTGAATTATTTAAATTGTGGCACGGCTTTCTTAACGACGCTAGTTGGTGCGCATCAGGTGCAAGTTTTCCCGCGGCTCTTCGCGGATCAGCCACGCTTGCTCTTCGTAGAACTATATCTCCAGGGAAGAAGTGTCGCTCCTTAACTCGGGCGTTGTAATACTGTGCCAACTTCTACTGGTACGCCGCAAGCTTTATCTGGGCACTGGTTCTTATTTCGTCGTGCAAGTCCAGGTTTTCTCGCATCGCCTGGTTGTTTCTGGCCTCATCAAAGTGTCCCACTCATAACGAGGGGTTGGATATTTCCACCGGGACTACTGCCTCCGCTTCGTACGCGAGATGGAAGGGCGTTTCTCCGGTGGAGGCTCTAGCGATGGTCCGATGAGCCCACAGGATGCTGGGGATTGAATCAATCCATGCGTCTCCTGCTTGATCCAAGCGAGTCTTGATGCCGTGGAGTAGAGTTCGGTTGGCGTTTTCTACCAATCCGTTGGCTTGGGGATGTCCCACCGAGGTATAGTGGTTCCATATCCCCAACTCCGAGCACTTCTCCTGAAAGGCGGTGCTCACGAACTGTCTGCCGTTGTCGGTAGTGAGAACTATGGGGATTCCAAATCGGCAAATGATGCTCCGCAGTACGAATTTCCAAGCTGCTTTGCTTGTTATCTTTCCCAAAGGTTCGGTTTCGACCCATTTGGTGAAGTAGTCTATGGCGACTATGAGGAATTTCTTCCTCCCTTGTGCTTCAGGGAAAGGTCCCAGTATGTCGATCCCCCACCGCGCGAACGGGCGAGGCTCTGTCAAGGCGTGGAGCTGCGTCGCCGGTTGGTGGTACAGGTCGGAGTATTTTTGACACTGGGGGCACCTTCGAACGTAGTTGAGGTAGTCCTGCTGCAAGGTGGGCCACCAGTACCCTTGTCAGATCAGCGTCCTCGCGAGTGCTCGCCCTCCCACATGACTTCCGCAGAGTCCTTCATGGACTTCTTGGATGGCCTGGCCGGCTTCCACGGGGAAGAGGCACTTGAGTAGAGGAGCTGAGAGTGACCGACGATATAGCCGGCCGTCCACCATAGTGAAATGGGCGGCTCTCACCCACGTGCGCCATGTTTCTGCGTGATCGCTGGGGAGCTGTTGTCGAAGGAGGAAATCGAGCAGGGGATCCATCCAGGAGGGTTCGTAGTTGATGGCGTTTACCTGGAGCACTGGATCGCCTATGCTCGGTGCTGACAATTTCTCTATCAGGATCGATCTCAAATTGGAGACCGCAGTGGCTGATGCCAGACAGGAGAGGGCATCTGCTCGGACGTTCTCTTCACGCGGGATGTGGACCACTTCGAAGCGGGCAAACTCGCTCGCTGCTGCCTTTGCCTTCTCCAAATATTTCATCATAGAGGGGTCTCGGGCCTCTAACTCCCCCCTGACTTAGTTGGCGATGAGCATGGAGTCATTGTATGCTCGCACGCTCGATGCCCCCAAGTGTTTCGCCATGCGCATCCCGGAAAGGAACGCCTCATATTCGGCCACATTGTTCTTGGTCGGGAAATTGAAGCGCAGGGCGTACTGTAGCTCTACGCCCTCTGGTGAGAGTAAGACCAGCCCCGCGGCGCTGCCCGCGGCGCAGGAGGACCCGTAGACGTATAGCTCCCAGGCGGGGCCCGAGGTCTCCTCGGGCGAATCCTCGGTGGGTAGGGTGCATTCGGCGATGAAATCCGCGAGTGCCTGGGCCTTAATCTCTATCCTCGGTCGGAACTTGATGTCGAATTCTCCCAACTAGATGGCCCACTTGACTAGTCTTCCAGACGCATCAGGGCTCTGAAGGACCTGCCGGAGGGGCTGATCGGTGAGGACGGCGATCGGGTGGGTCAGGAAGTATGGCCGTAGCTTGCGAGCAGCCATAATCAATGCGAGGGCGAACTTTTCAGTCTGTGAGTACCAGAATTTCGGTCCTTGTAATGCTCGGCTGACATAGTAGACGGGCTTCATGACTTCTGTTTCCTTCCGTGTGAGCACAACACTCATGGTACTGGGGGTCACGGACAGGTATAGGAGCAACAGTTCCTCCCCTTGGGGTTTGGCGAGGAGAGGAGGCGTTGTCAGGTATCGCTTCAACTCTTCGAACGCCTGCTCGCATTCCTGGTCCCAGTCGATCCATCCCTTCTTCTTCGGTGCCAGGTTGTCCTGCTTGATCAGCCGGAAGAAGGGTAGACATCGTTCGGCGGCTCGGGATAAAAATCGGGCCAGAGCGGCGACGCGTCCAGTGAGACACTGTACGTCCCTCACCCGTCTTGGTCGCTCCATCTCTAATACTGCTTTGATCTTGTCGGGGTTGGCTTCGATCCCTCGGTGGGTGACGAGGAACCCTGGGAACTTGCCTGACCGTACCCCGAACGCACATTTAGCAGAGTTGAGTTTCATGTTGTACCTTCTGAGTGTGGCGAAGGTCTCCGCCAAATCGCGCAGGTGCTCGGCGGCTTGGGGGCTTTTCACGAGCATGTCGTCAATGTAGACTTCCATGTTGCGGACGATCTGCGAGTCAAACATATGGTTGACTAGACATTGATACGTAGCTCTCGCGTTTTTTAACCTGAATGGCATGCGGGTGTAGCAGTATAAGCCGTGGTCGGTGATGAACGCGATTTTGTCTTGGTCGGGCTGGTGCATGCTGATCTGATGATACCCAGAATAGGCGTCAAGGAAGCTCAACATCGCGTGCCCAGCCGTGGCGTCGACTAGCTGGTCGATCCGTGGCATAAGGAAGCTGTCCCTGGGCGTGGCTTTGTTGAGGTCGGTGTAGTCCACACATATCCGCCACTTCCCGTTGCTCTTGGGAACTAGGACTACGTTGGCTACCCAATATGAATATTGGGTAGGCCGGAGCAGCCCTGTTCGCAATTTTTCCCCCACTTGCTACCTGATGATGGCTTGTCGCTCGGGGTTGCACCGCCTTCGACGTTGCTATACCGGGCGGTAGTTGGGATCCAACCTTAGTTGGTGCGTAATGACCTCCGGGGGAACCCCGGGGAGCTCGTCCTCGGACCAGGCGAACACATCCTGATTGGCTGCGAGGAAGCTCGCATAAGCTCATTTGTCGTGCTCGGGCAAGGTAGCGCCGATCTTCAATGACCTACTCGGGTCGTCCCCGACCTGGATGAGGTACAAGTCCTCGGCCGGAGCGCTCGTGCTCGGACCCGAGTCTTGGGCCCTTGCCTTATTCTCTGGAGGTGCTTCTTCGGGGCGTCGGTCGCGGGTGGAGATGAGGTAGCACCTCCTAAATTCCCGTTGATCGCCCCGGACTTCCCCTACCCCATGGGGGGTGGGGAATTTCAGCTTCTGGTGGTAGGAGGAAGGGACGCCTCGAAGCGTACCGAGGATTCCTCGGCCGATGATAGCGATGTATCCTGTCATTGCACGGACCACAGTAAAGTCGGCGAGGAAAGTTACCTCTCTCGGTGTCGTCTCGAACGTGATCGGGAGCGTGATACGCCCTTCTGGGCGAACAGTCGTGCCGGAGAATTCGTATAGCGGTGTGTGCAATGGCGCGAGTTGTGATACATCCACTCCCATGAATACTAGACAGTCGTACGTAATAACATCAGGTCCGCTTCCATTATCCACCAGAATGCGTCGCACAGTACATTGATTGATGGTGGCGGACACCACCAGAGCATCGGAGTGGGGCGTCGTGATGCCTTCAAGGTCATCCTCGGAGAAGACTATGGGGTCTCCCGGGTGGCCTGGGGGGGATAATCCCCTCGGGGTCCCTTCGCCATGGTCCGCCATTTTGAGAGCCGTCGCGTACCGACGCCGTCTGCTTGCGCTATCTCCCCCGGCTGCGGACCCCCCAGAGATCATCATGATCTCCTTTCTGTTGGGCCGGTTGTCAATCGGGGGAGGCATCTTCTGTCGTCTCTCGGCGGCCTTGTGATGGGAATCGACGTCGAGCACTAACTTTTATTTTTACACTTGTGTCCTTTTAGTTTACTTTTATATACTCGGGAAAGTATATGTGCAATTGTAAGGCTTTGTAAGCCAATGTGTCACTCCCTTGAATTCTTTAGATTTTTGTGCAAAAGTGTAGTAGGTCCAGCAAGGGGGCCCCCATCCCTTCCCTATTGGTCCACCTAAGCCATGTGGGGCTGGTCAACCCTCCTAGGTGACATCCAGAAGGTTTGAATGTCAAATTGACACATGGGGGACAAGTGGACCAAAAAGTCAAATTTGGTGGTTCTTGGTCAAGGGGGCGTCCCCCTCCCTTATACAGTATTTAAATGGTATTCCAAACCACATGGGTTAATTAGTTTTGCCCTTCCTAGTTTGCCCTCCCTAACCCTAGATCTGAGGGTATTAAGAGTCTTTTTACATTTATTATAAATACTTATATTTCCACATTTTGTTAGAATTAATCATATGAAATTTCAGAAATTGGTTGGAGTTCTCTTGAAGGGTGTGCCCCTTACCTCTCTCCCCTGGTTCATCTTCTTCCTCCAGCCCTCTAGGGTGTGATACCCATTCTCCTTAGCCTCTCTGAGTTCACCTCTGCTGCCGCCACCGCCGTTCGTGCCGCCGTCGCGCCGCCACCGCCACTACATCGAAGTTCTGTCCAATTCAGGACAGAATCTCTCCTCCAAAATTGTATCTCTGGTTCTTGTTGTCTGATTGAGCCCTAATTTTGAGGGTTTGTTCTGTCTATCTCCCCTAACCTCCAGTTAAAATTTCGTGTCATTTGGAGTCCATTTGATATTTTTTCCGTATTTTTGTTTGTCCTCTCAGTAATCTACCCTTTTGCATACCTACGGGATAGAGTCTCATTGTTACAATTTCACCACCCACTTATAAAATTTTAAAAAATCCACAAAAATTCTCTAGTGTTCCTCACGTATACCCCCTTCTACCATATTTTTCGTTGAGTCAAAAAAAATCATTGAGCCCTCGGTCAAAGGTCTGTTTCAGGAAGATTCATCTCTGCCATGTGTGTCTGTCAGTCCGGGTCATAAAAAAAGGTAGTTTGCAGTCATTTTTATTTTTAATCCATTCTGTGGATGGAGTCACCAAAATTATATGTTGTAGATCTCTGAGTCCTCTATCCATCGGTACGTAGTGTGCATCAATCCGACATCGGATCTACTCGTAAGAATTCTTTTTGTGAAGGTGTGCAGAGCAGATCCGAATTTAGCCAGCACAACTCAGTCCGGGAGAAAATTCAGAAATAAATATCAAAGGTGAACTTCAGCGACCGCCCCTTCAGGGAGTCGTTCAGGGACGCCCTGCCATCGTCCCCGCCAAGCGGCGCCTCCAGAAGATCTCAGAAGGTGACGCTCCTTTGGAAATCGTTGTTTGCTGTCCAGCGAGTCAGCAACCGAGTTGGCGCAACATTGAGTTGGAATAGTGCCGAGTCGGACCAGCATGCCGAGTTCGTGCCGTACGCACCTCCAGATTGTTGCCCGTCAACCCAGGGTCGATCCTCTCGGGCCCCACTTGTAGCCATTTACCTCCCTACGTGGAGTGGGCAATAAAAGTTACTGTTGTAATTAACTTTTACCGTTGTTACCGGGAGTTACTGTACTTGGCCGAGAACGTCTTCCCCACGCCTGGAGCGTGGAGGTACACTCGCTACCCTCCTCGTAGGCATTGCTTTACTCGTATATTTTTGTATATGTCGCTGCATGAGTGATAGATTATCTAGCTTGTTATCATTTTATCACCGCTGCGAGAGCGAGAGTGAGTGACCGTCTCGTGACTCGACCCGAGTTAACGCGGAAAGGCCGATACCCGAGACTCACTGTCGATTTCTCAACCGCGCACGGTCCACGTCTTCCCTCGCATAGGGACGATCGCGAGCTAGAGTCCTAGGTCGTATGTCCGTCCCGCATCAATTTGGTATCAGAGCGAGTTTGAGTCTAGGGTGTCTAAAATAAAAAAAAACGAGTGTCATTTACGTGTAGTCATTAGTCATTGTCTAAGTCGGTGTAGGTTGCACTTGCATCCCGTTAATCGATATATCAAAAGGTGTTGTCCGAACGTTAGGCTACGCCTATCGGGAAGGCCGCACACTTGCGCGAGTGATCTTCGGATCGATTAACTCCGCCACGTACCGAGTCTTGGTTTAAGTCTAGGGTCCTTAGTGTGCATTAGTTAGTGCATTCCAACCTTGCATAGTCGGTCTAGTGTCTTGTTGCCAACTGTTGGCATGTCCATTCACTAGCTTGTTATCATTTTATCACCGCTGCGAGAGCGAGAGTGAGTGACCGTCCCGTGACTCGACCCAAGTTAACGCGGAAAGACCGATACCCGAGACTTACTGTCGGTTTCTCAACTGCGCACGGTCCACGTCTTCCCTCGCATAGGGACGATCGCGAGCTAGAGTCCCGAGTCGCGTGTCCGTCCCGCATCACCTTGGCGAGGAACTTATCGAGGAGCCCTCTGCGTACGAGGTCCTCGATGGCATCCTTCGGGTTGATGCAGTCGGCGGTGTCGTGGCCATGGTCTCGGTGGAACTGGCAATACTTCTTCTTATCCCGCGAGTTAGGATCTGACTTCATCCGCGAGGGCCATTTGAGGAACGTCACCTCGCGAATTTCCATCAGGATCTGATTGGGCGGGGCCGTCAGGGGCGTGTAGTGGCGATATCCGCCCCTTCCCTTCTCGGAGCGGTCGCGGTGGTCTCCATCGCGCCGCTCTCGCTTGCTCCGACCCTCGCACGGTGGGTCGGCGGTTCTTTTACTGTCGGGCTGGTCGGTCCCGGTCACGCGGCGCAAGGCCGCAGTGTTCTCCTCGCAGTGCGCGTGCTTCTGGGCTAGCGCGAGGAGGTTTGGAAGGGTCGTCAGGGCTTCGACTCCGAGCGCACGTTGGAGGATGTGATCTCGCGTCCCCTGAGTGAGTGCCGTGGTGGCGATGCCGACGTCGAGGTGGGAAATCCGGAGTGCCTCCGCGCGGAAACGAGAGACGAAGTCCCATAGCGCCTCTTCCTTCCCATGCCTGAGGGCGAGCAGGGTTACTGCAGATTTGGCTACCTTTCGGTAGCCTACAAAGTTCTCCTTGAACAGCCTCTTGAGCTGTTGGAAGGAGGAGATTGTCCCGGCCGGTAGGGACTCGAACCACGCCCGGGCGTTCTCTCGAAGAGTGGTGACGAACGCTAGGCACTTTACGGTGTCCGAGGCCCAATGGAAAACCAGGTGGGACTCGAAGCCGTGCAGGTGGTCGGCCGGGTCGGTGGTGCCGTCGTAATAGGCGAACGTCGACAACTGAAGCTTCGGCGGGATGGGGGCTTCCATGATCTCCCTAGAAAAGGGGGCGTGGAAGTCTTGGTCGTCGTCGATGAGGCCGCGATTTTTGGTGGCCAGGAGGACGTCGTCCAGGTACCGGACCTTGTCCTCTAACTCGTCGAACCCCTGGAGCCGGCGGTCCATCTCCGGATTGGAGTGGAGGGGGCTATGTCCCCTAGACGCGGGTACGCTAAGCGATTGCCCGTTTCTTGTGACGGAAGAGCGGGACGCCTCTCGTTCCTGTCGGAAATTTTCTCCTACCTTGCCTTCTCCGCCCTCCCGTCGCTCGGGTGGGGGTGCTGAGGCCTCTGGTCTCGGAGCTCCGGGCAGAATTCCGCCAGGACTCGTATTTCCTGGCGGAGCTCATCTAGGTCACCTCGGGTGACCTCTTGTCGGCGGTGCGCGGAAGAAGCTTCTTGCGACTCCCGGTGGGAGTTGGGTCCCTGGTGGGATCCTCGCCCCCGGTTGCTGGCGTTGCGAAGGCTTCCACGGGACGCCATAGCATTTCGCTCGTTTTCCCACAAACGGCGCCAAGAAGTGTAGCGGCAGGAAAATGGTTCTTATGCCACATACTACCTTCTCTATTTATTTGTTGAGGAAAATCATCTCGCGCCCGTGGATGCCTGCACACGCCAAGAAATCAGAAGGGCGTCAGAAGGAGTCCCGGGTGTTACCCCAGGGGACAACCCTCCGATGCTTAAGTGAGCAAGGGATTCACTGAGCTATAGAGAATAGCAGAGTGAGAGAGAAGTATGGGCCGTAGTAGTTGATCCAGGAGGCGTGTAGATCCTCTGCACGCGTGCTTGCCGCTCCCAGCGGGCTCTCGGAGAGTGCTCGCTGGGTGGTAAGGTTGTACAGGAGGAGATGGCTCTCTGGACGCAGTAGATGGTCTCTCTGTCATAGTTGCAGGGTGAGTTGCTCTCTTCTCTGTAGGGAGCTCTGGTGGCAGAAGTATGTGCCGTATCTCTTCTTACGTAGTAGTGTGGGGTTTAGTAGAAGAGTCTACCGTGCTCTTCTCTTCTGTCGATGTCCTTTTTATATGGGTTGTCCTGGAGCGAGGGCCTCATCCCTTGATAGGGAAGGGTCTGTTTAGTAGAGCAACGTTCCTCCGCTATGTTGGCGGGAGTTTTCCGTTGGAGGGCGATAGCCCCGGCGTCGGTCGTTCCCTGGGCGAGTCTTACGGCACTCATGGCGCGTGCTCGCCCGTTACGAGGTCAAGGCTGGCGTCGTGGGGGTAACGGTCGATCGTCGGAGTTTCCTCCGACGAGAACTGCGCTTGGACCGGCCTCATTGGCGTCGTGGAATCTGATGCTCCTTTGGGCCGGTGATCCTCTTACCGGATTAGGCGTGCATGTTCGCCCCTAGTGTGGGCTCAGCGCTTCTGAACCTTAATGGGCCGCTCGCGTCTGGGCCGTTCCTGGGTCACACCAAATTTACCCTCCTCAATTTCAACACCCAGATAGACTATAAGTTTGAGGGCCGGTTAAGTAATTGACGAACCAACATATTTACTATGAGCATAAAATGTTATCACCTACTAACGCTTCAGCATATATTCTTGAAAAATAAAAATTTAATTTGATTCTTCAAAGTGTAAATGGAATTTGTATGTATCATCTTTTAGATGTTTTCACTTAAAATTTGAATGCGATGTTATATGTAGGATTGTGTTAATGCAATCGATGGACGTTACCTTCTTGTGCGAAGTTCCCGGCGAAGATCTTTCTCACTATCGTAATCAGAAAAGGGAATTATCACAGGATGTTTAATTGCTTATAATTTCGACGTAGATTTCTTATATGTGCACGTGGGATAGGAACGTGTGGCTCTTATTTGTGTCGTGTTATGCGGTGCATAATACGTGAGTGTGAGTATGGAGAATATCGTCAGGACAAGATACTTCAAAATAGGAAATGTAGGAAAATTATATTAGAAGTAGATGCTAAATTTGTTTGAATATACGTGAGAATGAATTTTTAATTACTTGCATGGTTGACATTGTATTTATGCATACTAATAGTAGTTTTTTATAAATCTTGTTATTAATGGTTGTTTGCATTTTTAAAGTGCCTTAATAATACCATGGCTGCTGTATTTGCTCAAGCAGAAAAGTACAAGAATGCATATAATTTAGATGGTGGTTTTTTTAATGATTTGGTGAGAGAGACTTACTATAAAAAAACAACGCGAAAGATTTTGTCACCTTTAAATGTAGTATTTCAGTATTATCAGAAATGAAAATTGATGTAAATCCAAACAGGTAACTATATAAAATTTAATATTGACATAGATTCATCCAAACCCATGAGAATTCACTCTACATTTCAAAAATATTAATATTAAATTCGATACCATATCAAATTTAATACCACAATCAGGTAGAGCATTAGCATGTTACAATGTTATTATATTGCCATATTATTATTTTTGTTATGTTACTATTTAAACATACCTTATGAGCTTATTATTTGTACCACTTTGATTTTGGGTTATCCATAAGTTAACCCATAGTTAATCATATATTAAGCCCTTTCGCTTTGGTACGAGATTATAGATGTCCTGATTAAATATAAGTGGGTTCATATATTCTTGGATTATGCCTTTTTACTTTGGTAGTGTCTTGGGTTAAAATATCCCACATGTGGAGGTGGGATGGGTTAAACTGACTTAATACAACTTATCACATTTTTAAGTAGATTATCAAATTCTGCTCCCGCCAAAACAAATAGGGTTAAGTTACATCAAAAGTGAGCTTATTCCTGTGTTAAGCCCGTACCAAAGCAGAGCTTTATGTTTTGATCGAGGAACATAGGTAATCTACTTTATATATGGGTTAACCCATGATTCGAAACCCACATGCACAAGTGAGTTTTCTCCCTGTCCCACCGTTAAATACACTTCCTTCGCTCTCTCCTCTCATTAAATACAACACACACTCTCTCTCTCTTGCTCTCTCCCCCTCCCTCTCTCTCCCTCTCTCCCTCTCTCTCTCTCTCTCTCTCTCTCTCTCTCTCTCTTATTTCTCAATTAAAATATATTTAATAAATAATTATTATCACTTTTGTTTTCTTTAAATTTTTAGCTAATAATATTAAAGATAATTTAATATCGTTAACATATTAAAGATAACTTAATATTAAAGATAATCTGATTTTTATTGTAACGATATATTTAGCATATAAAATATATTAAAAATATATTAAAAATAATATAATATAAAATTTATTATTTGATAAACAATAACATAAACCGTATTTAATGTCATTTTTAATTTTTAAATGTATATTAGTGAAATTATTGATGTTATGCATCAAACAAAATTTATTTTCATAGTATATTATATTTATAGAATATATTAAAATTATTTAAAAATTAAGATAAAATAAAATTTCATAACAATGAATAGTAACACAAAACTAGTAATTAATGTCATTTTTATCTTTTAAATTTTAATTAGTGATATTATCGAAGTTATTTATCAATTACAATTTATTTTCATGATATATTATATTCATATAATATATTAAAAATTAAAAATTTAAGATAAAATAAAAAAGTTCAAAGATAAACAGTAACATAAATCTATAATTAATGTTGGTTTTGACTTTTAAATTTCTATTGGTGATATTATCGATGTTACTTATCAAAATAAATTTATTTTTATGATATATTAATTTATAGTATATATTAAAAATAATTTTAAATTATAATAAAATAAAAAATTCAATTAAAATATATACTTAAACTCGTAATTAATATATGTTTGTGAGAGAGAGAGAGAGTGACGTGAGAGAGTAGAGAGAGAGGAAGAGAGATATATTAAAAAAATCACGAAGAAAGGAGAATTACGATATTTTGATTGTCATGATTAAAGGGTTAACCCACTTGTTATTAAATCACACTGGAATAAAAATAGGTCAACACATTTCTTTATTTTCAGATTAACTATGCTTTTATCAAATCAAAATCGAGTTAATTCAGAACTAACTTAAGTAGATTTACTTAACCCACAAAATGAGTAGCCCCTTTCCAAAGAGAGGTTTAGTATGTTATTTTACTGTATGAGTTGTGATTATGTTCCAATGTTATTATGTTAATCAATTGTTACGTTAATGCCAATATATTAGCACAATAAGTACATTAGTACAGTAAGATCGTATAATGGCAATTATGAGAGAGGGATCAAAAATAAGGTCGTAAACAAAATAAGAGATTGTTCTAACATAAAAAAATTGAGATGGGACCGAAAATAATGGAGAGGATCTAACAGGCGGTATAGTTAATGTTCCGAAAACATTGAATACAGATTTGAACCGCTTGGGCAATGGGAAAGTGTTTTCTTATGACCGCTGAACCACTGGGACGGGAAAAAAAAAGATCAATGTTACCCTTAAAGGATAATCCGTTGCCCGACCGATTGATAGCCTTTTGCGTTCCCACGACGACAACCTTAAAGTTGGCGCCAACTCCGCCTGCATTTCCCGCCAAGCCAGAAGTCCTCAGCTTCGTTCAGAGAGAGAGAGAGAGAGAGAGAGAGAGAGAGAGAGACAGAGCGAGCACGCCCGGGAGTAAATGGCAGAGCCAGCCGTCTCCGGCCGCCGGAGGGCTGCCAGATCCGGCGATGGCGCCGCGCGCGCCGAGGCGCTCGAGCGCCTCAAGGCCCTCCGCAGCTCCGGGGGCCGCCGGACGGAGTCCGGCGCGGGCATCGGCTTCCAGGTCAAGATGGAGGAACCCATCTACGACACCGTCCCCGATAAGGACTACGAGCGCATCGTCGCCGAGCGCCGCGACGCCGCCAAAGACTTCATCGTCGGCGACGACGCCATGGGATACTACGACGATGGAGAGGAGGAGGACTGGGCCAACTCCGCCCTCCCCCCTTCCTCCGACGAGGACGACGGCCCCGATGGCGCCGCCGAGAGGTCCAGGAAGAAGAAGGCGGCGAAGAAGGAGCCGCAGCCCAAGAAGCCCCCTCCCACATCCCTCTCAGCTGCGGCGGCGCTGATGGGGAAGCAGAAGCTCTCCGCGATGTTCACTTCGTCGGCCTTCAGGAGGAGCGACAAGAGCAAAGGGTCGTCGTTGTCGTCGGAAAGCATTGTGGATGATCTGATTGCAGAGTGCGCCCCCGACGAGGCCGACCGCGAGGAGAGGCGGCGGCGTCGGGCAGGCCCCACAGCTGCCGTTCCCAGCATCCGGAGCTTTGCCATTGTGCCGCAGTTGCCGGTTAAAGACGAGCTTCCGTCGGTCTCCGCTGAATGCCCGTCCAAGGTGCAGCCAACAACTACGAACTCGACTACAGAAATTGGTGCGGATCATATGGGAAATCTTGAGCCGGGCCATTCGAAGGACGCAATCATTGAATTGAAAGAGGATAAGGTCCCCACATCCAAGTCCTCTGAGCCCCTGAGCAATGGGCACATGGACGTGGAGCAGATGAACGTCGTGGATGTGAAATTGGAACCCGTGGTGAAAAGTGAGAAAGACTTCACTCTTAATGCGAAGATCAAGGTGGAAAAGGATGACAAGTCGTTGAGTGCAACTGCTGGGTGGAAGGCTATCTGTGAAGGGGATAGAGGGAGCACTGATTCCAGAGCAGGTGCTGTTGAGAGTGCTAACGTCGATGAGAAGTCGGAGTTCGAGCTAGATTCAGACGGGTCGCTAAATTTCTATTTGATTGATGCGCACGAGGAGTCCTTTGGTGCCAATTCTGGCACCCTTTATCTTTTCGGAAAGGTACAATTTTTTTCCGCCTCACACACTATTTTCTTTCTTGTAAACCTTTTTTTTACAAACAATCAGAGCGTCTTTACATTAATGCTATGGCTCAAGCTTACTGTTATATCATTCGTATTTGAATTATTTTATCAAATTTGCCACACTATTATATATCTCGTCGCTATCTAATATTTCTGCATGTTTCGTTCGTTTGTATTGTTATCGTGAATTTGGATAAATAAGCGGATGTTTGACAAGCGGCATATTATTATGTTTTTAGGTGAAAGCAGAAAATTTATATCACAGTTGCTGTGTGGTTGTAAAGAACATGCAGAGATGTGTTTATGCCATCCCAAAGGGTTCTGTGTTTCAAAACAGTGCGATTTTAGATCTTGAGAAGAATGATGCTGGTTCCCAAAGTTCAGCTGTAGCTTTTCGGGCAAAACTGCAGGTTTTTTTTCTTACCTTCTTTTTGAAGTCCAGAAGGGATAAACCTTCACATCCTTAGCCTTAATTGTCTGTTCAGACCTTTTAATAAGATGCCTCATTGGTGTGGCATTATCTTTGTGGAATGTCGCTCTTGCTGTTTTAGGAAATGGCATCAGGATTAAAGAATGAAGTATCAGGCATATTGGTGGATCATAACATATCATCCTTTAGTATGACTCCAGTTAAGGTTGGTCTGTTTTACTTGTCGCTGGCTTCTTATCTAAGCCATAAACCTATGACAGCTATTACAAATTTGTAGCGACTTAAAGAAATGCTCATTCTACTGGATCCTTGTGCAGCGGGGCTATGCATTTGAGCGTCCTGACATCCCTGTTGGAGAGCAGTATGTCCTTAAAATTACTTATCCATTCAAGGTATTGCACTTTGATCAGTTGCTTAAATGACTCTTTACATGTCTACTGGCTTATTCTAATCATCAAAAGCATAGAATTAAAGGGCTGGTTGCATTGCCACTAGCTTCAATTTTAGTTACATATTTATTAGTGCTGTTATTTGGATCACTTAACCATTCAACGCATGGAATGCAGAATTGGCTGATCCGGATTGGGATTGGCCAATTCGGATCGGGATTGGCAGGGGCCAATCTGATTCTCCCCTCTTATACGATCCCAATTGTTTTCTTTTAAATTGAAAAAATAGCTAAAAAGTGAAAATCAGCCAAAATCAGATGATTTGGTCGATCTGATCTGATCCGGATCAACTGGGTTCAACCCTAGGACCCGATCTGATTCAGAATTCTATGATTCAACGTACTGCAATTTGGCTGAAACAATCATCTCTTTTTACCTGTCTAGTGGCCGATCCTTATAACCAAAGGAAGGGAATTACTCTAGAGGTCCTTATGTTACTGTGTTGCTATTATCATTTTTACTGCAAACTTTATGTTTACTAGCAGTCAATTCCACAGGCCATGGAAATTCAGATGATTCAAGATATTACAAGCAAAACATCGTGTTTTCCTGTATCCTTTACAATTGAAGAAAACTCTTTAAGTATATATTGTTGGCAATCAACAGTCAATGGCAAATATGAATACAATTCTTTGCAGCATGCCTTCATTTTCTGTTATTGTTAAAGAGGGTTTTGTGTGATTTGCATGCAGTCACCACTCTCTAGGCTACATGAATACTGCTTGTTGTTTTGAATAACTTATTTTGTTGGTTTTTACAAATGCAGGATCCACCACTTCCATCAGATCTGAAAGGAGAACAATTTTATGCTTTACTTGGAACAACTTACAAGTAAGAGTTTTCAGTTCATTTGTCATTGCAACTTTTCCTTGCATCCTGTAACTGTTGTCATTTTTCTATCTGGTTTAGTTGGCAATAGCTTTCGTCATTTCTTTTTACCTTCATTTGTCCATATATATGCTGATGTTCATGGAAGAAATTTTTGTCACATGCTTCCACGTTGGAAGCAAATTTAATTTAGGGTAATTGCTTACTGGATGACATGCATCAGCGACTAATGAATAGAGAATACTTTCTAAGTTATGCTTTCCACTGTCCACACTGGGTTCTGTTTTAGTAATATTGCATGGTGGTGGCTGTTTTTGCTTTTTCCTGAGAGATCTATACAGTGTGGGTCGTTTCCTTCCTATATTTCTTCATTCTTTTTCAAGAGAAAAAGAGTTTCTAACTAATGTGCACATGTGCAAATACTGAAATGATTCTGCTACTTTAGTCATCTTCATGTCCTTCACTGTATTCACTGTGTTCAGATATTGTGTGGTGGAATAGTAGCCTCCGATAATTGTGTGATTAGGTGAGGAGCCTCAGGAATTGTAAATCTGAATACTGTGCAAGAAATTGAAATTTCATCTTCTCTACAGTTAGGAGGTTTTTCATGTTATTCTGTGAAGGACCGCACGTTTCCTCTCAAGTTGTCTTTTAAATGTTGCTAATAACTGTGGTGTGTTTTATGATGATGCATTGATATACTCCCTGGCATTGAAGCCTTATGCACGTTACGTGCAGATTTATACATAAGGATTGCATGCAAGAGACTACAAATTCTTAAATAAATTTCTCATGTAACTATTCTTATAAAAAATATTTTTCTGTGTGGACCTTCTGCTCGTTGCATCTCACTGTAAAATCCTGTTCTATTTTTAAATTTTTTGATAAGTTTCTGAAATATTTTGTAGCATAGTGGGGAAGACCACTTATGGAATTTTCTCTGCATTGCTGTTGCGAAGTCCTTTTCCAAATGTACCTTGTCCTTGGTGGCACTCATAAGATCATTTGACATTTTATAAACATTTATTGTTTCTTTTTGGTTTTCAGTTGGTTTTCTATGAATGCATTGTTTATGAAATTGGCTCTTGTTTTGTTTTTCATTCCTCCCTGCAGTGCTCTGGAGCTGTTTTTGGTGAAAAGGAAAATAAAGGGGCCCTCTTGGTTATCGATTCCAAAATTTTCCAGCTGCCCGATGCATCAGCAGGTGTAGTTTCCTGAAATTTTCTTTTTACCCTCCTACAGTGTATTGTCATATGTAATTCTTTTGTCTAGATATTTTGTCTTTATTATTTGTAAGCCTTTGTAGGATGGCATTTGTATATCATGTGTGTAGGTGATAATCATGTGTATGTCTTTGCAATTGATGATGATGGAACAGGTAAGCTGGTGCAAATATGAAGTAACAGTTGAATCACCAAAGGATGTATGTGTTACTAGTTCAAAGACTCTGCTGGAGATACCACCTATCACCGTTACAGCAATAAATTTGAAAACAATAATTAATGAGAAGCATAATGCAAATGAGATAGTCTCAGCATCCCTCATTTGCTGCCACAAGGCAAAGGTATGTTGGACATGAAACTTTGCAGAATTATTTCTATCATGTCAAAGTTTCCTTTTTGGTTCTATAAATTGTTTGAATATCCTCTCTCTAGTGATTAGATATGATCAATCATTGGATGCTGTAAAGACTCAGCTTGAAAACCGTACGTTAAGGGAAATGGCGGCCCGAATCCACTTTATTCCTGATGTACCATAGTCTCTTATTTTCCTGTGTATTCATTACAGTTGGATGCTCTTTCCATGCCAATAGCAGATGCAAGGTGTTGCCCACTCTATTTCAATCGATTTTTTTTGAAAAGTGAATAGTACCACTAATATATTGAAAAGAGAAAGGGATGTACAAGTATAAGCTCTCAGCTCTTCAAAAATCCCCTATACAAAAAATCCTTCACAGCAACATGGTTCACTCCAAGAAACTGCCCCAAAACAGAAAAAAGTGAGGAGTTATGAGCCTCCACTTTACAAAAATGTGTTGCCCAAAAGGCCAATGTGTCACAAAAAAAAGAAAAAGTCTTCTCCTCCGATCTCGCCTCTCTGTTGAAGATTCTTCTATTTTTCTCTCTCCAAAGGACCCAAAGAGTGACATGAACGACCAACCACCAAAGCACAACGTCGCCCTTTAGGATCCATCTCCTTTGTCACTTGAGGAAGAGCTGGTGAACCTCCTCCAAGTGACCAAGTGCCCTGTGGAAACGTTGGCCGATCCTTGCCCAAATGACCTATGCAAAAGGGCATCGAACAAACAGATGCTCCAAATCCTCCTATGCATCCCCACATAAGCAGCAGGTCTTGGAAATGTGTTGCAAGAAAGGAGCCACCTTGTCACATGTGGGCAACCGCCCATGGGAAATCCTCCAAACCAGCATCTTGACCTTAAGTGGGCTATTGGCGGTCCAAATGTGTGTTGCAAAAACGTGCTGTAGTCCTCCATTTGATATAAGGGAATAAGCCGATCTCACTGTGAATCTTCCCTCCCTCTCCCATCTCTACACCCATCTGTCTCCTGTAGTGGCGTCAGGTTTGCAGTGTAGGAGAGTCGCAAAGAGATTTTTCAGCTGGTATATCTCCTTGCTAGTGAGGTTCCTCCTAAAGGCTAGCTGACCAAATGCCACCCGCTAGCTACGCATCAAAGCATTGAGCCACAAAAGCACCTATAACACCTGCAATTGCATATAATGATGGAAAGACCTCCGCTAGTGTGGCATTACCACACCACCTATCTTGCCAAAAAGAACACCTCTGACCATCGCCCAAGTTGAGTTGAACATTGACTCCGATGAAA
The DNA here is from genome assembly GCA_022559845.1 of Amorphophallus konjac. Lineage (NCBI taxonomy): Eukaryota > Viridiplantae > Streptophyta > Magnoliopsida > Alismatales > Araceae > Amorphophallus > Amorphophallus konjac. The sequence continues at coordinate 65,888,476 of CM040121.1, read as the reverse complement.
TCGGCACACTGGAGGATGCCTCTCCAAATAGGGGAGACATTATACATGTGAGACGGGATCAAATCTCCCACTCTGGACCAAGAATAATACCTCTGCCTGATCAACTGTGTCCATAGACCTCCCTCTTCCGTCCCTAGCCTCCATAGCCACTTGCAGAATACGGCTAAATTGAAATCTCTAACATTCTTAATGCCCACACCTCCTACTTCTTTGCTCTGACAAACTCTTCCCAAAGCAATGTCATCCCAACCCGTCCCATTGCTATCACTTCCATGTCAGAAAAATCTAGCCTAAATGGATTTCGATTTCTTTGCCACTATCTTCGGGGTTCAGAAAATAGAGAGGAAGTAGATCGACAAACTGTCAAGCACTGATATGCAAAGTACCATACGTCCTCCATAGGAGAGAAGTCTCACCTTTCAACCTGCAAGTTTGGACTCATATCTTTGCACCACCGGTTGCCAATCCTTATAGTGGAGCGACCCTGAGGACAAGGGAAGGCCCAGATAAGAGAAAGGAAACTCTCCAATGTGACACCCAAGGATAGAAGTTGCACGCCTAAGAGTTGACTCCATGTTGATTCCTGCTATGTGACTCTTACCCCGCTAATATCTTGTATAATCTCTAGCATCAATCTGGCATCATTCAATTGGTGTTCCTTATCTACTAGAAAGAGGATAGTGTCATCTGCATATTGAAGGTGCGCGACACTACTCCTTAGGTGACTTGCCTGGAACTCTCTAATCACGCCTGTCGCCTATGTTTTCATCCACACCCTACTTAAATTTTGAGCCACTAAAACAAACAAAACTGGAGATAAAGGATTCCCCTGTTGGAGCCCTCTCTCACTGGGGAAGTAGGTAGAGGGCTGCCCATTAATGAGCACTACAAAGGAAGCAGAAGAGATACACTCGTATCCAAGAAATTCATGAATGATGAAAGCCCATCTTAGCAAGCACCTGCAGGAGATAGTTCTAGTTCATTGTGTCCTATGCCTTCTCAAAATCTAGCTTGAGGGCCACTCCCCTTTTCCTTTGTTGTTTCGTAGCATACAAACAGTCATGAGCAACAAGGAAGTTCTCCTGGATGTGCCTCCCCTTGATAAAAGTCCCTTGATGCCCACTGACAAAGCCATCAATAACCTTCTCTAATCTCTTGGCTAGCACCTTTGTGACAATTTTGTAGGTGCTATTCAACAAGCTAATGGGTTCTAAAGTCAACCCATTCTTGTGCATTCTTCTTTTAAGGGATCAAGCCAGAAGGGTTTTGTTAATACCCCTCAAATGGGCCATGTGATGAGGACACCAGAGCGTAGATCCGGTTCCACCCGACTTGCGTTTACCGTCGTCGGAGGCCTTCAATAGCGACATTGGCATCTCTTTGGCTTGGTGATGATCATTTAGTAGTGGACTGATGCATTTTTTCTTGATTAGTTTTGTCATTTGAGTAGTTGAGAGGCCCATTAGTGGCCCATTAGAGTCTTTTCATTTATTATGTATTTTTCAGTGTGATTTTGCACTATTTTTTGGTCTTAGGGGTGTTTTGATCATATGTATGAGAGGAGAACCATTAGGGTTCCACCTTTATAAATAATGATATAATCTCAATTTTGTAGAGTTAATAAATATGTGGAAAGTTTTGAGATTGCAGCCGTCATCTTCTTCCTCCTGTGAAGGGACTTAGGTAGGGAGCAAAGCCCTAGGGTGTGAAGCCCACCCCTTCTTCCTTCTCTCGGTCTCTCCTCCGTTCCCTTCCCCTGTTTCTGCCCTCTTTCAACCTGTTGAGTCCCAAACGGTGACAATCAAGAGGGGAGGGGTGAATTGATTGGCCAATTAAAATTTCTTCCAAGGAAAATAATGGTAAGTAAACATATAAGCACTAGACCTTACTCGATCATGATCTCACTTGAATGCTTGTAGATAAAGGTGGGTGTTTGATAAATGAAATGGTGTACGCTCAACTCACCGTGAAGCCCACTCGATAATGAATCTGGAAAAACAAACCACAAGTAACATGGAGTTTTTAGGTGGTTCGGGTACACTGCAGTGTCCCCTACGTCCACCCCTCACACGTGAGGATTAAGACTCCACTATGAAGTGAGCCACACACACACGCTGTGTAGAACAGCAAACACACACACACACGCGGCACCCGATCTGGGCTACCAAACATACATACACACACACACGTTCGTGTTTCCAATCACGAACACCACACACAAGAATCTGATTTAAGATATACAACAAATGCACAAGCTCAAGCAAAGGATTCAGAAAATGGAGAGTGAAGAATTGTTTATCGTGGTTGAGGCTCCCCCTTTCACTTCTTTGAAGGTAATTGAATGCTTCTGCAGGAGGAAGATCGATCCTTGAGGAAGAATAAAGCTATCTCGCACAAGCAAGGTTGCAGCTTTGATATCCCACGCAGCTTGCTGTTGGGGATGATGTAGAGGCTTGATTCAAGCTTCCTCCCTTCACTTTCGGGGTCAGAACAAGGTGGAAGAAGCCCCTGGAGCTGCTGCTGCGAACCTGCACTCACAAGGGTTGGAAAAAAACACACTCTAGATGCCTCTTGCTACCTAGGGTTTCATACCCCAATAAGATGTATATATATAGAGTTTGGAACGTTCAAAGACACCCTAGAGACCAGATCCACAATACCTGGAACGATTTAGGGAGGTTAGGTTCGATTGGTATGACTTTTGGTGCATGTGCACGCAAGTCAAAAATCACGGCTCGGGTTCGAGACTGAAAGGGTCGACCCTTGGGGTCGACCCTCGTGAGGGTTTTAAGGTTTTTGGGCCAATGGGTCGACCCTTGGGGTCAACCCTCGGGGGTTGTCCGTGCGGGTTTGGAAATGAGTTTTCAGGGGTCGACCCTTGGGGTCGACCCTCGAGTGAATGGGTCGACCCCTGGGGTCGACCCTTGCAGGTATGGTGAAGGAACCCGCCGGGTTTTAAAATAAGTTACCAGAGGTCGACCTTTGGGGTCGACCCTTGCGGCTGGGGGTCGACCCAATGGGTCGACCCTTTCAGCTGGAGATCAAAAACCCAAGTTTACAGAACCAGGGGACCTAGGGGTCGACCCAATGGGTCGACCCTTGTTCCAGAACATCCAAAAGGTTGATAGAAAAGCCCACTAAGTCCAAGAACAAGTCTAGGGGTTTCAAGATGGTTTTTAAAACATGAGAGGGAATGAAACTCAAACCATTTAAACTTAGATAAGTTCTAAACCAATTTAACCCTTGAGATCAAAATAATGAACTTCAAACCACAGTCAAAAGTCATTATGTTGAAGTCGATCTCACCAACCGTCCTCGAGTTCCTTAAGCACGTTCCTTGCCCTGTAAAGACATACATTCTGAATTAGATTTAGCATTGTAATTTACGTTCAAAAGCCTTACCAGACGAAGTTACTCTTGTACCTTCAAAAGCTCCAAGTCTACATCAAGGATGTGCATTTCCAAAGCTTTTCATGTTGGAACAACTCAATTTCAATTCACACAAAAATATAGTGTTTGGTCATCATCAAAATCTATTTAGTATACCCACAAGGAGGGGGTTCAACAATCTCCCCCTTTTTGATGATGACAAAATACTACATGCCTTACATAAACATATGACTTCAAAAAGATTTAGCATTTACATTGAATTCCACCTTAAACCTTCATATTAAGAGTAAAACACAAGAAGCATTGTTCAACTCTTCATGCATCACATGAATTGCTCAAGAAGCATTATAATAGTGAAATACAAGACCAGCCAACGATGTGAGATTGATGAACAAAAACACGTTCCAAAGTACTTTGCCGACAACACAGGTTAAATGTAAACAAGGTCTGAGTTCAAGGGCAAATTACAAGATGCAATGCATGAGATGCAACTGAACACAACTTAAATGCAAACTGAAATGCAACAAAACTTAAATGCAACATTGCTAATGAACAGAAATATGATGAAATCACACATGCATGCAAGCACACAACACACACACAAAATATAAGTAGCCGATTGCCTGGGCACACATATAGTACAAGATTTCTCCCCCTTTCGCATCATCAAAAAGGAGGGGGTGACAAGGGATAGGAAGTGTGCCATTCTGCAAGAGCATAGCCGTCTAATCATCATCCGGAGTCGGTGAGCTTGGCGGACGCCTAATATACTCCAAGACTTCTTCAAGCATGTGGGATTGATTAGCCAAAGTATCAGTAACATACTGAGAGTGCTCTTGATGAGATAGCTTCAGATCAGCGAGAGCATGTTGCATAGCCTCCATAGTCTCCCCATAATTGTCTAAACGATCATCAATAGTATCCAAACGGTCCATGAGCAGCTGAACCGCCTCGGAAGGCATGTCCTCAACAGGAATATGTGGCTGTTGCACACCGGCCTGTGCATCATCGTCATCCTCCTCCTCAGAACTGATTTCATGTGCAGCACTTTTCAATGTCCGGACCAAGTTACCATCTCGCAAGTCATAGCCCATATTATGACAAATAGAATGAACAGTAAATATATCAGCCTCTCTAATGGTTTGAGAAGATTCTTTGGAGAGGTTTATGTCCATGTGTGCAAATATAGCAGAAAGTGCGGCGGCATATGGAAGAGTTCTATTCTTGTGCTTCATGCTGTTACACATATGTGCTAAAAACATAGCTGGGAAATTAACTGGAATACCACCCAAGAGACAGTAAAATAAGAACATATGGATCTCTGTCACTTTGTCATGGCCTCCTCCTCTTGGGAGCAGGATAGTAGTGATCATCCTGTGTAATATATGCTGCAGGGGAGGAAAATGATTGGCGTTTAACCCAGCAAGAGAATTTTCACCTTTTTCTTCAGATGTCATCATTTGATAAACAGTTTCTTCAGGAACCACAATATCTCCAAATGTAAAGCCTTCATGAGGGAGATTAAATGCCACTCCTAAAAATTCTGTGGAGAGTATAACTCGTTTGCCATTTACCACAGTAATCGGATGTTCCCCAGACATGGTTAAGTTGCTATAAAATTGATGCACCAAATTCGGATAAATGCGTCGATGTTCAGACATGAAGAAGTCCAAATTTGGCTGACTGCAAAGAACATCCACTAAACTCGGAAGATGGCGGTTAAGGTTGGCAAATGATACCGCTCGAGGTCTGAGTACCTTTCTGTCCAAGACCTTGCTCGAAGGCGCAGATCCTCTGCCGTATGCGGCCTCCCTACCACGACGTGCCATGGCCGCACTAGACTCCCCTCCGCTGCGAGAAGAACGCCTCTTTGGGGCCATCTAAACATAGACCGAAGGAACCGATTGATGAGGGTGTAGATCTAGATGGTTCAACGAGAGAGGAAGGCTATCCACATAGATTTATGATCCTCCACACATCAAGAACATACCTCAGTGGGAGTGAAGCTCAAGGAAGACGCGTTGGAATCGCTCGGAAGGATTTGTGCGCGGGATGCCACCGAGAGAGCCGCGGCTAGGGCTTGAGCATGTGGGTGCCAAGAGGGGATTTGAGGGCATGAAAGGAGTGGTGGCTAGGGCTAGAAGGGGGCTTTGGGGGTTTTAGGAGATGGGAAGGGGGAAACATAGGGTTTCCACCCCTTTTTAGGGCGGTTCGGATGCGGCGGACGCCGCCCGACCGTAACGGGTCGACCCAATGGGTCGACCCCTTTCACCCCGGCCCCAGAAGGATCCGCTATCGCGAGGGTCGACCCTTGGGGTCGTCCCTTCTGCGTGGGTCGACCCTTGGGGTCGACCCTTCCACTGTTTTTCACCAAAAAATATTTAAGTGAAAGGGAAGAAAAAAAATGATGTGGCTCGAATCCCCAATGATAATATCATGTTGGAATCAAGGAATTGGAGTTGTTTTATGGGTTAATGCATTGGGGAACTTGTTTCAAGAAGATCTAGGATCATAGTAGACGTTCATAATCTAACGTCTCCAAATTTCAGATTTTGAGGGATTATGCTCTCTTGCTGGCATTTAAAGAACTCAAGGAAATATCGGCCATAGAAATTACAATGACATGGTTGTATTCTATAAATAAAAGACATGCAAGACATGCAATCATGATTTTTCATACATAAATATACATTTTTTTGTTTTTCAAGCAATCATAATGCACATGCATGACAAGGGGAAATTCAACTATGCACCATACTAATGCAAATGCATGCTATGCTTTGATGTATATACATAGATATGCAACTGATCAAGACTCAGACTCGTCTATCCTACAAACCCCTAATTCTCTCCTAAATGTTGTGAATTTATCTTCACTTAGAGGTTTGGTGAAAATGTCGGCAATTTGTTGGTCTGTTTCAATGAACCTGATTTCTACATCACCCTTGCTCACATGATCCCTGAGAAAATGATGTCTAATCTCAATATGCTTTGTGCGAGAGTGATGGACTGGGTTCTTTGACAAGTTTATGGCTGAAGTGTTGTCACACAAGATGGAAGTGTTTTTGAAGGAAATGCCATAATCAATCATCTGTTGTTGGATCCATAGCACCTGGGCAACGCAACTCCCGACAGCCACATATTCGGCTTCGGCGGTTGATAGAGCCACTGAGTTTTGTTTCTTGGAGGCCCATGAGACCACGCATCCTCCAAGAAATTGGCAATACCCGCTAGTGCTTTTCCGATCCACTTTACAACCCGCATAATCGGCATCGGAATAAGCAATTAAATCAAGACTCGAATTACGCGAAACCACAATCCTAAATTACTTGAACCAGCAATATATCTGAAAATTCGTTTAACAGCCGACATGTGTGATTCTTTTGGATTGGACTGAAATCGTGCACACAAACACACAGCAAATTGAATGTCGGGCCTGCTGGCAGTTAAATACAACAAGGAACCTATCATGCTTCTGAAGAGTTTTTGATCTACGGATTTACCTGATTCATCTTGATCAATTTTTATTGAGGTGGACATGGGAGTTGGTTGTGGTTTGGTAGAGGTCAAGTTGAACTTTTTCAGCAACTCCAATGCATACTTCTTCTGATGTATGAACATACCATCAGCCGTCTGTATGACCTGCAATCCCAAGAAGAATGTCAGCTCTCCCATAAGACTCATTTCAAACTCACTTTGCATCAATTTGGCAAAGTCTTTGCTGAGAGCATCTTTGGTGGAGCCAAAAATAATATCATCCACGTAAACTTGAACAATTAAGATTTCCTTACCGTTCAACTTTGTGAAAAGGGTTTGATCAACATTACCTCGTTTGAATCCATTTTGAATGAGGAAATCACTTAACCGTTCATACCATGCCCGGGGTGCTTGTTTCAGACCGTAGAGTGCCTTGTCTAGCTTGTACACATGGTCTGGATGCTTCGTGTCCTCAAACCCCGGTGGTTGCTCCACATACACGTCCTCCTGGATATAGCCATTCAAAAATGCACTCTTAACATCCATTTGAAATAGTTTAATGTTGTTGCAACATGCAAATGCTAATAAAACTCTCACTGCCTCGAGTCTTGCTACGGGAGCAAAAGACTCATCAAAGTCAATCCAAGCTCTTGGCTATAGCCTTTAGCTACTAGCCTGGCCTTATTCCTAGTTACCACTCCTTGATCGTTTGTTTTGTTTCGAAAAACCCACTTTGTTCCGATCACTGAGTGTTTCTAGGACATGGCACGAGGAACCATACTTTGTTCCTTTGGAACTGGTGTAGTTCTTCTTACATAGCCATGATCCAAGACTCATCCTTCAAGGCCTCTTCAATAGAGTGAGGTTCAAACTGGGAAAGTAAGGTAATATAGTCCTGATTTTCAACTTCCCTGAAAGAGGCTCGTGTTCTTGTTCCGTCTTCAACATTGCCGATCACATTCTCCGGCGGATGGTCCTTTTCGAAAGTCCATTGCCTTGGAAGCTGCTGTTCCAACTGATCTTTCGGATTTGCATCATCTTCTTGTGGTTCTTTTACTTCTTGTTTTTTAGTTTTTCCTTCCATCATCTTGATATTACCGTCATTCAATTCATCGTCCTGCAAAACAGATTTTTCATTAGTGCTTTTAAAAGATGATTCATCAATGATGACATGGGGCTTTCCTCAACTACAAGAGTTCTCAAGTTATACACTCGATAAGCTCTTGAGCTAAGAGAGTATCCAAGAAATATACCTTTGTCACTTTTGGGGTCAAATTTAGCCAGGTCCACCTTACCATTATTGTGAATGTAACAAACTGAGCCGAACGGTCTAAGATAGGAAATGTTTGGCTTCTTACCTCGGTACAACTCATAAGGGGTTTTCTTTAACAGTGGTCTTACCATGGCGCGATTGACAATGTAGCAAGCAGTGTTCACTGCTTCAGCCCAAAAGTACCTCGGCAAATTGTTCTCGTTTAGCATGGTTCTTGCCATCTCAATTAACGTCCTGTTCTTCCTTTCAACAACACCATTCTGTTCGGGGGTTCTTGGTGCGGAGAAGTCATGCGTATAGCCTTGAGCCCTGCAAAAGTTGCTGAACTCATGGTTATCAAATTCCTTACCGTGATCGCTCCGCACGGCCTTGATGCAACACCCCTTTTCATTTTTGACTACCCTACAAAATGCTTCAAATTCTGTCAGGGCATCATTTTTATGTGAAAGGAAGTAAACCCAACAAAATCTTGAGTAATCATCCACAATGACAAAGCCATACAATTTACCACCCAAGCTATGTGTTCTGCTTGGTCCAAATAGGTCAATGTGGATTAACTCAAGGGGCCTTGATGTAGTTACATCATTCTTGCACTTGAATGATGTCCTTGTTTGCTTACCCATGCTGCACGCCCCACAGACTCCTTCATCAGTAACCTTCAGCTTAGGCAATCCAACAACCAAATCATTTCGAGACAGTTTTAGCAAAACATTAAAACTAGCATGCCCAAGTCGGCGATGCCAAAGCCAAGCATCATCATTATTCCTTGCAACCAAACACAGATTTTTATGAGAGGGTTCATCCAAATCAATCATATATACATTGTTATGTCTAAGACCAATGAACTTTATCTCATGAGTATTTTTATTCACAACGGTGCAGTAGTTAGAATCAAAAATCACGTTGCATCCTTTATCACAAAGTTGACTTATACTCAAAAGATTATGATGCAACCCTTTCACAAGCAAGACATTCTCAATGGCATGATTTTGATTCTTACCTATCTTACCTTCTCCGATAATTTTGCCTTTGTCCTTACCACCAAATGCCACTGTTCCACCATCCTTTTCATGCAGGTCCGCAAATAATTCTTTGTTTCCCGTCATGTGCCGAGAGCATCCACTGTCCAAATACCACCTATTCCTTTGAGCTCTCAAGCAGACCTGCGATCACAACAAATGTACTTATGCAGATTTTGGTACCCAAGCAAGCTTGGGTCCATGATGGTTAGAAACATGAAATGTGTATGATCTATTTCTCATTCTAGCAAAGCTTTCATCATCAAATTTCAGAATTCTGCAATCATACATGTCATGGCCTAATCTTCCACAATAAAAGCATGTAATGGCTCTATCCCTGTTTCTTTTCTTCCTTTATTCAGGAATGAATTATGCACATGAGTTTTTGACGTGGATGGAGATGAACTTCTGGGAGGCATATGAGTTGAATGTTTTTCAGATTGTAAAGTTTTTCCTTTTTCAAAAATGGCAATAGCATCCTTCAACTCATGATTTTCATGTATTAGAGAATGGACTTGATTTTCGACCTTTTCTTTTGCTTGATTGCATGCCATGCTTTCAAGCTTTTCTTGTTCCAGATTATTTTTCAAATCATCATGCATTTTACTTAGAGTGAATTGCTCCTCTCTCATGCATGAAATCTCTTCTTCAAGCAATTCATTTTTGGACACAAGAATTTCTTTCTCATTTATCAACTTCTCAGTTTCAGATTTCAACACATGACAATTTTCACAAGACTTTGCAGCATGCACAAAATGATCAATTTTCTTTTTCAGATTTCTGTTTTCAGATCTGAATTTTTTGCATTTTTCATACACAGACTCATAAGCAATCTGCCATTGTTCACATGTAAGAGATTCGGTTTCAGAATTTACCTCATTGGCGTCGTCTTCATTTGCCATGAAACATAAATTCTGAACCAGCTCATCCAGTTCATCTTCATTAGCCGACTCTTCCTCATCTTCATCACTCCATGTGGCCACCATGGCCTTTGGCTTCTTGAACCTTCCTTTCTTGAACTTTTTCATCAGATCGGGGCACTCACCCCGCATATGACCGGGTTTCTTGCATTCGTAGCAAATAACTTCTTCCTTCTTGCTACTTTCACCTCTATTAGGACCTTGCTTCCTTGGTCCTTTTCTGAATTGGCTGCCGAACTTTCTTGTTCCTTTGACGAATCTTCTTGCTCTTCTTGTGATCATGGCAACCAGCTCCTCATCTTCGGTGTTGCCGGTGGAATCATTATCACTGCCCTCTGATTCTTGTGGATTCACTTTTAGAGCCAAAGGTGTGACTACCTTCTTCTTTTTATGGTCCTCCTCGCTCCTCTTGATGTTGATTTCGTAAGTCATCAAGGAGCCAATTAGCTCGTCCAATTTCAAAGTGCTGAGATCCTTTGAGTCCTCGATTACAGTGGCCTTTGTGTGCCATTGTGATGACAAGGATCTCAGTACCTTTCTGACGAGTTCCTTGTCGGAATACTCTTTACCAAGACCCTTTAATCCATTCGTGATTTCTGTCAATCTTGCAAACATATCAGAAATGGACTCTTCTGGTTTCATCATAAATAACTCATAATCCCGGACTAGCAGATTCGCCTTGGTTTCCTTTACTTCCGATGTTCCTTCATAGATCAACCGCAGCTTGTTCCACATCTCCTGCGCAGAAGAACACATGGAAATACGTGAGTATTCATTAGGATGAATGGCACATTGTATTATATTCATGGCTTTAAAGTTTGCTGAACACTTCTTTATATCCTCATCATCCCACTCATCCTCATTTTGAGACAGAGTATACGGACCCTTGCTTATGACGCGCCACACGTCATAGTCTTGGGCTCGTAGAAAAACATACATTCTGTTCTTCCAATAAGGGTAGTTTGATCCATCAAAGAACGGGGGTCTTTGGATCGAATGCCCTTCGGGCATCATCCCCTTGTTTGCCATAAGGAGGGATCTACTCTACAACCGTGTGGTCGAGTGAAACAGAGACCAAAGCTCTGATACCAATTGTTGAGTCCCAAACGGTGACAATCAAGAGGGGAGGGGTGAATTGATTGGCCAATTAAAATTTCTTCCAAGGAAAATAATGATAAGTAAACATATAAGCACTAGACCTTACTCGATCATGATCTCACTTGAATGCTTGTAGATAAAGGTGGGTGTTTGATAAATGAAATGGTGTACGCTCAACTCACCGTGAAGCCCACTCGATAATGAATCTGGAAAAACAAACCACAAGTAACACACGGAGTTTTTAGGTGGTTCGGGTACACTGCCGTGTCCCCTACGTCCACCCCTCACACGTGAGGATTAAGACTCCACTATGAAGTGAGCCACACACACACGCTGTGTAGAACAGCAAACACACACACACGCGGCACCCGATCTGGGCTACCAAACATACATACACACACACACGTTCGTGTTTCCGATCACGAACACCACACACAAGAATCTGATTTAAGATATACAACAAATGCACAAGCTCAAGCAAAGGATTCAGAAAATGGAGAGTGAAGAATTGTTTATCGTGGTTGAGGCTCCCCCTTTCACTTCTTTGAAGGTAATTGAATGCTTCTGCAGGAGGAAGATCGATCCTTGAGGAAGAATGAAGCTATCTCGCACAAGCAAGGTTGCAGCTTTGATATCCCACGCAGCTTGCTGTTGGGGATGATGTAGAGGCTTGATTCAAGCTTCCTCTCTTCACTTTCGGGGTCAGAACAAGGTGGAAGAAGCCCCTGGAGCTACTGCTGCGAACCTGCACTCATAAGGGTTGGAAAAATAACACACTCTAGATGTCTCTTGTTACCTAGGGTTTCATACCCCAATAAGATGTATATATATAGAGTTTGGAACGTTCAAAGACACCCTAGAGACCAGATCCACAATACCTGGAACGATTTAGGGAGGTTAGGTTTGATTGGTATGACTTTTGGTGCATGTGCACGCAAGTCAAAAATCACGGCTCGGGTTCGAGACTGAAAGGGTCGACCCTCGTGAGGGTTTTAAGGTTTCTGGGCCAATGGGTCGACCCTTGGGGTCGACCCTCGGGGGTTGTCCGTGTGGGTTTGGAAATGAGTTTTCAGGGGTCGACCCTTGGGGTCGACCCTCGAGTGAATGGGTCGACCCTTGGGGTCGACCCTTGCAGGTATGGTGAAGGAACCCGCTGGGTTTTAAAATAAGTTACCAGGGGTCGACCCTTGGGGTCGACCCTTGCGGCTGGGGGTCGACCCAATGGGTCGACCCTTTCAGCTGGAGATCAAAAACCCAAGTTTACAGAACCAGGGGACCTAGGGGTCGACCCAATGGGTCGACCCTTGTTCCAGAACATCCAAAAGGTTGATTGAAAAGCCCACTAAGTCCAAGAACACGTCTAGGGGTTTCAAGATGGTTTTTAAAACATGAGAGGAAATGAAACTCAAACCATTTAAACTTAGATAAGTTCTAAACCAATTTAACCCTTGAGATCAAAATAATGAACTTCAAACCACACAGTCAAAAGTCAATATGTTGAAGTCGATCTCACCAACCGTCCTCGAGTTCCTTTAGCACGTTCCTTGCCCTGTAAAGACATACATTCTGAATTAGATTTAGCATTGTAATTTACGTTCAAAAGCCTTACCAGACGAAGTTACTCTTGTACCTCCAAAAGCTCCAAGTCTACATCAAGGATGTGCATTTCCAAAGCTTTTCATGTTGGAACAACTCAATTTCAATTCACACAAAAATATAGTGTTTGGTCATCATCAAAATCTATTTAGTATACCCACAAGGAGGGGGTTCAACACAACCTATTCTCCCCCTCGCTATGTTCAAACCCCACTGCAACCCTAGCTCGCAACAAAAAAAAAAAACCAACGCCTGCCACCATCGCCTCCGATCTCCTTTTCCCGTCGATTGTCGTTGTATGACATGAGCCCGCCCCCGTCACCCACAGTCGTCTGCGTCAACCCCCCTCCCCCCTGTGACCGACCATCGCACCTCTGCAACTCATTGTCACCGTGAACCCCTCCCTTGTTTCGGACACGTTGGCAATCACCAACCTTCACCCCCTCATCTTCTTTCCCTCTTCCTTTCTTCTTTATCTTCCTCTCCTCTTCGTGAATGCATGACATCAACAAGAACTGCAGTGGCCTCAGTCATTAATGCCCCATTGTCCTCAACCTAGCTGCATGGTCCCCCCTATTACAGCATGTCTCGCCTTGTCGTTGGCCTCACCCCTGGTTGTCGCTGCCCTTGGCGCGGCCAACTCCACCGGCGCTGTGAGCCACTTTTGCGGCCCCTACCTCCACCATAACCGCATCGCCAGCCCGCCCCTCCTGGCCGTCTCCCTGCAGGCTCTTGGATTCCACCGCTTTCCGCTAATCGTCGAGGCACCCTGGGCACCACTGTCAGACGCTTGTTGGACCACCGGTGGGCCTGCAGTCGCCCTCGCTCGTGGTCGATTGTGCCGCTGCCGCACCTGTCGGCCCTGTGTGCCCCAGTGCAGACCAGAGTACCACCCTGCAACATCTGAGCAGCAGCAGGCGCCCCCAACGCCCACACGTCGACTGCTTTTCTTGGTCACCTCTACAACTCCCCCTGCACCATAGGCCCTCCTTTCTCTGCTCAACTCGACATCATCATTGCGGGAACGCTTCCAAGACTACGTGGACTTGGTTCGTGTGCCTCGCTCCTCAATGAGTGGGTTAGTGTTGGAAAGTTGCTCACGCGATTTGCTTATTTATAGGGTGTTTGGGAGCATTTTTTTTAAAAAAGCTCTTTCTACTTAAAAGATTATGTCACGTCAATTTTCATCTTAATTTTTGAAATTGATGAAACTAGATACCCATCTGTTTGGCAAAAATATCATAATTTTTAAATTTGGTGTGGACATGTTTGGTAGAACAATATGAAAATTTGAACACCCTAAAAATTGATGGCCCTGGAAACTTCAAGGAGAAGAAAGGCTATGGACTCGGATAGGTTGTAGAGTTGGGGGGGGGGGGAGCTTAGTTCGGTAGAATAACGAGAGCATTCCCACGGTGGCCTCCTAGAGCTTGTCCTCTTTCACCTGGCCGAGCACGGCGGAAGCCCAATTGGTGAAGTGAGCTTCGTCGTGGCCGAGCTGCTTATCCTTGAAGTAGTCTTTGAAGCAGCGACAGTCCTCCGCAGGGAAGGGGCATGGGACGCCGTCGGGGTCCCTCCAAGCTCCCCGGTGGCGCATTCCAGAGTCACTCGCCAACCAGTGGCCATCACCATCCATCATCACTGCTTACAGTGTATCGCTGCACCCAAATCTTGACAATGGTGGCGCCCTCTCTAGAACCTCTGAAGTAGGCCACCAAGAAGTGATCCTTCTAGACCTGTCGCCAACGTAGAAAGATAAAAGTGGCTCCTTTCAGAATCTATGAACATGGCGGAGCAACACAAATAGCCAGACTGGGAATTGTGCTGATTACCTCGACGATGGTGGAAGGGTGGCAGCTGTTGAAGGGAGCGGATCCACTGGGAAAGGTGTACGCCTTCCCAACAGTGGCGCTCCCGCCGTGCTTTGTCCTCTTCTTCCTACGGTGGCCGTGGCAGTTGCCCACACTCGCGGTGGTCGGCACCCCGTCACCGGCGCCCTCTCCCATCTTGCGTCCCCTCTCCACCTACTGTTGCTGCTGAGGTCGGCTGCTTCCTGACGATGGTAGAGGAAGACGAGGAGGAGAGCGGGGACGGATCGGTGGGAGGACGATGACGGGGAGGCGGGGAGGTGGAGGGAGACGAGCCAGCGAGCAGGCCGAGCGAGGGGGAGACAGAGTCGGCGAGGGAGGGAGGAGAAGAAGAGGTTGAGGGAGATGAGTTAGCGAGGGAGATGGAGCCGGCAAGTAGGCCAAGCGAAGGGGAGGAAGATGGCGAGGAAGAGAAGAGGAAGTTGGGAGAAGGAAGACGTGCGAGTTTCTCTAAAAAAAAATCATTCTGAGGTTGTTTTTATTTTGAGGGAAGTTAAAGAAGGGAGAGTTACTCCCTAAAAATTAGAAAAGGTGTTCCCAAACACCTATAAGACTCTGATATTTTCTTACTTTTTATTTTAAGATAGAAATCACTCAAAAAAGTGCATCCAAACACCCCATTAGTATTTATGCCATATCTGTTGCCGTTTGAGTGTGATAGGATTCTATAGCCTGTTCATTTATTTGCTATCCGATTGTGAGTTTGTGAGCGTTCCTTCTAAGAGCGCCTATTTTTGAGTTCGTTGTGTGTGAGATTGGTATCTTACATCGTGGTAGTCCTACCCACCATTCGGTTCGACGTTTCTTTCTGTGAGGGACGATTTTCTAGAGCGTAGCTACTGTTGTTTCACGTATTATTTCACTTAGGAGTTTGTGTATGCGATGGGTTATTTGTCAACCTATTGTAGCACATTTTGCTGATCTCAATTAATCGCCTAGTCAGACTTGCTTAGGTACGTTGCCCCGCATCATTTTTGGTATCAGAGCCTAGGTCGACAGTTTAGGGTAGTCACTACATTGTCCATGTCTTGCATTTATTGTTAGATCATTTGCATCGTATTTTAAAAAAATTGCTTGTGTCTCTTTCATATCATAGTGTGTCGGTGCATCGTAGTCCAGTCCTGTGTCGTATGCCCACATGTATCGGTGTTGAGTACCACTTGTCATCGCCGATGTTAGGTTCACACCTGGACATGTTGGGGACACACCCGAACATGTCGGGTTCGTACGCCGACCCTCAGGGAGGTCACGACTTGATCGAGTTAGTGTATGAGCTCATGACTCAGGTTTGGAGGATTGACTGGCGCTTAGATGGGGGCCTGGCCGATATAGAGGATAGGATTACAGAGTCCGACTGTATTGTCTAGGGGATGGTTGGTCGCATCACCGCCTTGGAGGGGGCCATCCAGGGCCTAGAGCATGAGCGACTGACGGAGCACCCAGATCCTTAGCGTCCACATCCCCAGCCCGCACCTCAACCCGCACCCCAGCATGCGCCTCAACCTCATCCCCAGCACGTCCTGGAATTCCCTAACTGTACCTAGGAGGTCCTCCTTTACAATGCCCCAGCATTGCTAAAAGAAAACCATGGGGAAGTCATCCAGCCCTGGAGCTTTGTCACCTGTCAGAGAGAAAACTACCAACTTAACCTCCTCTTAAAGGAAGGAACCCACAAGTGCTTCATTGGTGAGAGATGAGGAAGCAAGTCATATGTAATAGTAGGTCTACAAATTTGCTCCTCTGTGAACATCCTAGCATAGAACTCCCTAGCCTGTCTTTTGATGTACTCCTCCTCGGTAAAGGTGTTTGGATCGACTTTGATGGAGGCAATGTGGTTGGTCCTTCTACTTGAAGCAATCCTGTAAAAATACGTTGTATTCTTGTCATCTTTCTTGAGCCATTTCTCTAACCCTTTGTTTCCAATATATTTCTTCCCTGATAAAGATCTCATCATACTCTACTCTCAAAGACTCCCTACTCAGCATGTCCTCATCGTCTAGCAAACCATCCTTCTCCAAACTATCCAGTGCCTCTAACGGCTAAAGTATCATGTCCTTTTTCTGTCTACTGGGAAGGTGCTTACTAGTGTCCCATCTTCTGAGCACCTGGGCCAACTGGTACAGCTTGCCAATCATAGTAGCCATACAAGAATCATGTTGCATGCATGCATCCTACACTCCTCTGACGATGTCTAAAAAACTCATCCTCTCTGAGCTAGAAGCTCTCAAATCTGAAAGCCCGTTTCCTCTCTTGACCCCGGTTGGTCTTCAAGAGGATAGGCTTGTGATCTGAGACCGGCCTAGCCAAATAAGATGCCTGAACATGTAGGAAGTGCTCTTCCAATCCACTGACACAAGGGATTTGCCAAGTCTGGAGCACGAAGGGGATGCCCTCATATTGGACCAGGTGAATTATGCATTCACCAAGCCAATATCTGTGAGGGCTGCCTACTGAATGAAGTCACAAAAATCCTCTGTCTCTCTCATGTGAGGGTGAGCACCCATCCTCTCAGACCTCATCGCCATCGCATTGAAGTTTCCACCCACACACCAAGGTTGAGCCAAGGTGAGGTGGTATGCCAACAGCTCCTGCCACATACCACTCTTCCCCTCTGTGGTTTGACGTTCATAGATCTCTGAAAAATCTCAATAGAATTCGTCCCTCATGCAGTGGAAGTGAAGAGAGATAACCCATCCGCCAACCTTCATGTCCTCTTCCACCTCAAAGGGGTTCCACAACACCATGATACCCCCTGCTCTACCCACCGCAGAGAAGCCACCACTTTTGAGAGTCTACCACCCCCGATCTCCCTCATCAACTCCTCTCCATTCCCCTCACTCTTAGTCTCCTGTATACAAAGTATGTCAACCTTACATCTTCTCATCATCTCACTCACCATCCTCCTCTTCTTCCCCCCCCCCCCCCCCCCCCCCCCAAACCCCTCACATTCCATGATATGATCCTCGTGGGGACTGCAAGATATCTTCCTCTCCCTCTCCCTCTCCCATACCCTCCCGTTGTTGCTCACCCTCTTCTATGATTTTTCTTTTTTCGACTCCCTCGCCAAAGCCGCTAGCCACCTCTTTTGGATAAGGAATAAAGACCCCATGATACCCTTCTCCACCCCCTACTCTATTTCAATCGATTACATCAACTATTTCTGAACTGTTATGGAATCTGGTGTTTTCAGATTGATGGTCCTATGGTAGCATCAGAATGGAAGAGACCAGGTATGCTTAGTCATGTCACTGTTGTGCGCAAGCTTGAAGGTGGCATTTTTCCAATGGGTTTTTCCAAAGAAGCAATTGATAGAAATTCAAAGGCTGGCTCAAATGTTCTGGCGCTTGAAAGCAGGTCTAATTTTATTGCCAATAGTAGCAAAAGAATTACTTTGCAGCTTTTTACCTCATAATTTCATTCTTTTGAGTTTTGCTGACTTCCTGCAGTGAAAGGGCACTGTTAAATCGCTTGATGATTGAGCTGCACAAACTGGATAGTGACATTCTTGTAGGCCATAATATATCTGGATTTGATCTGGATGTGCTTCTGCATAGAGCTCAGGTTTGACACTCTAGCTCCATGCCCAATAGATAATCAGTAAAAGTTCTGTTCAAAATTCCACAGTTGAGTGTGAGTCACATAAATTAGCTTAAGGAACTGAAGATTTTTTGATAGAGAGTGGTACACAGCCATTGCTTAAGGATATGAATTAGCTTATAGTTTGAGTTTTTGGCTGACACCAATTTTCAGAACTCAATTATCTCTTTCACTGGTGATCTTGCATCTTGGTCCGCCCAAACCCCCAATTGTTTGTGGCTGATGTAGTTCGCCTAGTTTTAACTTCCTCACCTCTGATCTTGCCTGTCAGTGTTTTTGGATGTTTCTTGTTGTGATGTGGATCAGCACTGATGTGGATTAGCACTACACTTTTCCTAGTTTCAGTAGGGTTCTTGCTTGGAGCCTGGTTCATGCAAAAGCATTTACTTGTGGAACAATCGGAAACTGATTGGTCGAGAATGGTGTAATATGATTAGTTTCTTGTCAACCTTGAAGCTGATGGATAAATCTTCCTACTTTTTTTTGAGGGCATATTCTTCTTTTAATGATGTTGATTGCTGCACTACGCAGGCTTGCAAGGTTCCAAGCAGCATGTGGTCAAAGATTGGCCGTCTCAAACGGTCTACGATGCCTAAGCTCACGAAAGGAAACACTATTTTTGGCTCAGGGGCGAGCATGGGTATAATGTCTTGCATTGCAGGCAGGCTACTATGTGATACATATTTGTGCTCAAGGGATCTTTTGAGAGAGGTATGCTATTGTATCCTGGATACTCTCTACAGTCTTGTATACAGGGCATTTCTGCTTTTGTAACTCCAAGTACTGCTCATGGTCTGCTCTGGCAGTACATGGCTCTTTCTAGAGTGTTGGAGCCACCAGCTCCCTCAAGTTGTTTCCATCCCTTGTAAGTAACTCAGTGTCCTTCATAGGTAAGCTATTCATTGACACAACTTGCTAAGACTCAGCTGAATAAAGAGAGGAGGGAGATTGTTCCGCAAGATATTCCCTCTATGTTCCAAACATCAGCATCACTTATGGAACTTGTAAGCCTGTATTCTGAATGTTGAGTGTCTCTTTCCTTTTTACTGAGTTATTTCTTCTGGAACTATATCCATTCTTGGACCCCAATTGTGATATTATTATCTACCTAGGTTGAATGTGGAGAGACAGATGCCTGGCTATCTCTTGAACTAATGTTTCATTTGAGTATTCTGCCTCTCACACGACAGTTGACAAATATCAGCGGTAACATATGGGGAAAAACTCTCCAAGTAAGTTTATGTTTGTTTGGTCTGCTGTCTATTTATTTAGATTTTCATAGAAGGGGACTGATAGTTCTTTTTTTCCCGTTCACCATTATCGTTAAGGAATTTCTTATAGAGTCTTTTTTGTATCCGGTAGGGTGCTAGAGCACAACGGGTTGAGTTTCTTTTACTGCATGCCTTTCGTGCAAAGAAGTATATTGTTCCAGACAAGAATAATGCACGAGGCAAAGAATTAGGTACAACTAAGAGGAAAATAAAGGCTGGTGTTGAGAATGAAGATGCTGATGCATTGAACATAGATGATGTCTCTTTTGAAAATGATATTCGACATACCGATCAAGGGAAAGGGAAAAAGGGCCCTGCTTATGCTGGGGGCTTGGTTCTTGAGCCAAAGAAAGGACTGTATGATAAATATGTATTACTTTTGGACTTTAATAGCCTCTATCCTTCAATAATCCAGGTATTAAGATTTGCATATGCTTTCCATTTCATATGAAAGATAAATCATGATGATTCTCATGCATATTTTGGTGAAAAATTAGTAAAAATGGTGCAAGATCATATGTATATTTATATCAATGTATTGTTTTCCCTTAAGCTTGTCTTCAATCACATTACAGGAATATAATATATGCTTCACAACAGTTGAAAGATCTCCTGATGGACTGGTACCTAATTTACCCTCTTCCAAAACAACAGGGGTTCTACCTGAGGTAACCCCCCGACTGTAATAATGAATTCTGATGAGCTTGAGTAACCTTTGCTCTTCTAATGACATGATTTCTGCTGCATTCTGTCTCTGAGAGTATATTTCTTAATTTTCTTGTACCCTTGTGTAAGTTATCAAATCACTTTGATCTATAAATTGCACTACCTGAACATTTTTCTCCATTAACTTTCCTATGTCATAACGTAGGTTTACCGGCTGGTGGAGTATAGTCTTGCCTCTTTATGTGCAGTCTTCTTAGCTTTCCATGGAACCAAATTATGTAATTCAATATCAGAATTTGAGAATGGAAAATGGCATGGTAATTGGTAAATAAATAAGGAAATAACTGGTAAATAAATAAGGAAATGACAGAAAAAAGTTCCAAACATATGGTCAGAAAACATATTTCAACCTGTTTATTAAATCATCTTGCACTATGAAAACAAAGAGACAAACAATGAGAACCAACATGTGGCAAGGTATTCATGACAGTGACGGCATCCCGTTTGACATGGTTGTGAATCACTGCTTTGTGCAACATTTATTGTCACCTATTTACAGTGTCTGTTGGTCAAAAATAGAAAAGCTGCAATGCCAAGCCTCTTAAAGCATATGAGTAACTCCATCGGTTAGATGTGGCAATATATTACTTGGATCCTGTAGTACTCTGCATCTTGGCTCTTCGACTTGAATTGTGTATGAGCCATCTAATTATGGATCCCTTACCACATTTAGGATCATTAACAGATCAACAGTCACATCTGTCGTGATTTAAACTTTGAGAGTGAGCCTTGAGAATTGTAAGAACAGGTTCAAAACTGAAAACCTCCTCTTTGTTAGGGCTTCATACTACTGACATGCCCAGACACTGCATTGGGGTTGTCTCAGGGCACCGAGCTGCCCTTCTGATCTAAACTCATCAATAGTGTCAAGTGTGAAAAATGGTCTTAATTATGATTTATTAGCCTAAAGGTTTTGGCTTTTGTTCATTCTTTTGCACTTGCCTTTTGTTCTCCATCAGTCGTGAACTTATTCCTTGTGCCTACTTCCAGTATGTCTGGTATGATGGAGCAGTATTGCATATCATCATTCCATCTCCTTTTTTTTCTCTTCCATTTATTATATTACTTTAATTTTCTAGTTGTTGAGGAATTTGGTTGAGAGGAGGAGAACGGTTAAATCCTGGCTCAAGAATGCTACTGGTCTCAAGGTTCAGCAGCTTAATATTCAGCAACAGGCACTAAAGCTTACTGCGAACAGGTTCAAAAATATCATTGTTCAATTTAATGTCTTTCAATGTTTGCAGTTATTCTGATGTAGACTTTCCTTATTTTCCTTCAGCATGTATGGCTGCTTAGGTTTTTTCCATTCAAGATTTTATGCAAAGCCACTTGCAGAGCTTATAACCCTTCAAGTAAGAAGTGCATTATATGATCTTTTATTTAATCAACAAAACTGTTATTAGATGTAATATCTAATGCATCACTCTTGCAGGGAAGGGAAATCTTGCAAAGTACTGTTGATCTTGTCCAGAATAACTTGAATTTGGAGGTATCTCCATCTTCCTTTTTGAAATTCAACATTTCTGCATGTTTTTCCCCATTAACCTGGTTTTGGGCATTTTGGGCATCAGGATTATGGGCTTCAGTTGTATTCCTTTTGTTGCAATAACAGTGTCTCAAGTGTCATGGCAGAGTTCTGTCCAATATGCAGTAGGCATCATGCCAAAAGATTCATATATCTGTTTATACTATGCCTTTCCAGTGAAAAAAAGCTTTACCATTTAGCTATTGCCAAGAGCCAACTTCTAGCTGTTGGAATAGTCTCCCGGGCAATAGTCCCGTATTGGTTAAATCAGTTGTGGTTCATGTGCACTCTGGGCCTGTGTATCTCAACACCGCGGTTTTGTGGATTCAACATGGTATCAGAGCGGGGCGGGTAACAACTTGCGCTCCGTTCGTCTTCCTCTCGCAGCCGCCGCCCCTCTTCCCCACCGTACCGCGGCCACCCACTGCCCCCTCCCTTCCTCTTCCTCCATCTGCCGCTGCCTTTCCTTCCGGCATCGTCGTGGGACCCCCCCTTCGGCCGGCCTCGCCAGAGGGAGCGCAAAGGGAGGAGCTATGGCGGACGAGACGGCTGCGGCGGAGGCCTTCACCATTCCCGTTGCCGGCGGCCCCCTTCGATCTCTTCCTTCCCGGTCTCCGAGCACCGTCTAGGGCCGCCCGCGGTAGGGACAGCGCTTACCGCTGGCTGCCCCTCCCTCTGACGTGGTGCACATCCGTCTCTCACCGTGGGGTTCACCTCAGCTGCTGCGATGGCTTCCACTTCCTCCACCTCGGATGCACGGACGACCCCTTCGGCTATTGGAACAACCGTCAAGTTGAACGGCTCCAACTATCTTCTATGGTTGCGTGCATTTCGATTTTTATGTGGCTCTCAACGGAAGCTTTCTCATCTGGATTCTCCTCCGATCGACAAGACGGATGAAGCCAAGTTTGCATCGTGGCAGTCCGATGATTATTTTGTCATGACTCTACTCCTCAATAGCATGGAGCCTCATGTGAGTTCTAATGTCGTCTTCCTTAGTACCACAAAGGAAATGTGGGATGCTCTGCAGGAAATGTATTCTGATGCAAAGAATGTCTCCCGAGTGTATTCTCTGTATGAAGAAATTTCCTCCCTCAAGCAAGACAGTCGCTCTATTCATGATTATTTTGCTACTCTGAAGGGTAAGTGGGATGAGTTACAAGTGTATCATCCCCTCACTGTTGATGTGACCACTCTGAAGAAGCAACGCGAGGAGTTCTTAGTCGCCAAATTTCTATCCGGGTTGGATGACTCCCTCAGCCACGTTCGTTCTCATCTCCTCTCGGACGACGCGGTTCTCTCTCTGGCGAATGCTATGTCTCGTGTGCTTCGAGTCAGTTCCTCCACCTCTGCTGTTGAGACTAATCTTGTTGAGCACTCGGCCAATGTTGTTGGTCGTAGTCGCGGTCGAGGGCGTGGTCGTGGCCGAAACTCCTATCCCCCGTGTATTCACTGTGGCCGCCAAAATCATATCCCTGAGCGTTGCTGGGCGAAGTTTGGTCGTCCGGACACAGCTAAACTTGCGGCTATTCCACCTCCACCGACTTCGGATACTATGGTGACTCCATCTACTCCACTGCAGGACCTCCCGACGGATGCTACCGTTACTCTGCCCAAGGCCGACTATGAGCGCCTTCTCCAGCAACACTCGTTCCATGCCATTCCTTCCACTTTAGGTAGTGCGTTTGCCGTCTCTCATGGTTTGCCCTGGATCATTGATTCTGGGGCCTCTAGCCACATGTCAGGTAATCGTTTATCTTTTTCGTCTTTACGCCTTACATCCTCCTTTCCACCGGTATCTCTTGCCGATGGGTCTCCATCTCCTGTCCTTGGTGTTGGCACTGTTCGTATATCTCCCACTCTTACCCTTTCTAATGTGTTATATGTTCCTAAGTTCCCTGTCAATCTTCTTTCTACCAATTGTCTTACTCGTGATTCTCACTGTTTTGTTACCTTCTTTCCCTCCTATTGTGTCTTTCAGGATCTTCGAACGAAGGCAACGATTGGTGGCGGGCGTGAGTCTAGTGGCTTGTACTACTTCACCGACCGACCGTCTGCTTCTTGTTCTTCGGCTCTTGTTGCAGATTCTCCATACCACTGGCATTGTCGTCTCGGTCATCCAGCTCCCTCGAAGCTTCGTCCGTTTGTTTCAATTCCTTCCACCTTTTCTCACTTTCAATGTGATGCTTGTGAGCTTGGAAAGCATCATCGGGTGGTTTTCCCTCCTAGTGAAAGCAAACGGAGTGTCTCTCCTTTTGACTTAGTTCATAGTGATATATGGGGTCCAAGTCCTGTTGTCACTACTATGGGTTTTCGGTATTTTGTCACTTTTATTGATGACCACTCTCGGATGACTTGGGTGTTTCTTTTGAAGAGTCGGTCACAGATATTGCATGTATTTCAACAGTTTTTTCAAGAAATCAAGAATCAAT
Source organism: Amorphophallus konjac (assembly GCA_022559845.1). NCBI lineage: Eukaryota > Viridiplantae > Streptophyta > Magnoliopsida > Alismatales > Araceae > Amorphophallus > Amorphophallus konjac. The sequence continues at coordinate 65,864,284 of CM040121.1, read as the reverse complement.
TTTCTACTTCCATTAAAATTCTTCGTTCTGATAATGCTCGAGAATATTTGTCTTCACAGTTTAATGAGTTCTGCTCGGCTCATGGAATTCTTCATCAAACTTCTTGTGCTTACACCTCTCAGCAGAATGGGGTTGCTGAACGTAAAAATCGCCACCTTCTCGATGTTGCTCGGACCCTGATGTTTCACATGGCTGTTCCGAAGCAATTTTGGGGAGACGCTATTCTCACGGCGTGCTACCTCATTAATCGTGTTCCCTCGTCTATTCTCTCCGGGGTAAGCCCCTTCTCATGCCTCTATCCTTCTACCGACCCATTCCCTGTTCCTCCTCGGGTCTTTGGCTGCCTCTGTTTTGTTCATGCCCTTGGACCGGGTCACGATAAGCTGTCTCCCCGCGCGATTCGTGGCATCTTCCTTGGTTATTCACGCACTCAAAAAGGCTATCGTTGTTTTGACCTGGTCTCTCGGCGGGTTTTTGTTACCGCTGACGTCACGTTCTTTGAAACTATACCATATTTTTCATCGTCTACCGTGTCGTCTGCGCCTTCACTGCCTCTCCCCCCGTTGCTCCCTTCTCCGGATGATTCGACTCACACGGGTGATTCTGCTCCTGGTATGGCAGAAATTGTTCCAGCACTGTTGCAAGTCTATCAACATGGTATCAGAGCATGGTCTTGACCCAACTCTATATATTTCTTATCTCACCACCTCCACCCAATTAATCTCCACGGCTCTTGACCGTGAGGGGGAGTGTTGGAATAGTCTCCCGGGCAATAGTCCCGTATTGGTTAAATCAGTTGTGGTTCATGTGCACTCTGGGCCTGTGTATCTCAACACCGTGATTTTGTGGATTCAACACTAGCAATCAGCATGTAATGCATGGGTACATTATGTGCTTTCTCAAACTTATCGTTCCCTTCTCTTCAAGCTGTTATGTTTGGAGGTGATTTCCATGTCTGCAATGGTTGAGTTAACCTTTTCACTATACTTTTTTTTCATCAATATTATCTTACTTTAGTTTATTTTTTGTACGAGGCATTTAGTGTGTGATCCAGAAGTCCACAGAAACATGTTTCCTGTTCTCTGTATAATTCTTGTTTAGCTGTGCAGTTCTGCACTGGCAATTTTTTCTCTCAACTAGTAGTCATGATTGGAAAACCAGGGAAACTTGCTGAACCCAAAGGCTCAGTTTGCAATTGACTTGGACTCATGAGTTGACTCGAATTCGTATGACTTGGAAATTAAAAATGCATCCACTTGTGTGAGTTGTTGTGAGCCACTTTGATATGCCAAATCCAGTGCCAGATGGGAAGGCCTAGAAAGCATGGCATTTCAAGGCCAATTTCTTGAGAAGATGATGACATGATTCTTTTTCCTATTTAATTTATTTAAGTTACATTAACACAATCTTTTTTACCTACTTAAACTGCCTGAGAGAATCATGAACATTTCCCACCCTCTCATCTTGTTTGTCGTTATTCCATCTTGGAAAATGTTTATTTACCTACACCTTTTTCTTTTTTTTCTTTTTCTATTTCAGTCATGCCCTACCTGCACTGATGGGGCACAGAAGTGCAGGGAAAATGGCTCAAGCGTTCTTGTTCAGTTGACTTGAGACAAATGCATTTTCCTTTTTTCACATGGAGGGCATTAATTGGGCCCACATTGGTGAATCTCTTGAGGCATACCATGGAACCAAAGGAAGTAGATTCAGTAAGTTTTTGGTAGTTAACCCAACCATGTCTGCTTTGGGAGAGTTATTGGATATGGGCAATGTGGTTCTCTGTCCAAAATGTAGAATGGGATTTGTCGTCGAACCATATCATGTTTTTTCTTTTCCCTTGTTTGTGGGCAAGGGAACATTGTCCTTTGTCAAGTTATTCTAGGTTCCCTATGGCCTTCATGTTAAAATGGAGATTCACTTCTTTTGACCATCATCAAATGGAGACCAAATTAGACAGACCTCAGTCTATCTCTTATCCAAATCACCGAGGGAATTTCTCTGGGTGCATCGTCAGTTAAATAAGGTTAGGTATAAGATATATATCTGATATATTCAACCTGAGTTATGGAATGAGACGTAAAAGTTCAGTGAAATAAAAAGAAATGGCACAAGAATATCATAGCTTACTTTTCGTTACCGTTCCCGGACACGATACATTTGAATTGGACTGTTCTTTATATCATATACATATGGGATTATATATATTCTTATGACCTACAAGACCAAAGTGATCCTAATTTCATTTTGTTCATTATTTAGAAGTATTGTGGTACAAGTCTGGGAGTCAAAAAGAAAGAATGTTAGCCTACTTTTTAAATTCTCATAGAAAATGGGATCTTGTTTGTGTATATCTTCAAGTATAACGTGTGTGTAATGCTGACATTAAGCAATTGCTGTTTCCTAACTGTATCTTGTCACGGTGTATAAGGCTTGGCTCATCTGTTTCCGATGAGCTTGCTATCAATGACTGTACTCATTGGCCTGCCCATTACGTGGAGCCCTTCAATTTTTTGGTTCATATCTCTCCCTTTGTATCTACCGAGCATGCATCACTAGTTTCTAATGTACACTGTTTAGATAATTATATGATTTTTTATTTTGATGAACATGTCTATTGGATGATTTGTAGGTGATATATGGTGACACCGACTCAATTATGATTTATAGTGGGCTTGATGATATAACAAAAGCCAAAGCAATGGCTGGGAAGGTTATCCAAGAGGTGAGACTGTTTGAGATGCTAACTTTCCTCCTAAACAGCTCTTAAAGGAATTACTTGCATAAAAAGTTGGATGGCTTGAGGTGCAAACTTTTTAAGTTCATATGGATCTACTAGTTTTGAATAGGCTTGGCTTTCCTTCTTTTTTCATTCAGGTCAACAAGAAATACCGCTGTCTCGAGATTGATCTTGATGGTTTGTACAAGAGAATGTTACTTCTCAAGAAAAAGAAATATGCCGCTGTGAAAGTCCTGTTTAAGGATGGGACTCCTTATGAGGTTATTAATATATTTGCTCAGCTCCCTACTTCACATATCTGGAACTGATATTGCTAACATGGCTCGTTATTCATGATTCAGGTCGTTGAACGAAAAGGTCTTGATATGGTGCGACGTGACTGGAGTTTGCTATCAAAAGAAACAGGGGACTTTTGTCTCAGCCAAATATTATCTGGAGGGTATGTTTGTTTGCCCACCATTAATCAAATTTGATATTCGAAGGAAGCATTGCCTCTATACTCTGACTGTCCACCTTGGATAGTGTCATGCTATGAAAAAATAATGATGTGAGCTTGGCTTGAAGGTATGCAACACTCGTATGTGTTGAAGTCCCGAGCTCTAATTCAAATCCTCGGCATTGAGTTGAGAGAATCCTCTACATATATAGAGGGAAGGTGCCCAAGGATATCCAATATGCGACTAAATTTCAACAGCCTCCCTGGTGCCGAACCCGAATGGCTATGGTATGATTGATACAATTGAAGGGACAGGGCAGAGTATTCCAAATAGAAGATCCAATGGGTAAACCTGGCTTTGATACCATGTTAAACACCCAGACTCTAACTCAAAACTTAGGCATTGAATTGAGAGAATCCTCCACATACAGAGGGAAGGCGCCCACAAATATCCAATATGGGACTAAACCTCAACAATGTGCAATGTTCACCATGATTTAATTGTCTTGAAATCTGGGGTGCATAGCATTTCATGTCCATTTAGTGCAATACAGCACAGTTGCATTCTTGTTGGTCAGGGAAATGTTATTATTCTTACTATTTAATTTTATTGCTGTTGACTCTTTGGTATGATTTCTTATGAGTACAGGTCATGTGAAGATGTGGTGGAATCAATCCATAGTTCTCTAATGAAGGTAACGATATAAGAATTAGTGGATGGTAGTCTAAATGATTCATGCCTGCACCTGCTGTTTACCGTGTTCTTGTTGAAGAGTTTTTTACTCTCCACAGTAGACTTGGTCTGCATGCATGATTGGAAATGATGAAATCTAATGCTATTTGTGTCTATATGTACAACAGGTGCAGGAAGAAATGCGAACTGGTGAAATAACACTTGATAAATATGTTATAACAAAGACCTTAACAAAAGCTCCCGAAGAATATCCAGATAAGAAAAACCAACCTCATGTTCAGGTGGTGTATTCTTTCATGCACAAAGTTGTTTTCTTCTGGTTGTTTGCTCTTATGACCCATTTCCCATACCATACCTGGCCTGGAATGCTTTTTAGGTGGCCCTGAGATTGAAGCAAAATGGCTATTTCACAAGCTGCTCTGCTGGTGATACTGTTCCTTATATCATTTGTTGTAAGCAGGTATTGACACTTACCTTCTTTATAAGAAACACACTGAAACGAATTTAACTTTTGCTTCCTTTTTTAGTTTACCCACGTCTGCCCTGCTGACATTTATGCATTTGCAGCTAGAGTGACCTTGCTTGTATGTGCCAAATTGATATTCATATGCACATAAGCATGTATCTGCTGATATGTTGTTGGTCTGCTTATTGATTGTATGTCTCGACTGTCAGTGCTATTTCTCCTTTCCCTGCACAGAGGAAACATGTGTACTGAGAAAGGTTTAGCACGTGGCAGATATTAGGGTTTATCACTCGGAAGATTTGGTACACAAAGAACGTCCATAGTCTTTCTTTCCATCTAAGGGTTACCTTTTTCCCCCTATTTTGCCAGGGTGAGAGTTCTGGTTCTTCTACTGGTATAGCTGAGAGGGCCAGGCATCCTGATGAGCTGAAAAGGGACAGTGGTGGTTGGATGGTTGACATTGACTATTACTTGTCACAGCAGGTCCTGTAAAAACTTTGGAAGCTCAGTCAACCTTGATGTGTGTACTTATTGCTGGTCAATTGGATTATTATTAACATGGCTTAATTTGCAGATTCATCCGGTGGTATCACGACTATGTGCTTCCATTCAAGGCACAAGCCCAGCTCGCTTAGCAGACTGCCTAGGTCTTGATTCAATGAAAGTGGGTTTCTAAATGCTTCATGGCTCTCTAAAATGCTATGCAACTTTTTCAATTGACATTATTTGCATCTTATCTTTGTAGTTCCAACAGAAAACAGTTGAATATTTCACCAAAGACCCTTCTAATACACTCTTATCAACATTGGATGATGATGAGAGGTAACAAGTTTGTCATGTTAAAAGGTGCTTTCACAAAATACTATGATAATGTGCACTTTACTAAACTCTGGTGCCTGTTTGTGTCAATTTTGTAGATACAATGGCTGTGAGGCATTGCAATTATCATGCCCCAGCTGCTCTTGTTCTTTTGAGTGCCCTCCTTTATCCACTTTATTTTCCAATTTGAACTCTGGAATGCGGGTAGATACACAAGCAGAAACAGAGTCAGGAAGTAATTTTTGGCGAAGAATGGGTTGCCCCAGATGTCCTGAGGATAATGATGGGAGTAGAGTATCTCCAGCTATGTTAGCTAACCAGGTAATGGGGACTGATCCTTGATGTCATGGCATTTAGTGCTTGTTCTGCCATGGACTAAATCCAGATATTTTTCTGTTTAGGTAAAGAAGCAGGCTGAAAAGTTTCAGTCCATGTACTATAAAGGCTTGATGATGGTATGCCATACCACTATGTACCCACTTCACACGAACTTATGTTTACTTGATGTTTCTATGTAATCTGGTGACAATTTCAAGTTCTAAAGCTGAATTGCTTCTCACAGTGCGAAGATGAGATGTGCAAATACACAACTCGCGGCTTGAATCTTCGAGTGCTTGGTGATTCTGAAAGAGGAACTGTTTGTCCAAATTATCCTCACTGCAATGGTCGCCTCATAAGACAGGTTTGAATGGTGTTGCCAACTCCACTCTGAACATGTTTAACCAAGATCACACTTTTGGTTATTTACATTGTTTCCGTTGATTGATCTTTAAGACTAGAGATGACATGCTTTGTTTATTGTGGCAGTACACTGAGGCTGACTTGTATAGGCAGCTAAGTTACATCTGCCACGTCCTGGATGCCACACGATGTTTTGAGAAGGTTGATTCACAACTACAAGCTGTCCCTTGTTCTTGTTGAATTCAGTCGTGGCAGCTCTGGTTATCTTTTTGTTTTTCCTGGTTGCAGCTGGACAACAATGCAAGAATGCAATTTGAGAAAGAGCTTGCACAAGTCCGTCTCTTAACCGATTTGGCACTCTCCACAGTTCAGAAGATCCGTGACAGATGCGGCTACCGGTGGGCGCAGCTCGAAGATGTCTGTGTTTCAGTTTGATGTTTCAGTGATAGCGCTGGCCAAGAACGGGCTATGAAGAGCTAAATATTAGGCATTCAAGAAAAGAATGACAACCTTACTGTTCATGATCATGATGATGTTTTTTCGTGGGCCAGTGTATTCACCCCATATAGAAGGGGGTGGGTCATAATGTCAGCTTATGGTATTTCTTAATCTGTGCAACGTCTAGACAGAGGTGATGTTATCTTGTTTTCTGTTGATCATGTTTTATTGGTGCAATTTGTAAATAATAGTGGAGGCAACTTGCCAAGGGAATGGATCAAACGATCACGGATAGATGCTACCGTGCTTCTATTTGTTTCGATCTAAATGTGTACTAGCAAGAGGTGCATTTCATCTGATTTCATGTTGCCCAAGTTAAAGTAGATGGATTTTAGAAACTCTTTCGAAATATGAACATAATTTGAAGCCTCATTTATTAGTTTTTATAGGACTGATGTGATGTGAGAAATAAAAAATGGAATCTACGTCTTTTGATGTGGGGTCTAGAATCTGTATCTTTTATTTGTCGCACGATCACATTGATCTTATATGCACCATTAGATCGCTTCAATCTTTATGTGGGCCATTAGAGGAAAGATTTGCAGCATTTGCCGCACACCAATAAGCAGTCGCTATTAGTCCAAAGATATTGTCTTACTGAAGTCAGCCCAACCAAAAATGGTTTGGGCTGGGCCGGGGCTTGATTGAAGATTGGCCCCAAGGGTTGGACCTCTAAAGTCTCCTACCCTAAATCCTACAACTCCCCTCCTCTTAGACGGTTTTTGAGTGCCCTACCCCACTCCCTGGAGTCCCCCCCCCCACCCTTTGTCTCCTTCCACTCTTTCTCCTTCTCACTCCAGATGTCCCCCACTCCGCTTTCTTCACTTCCTCTCTCTCTCTCTCTCTCTCTCTCTCTCTCTCTCTCTCTCTCTACCCTCCATTCTCTTTATTCTTTTCTGCACATTAGGCCTTCTATAGTGATTGTGGGCACCAGATATGGTCAACGGCTTTTTCGGGCACGGCAACCGATATGCGATGGGAGGTATCGATGGCCAGTCGGCACCCGTGAGATCGATCCACTTACATAGTTAATTTACATGTCTAAACATCTGGTTACCCCGAAGCAATAGCATTTCACCAGAAGTGGCATGGGTTTTCTCGTAGTGTCGGGCCCTAATAATCTAGATCCACTTACCGTAGAGATAGCTCGATCAAAGTGAATTCGTGAGAGATACTTCTTGATAATACAAGAGTTTTTTTACTCAAAGGTGAAATAGTAAGTAACTTTACTCATTCATAATGGTGATGTTCCCTTGCAATTTGTGTCCTCAATTGACTTCCTAAGAAGAATATTATGTGCAACTAACCCTTCTAATGATAAATGTAGAAAAACTTTATTTCTACTACGTTGAAAATTTGAACTATGTGGTCCCTAAAACTAAAGAATCGCTTCAAATAAGAGATGCAAGATATATTTTAGAAGAGAGCAAATCCATTCAGTGCACCAGTGTAGAGAGGAGTGCAAACATTTGCAAAAAGCTCCTCCGCGAAATCAAAAAAAGCTCCTTTTACTATTCCGCTGTACTCTCTACTTTTTACCGTGCGATAGGTCAGCAAAAAATTCCGTGTGAAGGGTCTTTTTACAAATATCTCTTCCTGCACTTACCGACTCCAATCAGTGGGCTCACCGACAGTATCTGCTCTCATTTCACAACTTTCATTAACTGAAAATGTAAACTCATCCCCACATCTTTGCCATGAACATCTATTTTCTTAGCCTAATAATGGTTTGTTCAACTCTTAATCCCATTGTCAAAAAATACTTTACCCCTTCTACTCTCGCTCTCTCTCTTGCAGAGGACTGATTCTTGTCCCTCTTCTCTCTGAAATGGGAGGAGAGAGTTTGCCAATATTTCCTCCTTTTGTTCTCTGTATCTGATGTAGAAAGAGCTGGCTGTTGGTCCTTCCCCTCCCTACACTCTTTGTACTGTTGCTCATCTCCCTCTCTACACTCTTTGTACTGTTGCCGGTTGCCACCATCTCTGTGTGTGTGTGTGTGTGTGTGTGTGTGTGTGTGTGTGAAGGCGTGTGTGAAGGCAGACAAGGGTTGCCAATGGACATTCCATATCCATTATTCAGATCTGTTTCTGAATCAGATAATAGATATGAAAATCTAATAAAATACACCCGACAGCTTTTCAGATGAGCAAAGTAGATACTGGATAACTATTGGAGTCGACAACAGGAACAACTATTTCCCCATCCGAAAATCTGTTTCCATTTTCGATAACCAATGTGCGCGCACACACACACATATATACATAATTTAAAACCAGTGGATGAGATTATATTCCCCATCTATATTGAGGGTCCATAGATTTACATGTGCATTGTGTTGGTTTTATTATTGATATTATTTGTGATGTGATTTTATTATTTTTCTGACTTTTTTGGGATAGGTAATCAATATGTTTTGTATGTTTGAAGTTTATCTATTTTTAGGGTCTTCTAGGAATAAGCCCATATAATCTTTTGATATTATAAATAAGCCCCTATAGGTTCATTATTTATTAATAAGTCACCAAAATCACCACCGTTACAATAAAACACCCTTGCCGTTGGTCTGCGTCCACTTCTCTAACTTAACCACGGTATACATTAACCTGTGTAGCCAAAAAGACGTTAATGCCATTGGCTAACTATTTAACCCAAGGATAAAGAAGAGAGAGAGAGAGAGAGAGAGAGAGAGAGAGCATAATTACTCCCCCTCCCGCTTGTGTCCTCCCCACACCCCCACACCCACCCATGAACCCACCCCCTCCCCCCCACCCTGGTTCTCCCCTCCCGCCGTAGTGCCCCCTAGCTCCACCCTCCTGCCAATGTCCTCCTCCCACCAACCACACTCTTGGAACCCCACCTCACCGAAACCCTCCCCTGCCGCTGGAGTGGCCCCCTTGGCTCCCCTCTCCCGTCGATGTCCTCCCCCCTCCCCCTCCCATGGATCCCACCCTCCCCACCGGAACCCTCCCCCCCACCCTGGCTCTCCCCTTCCCGCCGGAGTCTCCCCCCCACCCTAGCTCCCCTATCCCTGTCGGAGTCCCCCCTCCTCCTATTTGACCCATAGTCAGAGGACATGGGGCTTTATCTATTGCCGGCCATTCACCACCAGCCGCACCTTGGTGACCTCGTCGTCGGGGAGGCCTTGGGCAAGGGCATCCAGATGACCAGTGACACCATCCTCTGGCCCTTCTCCTTGCCTTCGTCCCCACCCCACCCTCTATTCAAAGCCCAGGTTCCCCTTACCCCTTGGACATGGCCAACTACAACTGCCATGTTGATCTGCATCCTCTACACTTTTTGCGCTCCCATGTTTGACGACGACGCCATGCATGAGGGCCTAACCTGGGGGTTGGCCTACTTCCTCTACCTCGCCGGTCGCTTCGTCCCCGACGAGCACGGCTACACCCACCTCCTTCTCAACAACGTCGGCATCTGCCTCAAGGAGGCCACTGCGCCCACCCCCTGGAGGACCACCTCCCATTCCACGCCTCTGCCAACTTCCTCAGCTTGCACCCCCACCTGGCGAAGGGCATTGAGGTGCTTCTCTAGATCTAGCTCACTCGCTTTGCCTATGGCGGCCTCACGCTGGGCCTCACCTCCCACCACCACATCAGCGGCGACAGCTCCATCTACCACTTCCTCTTCATCTAGGCCAAGCTGGTGCACGGCCTTGATGTCAGCGTCCCCCCTACTTCGATTGGGGGGCCATGTGCTCCCCCGAGGACCCTCTGAGGTGCGAGTTCGACCACCTAGGCGTGGAGTTTCGACGCAGGGCCCCCCTCCCTACTGTCGATGTTGGCGCCTCCCTTTCCAAGATGCAGCACATCTTCGCCCACTTCTCCAAGGAGTTCATCGCCAAACTCAAGGACAAGGTCATCGGGGGCGAACCCAACAGGCAAGCCATCACCTTCCTCTACGTGCTCAATCACATATGGAAGAAACAAGCGAGTTGATGGCGAATGGCCGGTAAGAGGGGGAGACTCCCTTTGGCACCCCCTCCTCTCTCACTCTCTCTCTCTCTCTCTCTCTCCCCCTCTCCTATGCACCCCACCTCAATAGGTGGCGGTGCTGGCACTAATGCTGGAGGGGGAGACCTCCTCTGACGCCTCTCTCTCTCTCTTCTCACCCAAGGGTAATTTTGGTAGAGATATATAACTGTGGGTAAAGGAAGGAATATTTTGTAGAATATTATCTTTTTTGGACATTTTTTAACTTAGAAGGAATTTTTAACAAGGGTAAGAAAATTTGGTGACTTATTAATAAATAATTGTATTACGAGGGCTGATGTCTAATATAGCCTAGATTGTAGAGGCCGAAAACTAAAAAACCCTTAATAATTGTAAAGACACTTCTATTAGTTTGTAATTTTAGGCACTATATAGATTATTTAGACGTACCTAACTTGAAGAGTTAAACTTCAATCAAGTAGTTAAAGTAGCAAATGAATGGAAGTGAAGACTTTTATTTCCATTGTCATCTTGTTTTCTAATTTATAAGTGGAAACAGATGTGGAAGCGAAAACTCATTTTCATCCTTTGATAATTCTTATGAGAAATAGAAGCGTAAGATTTAATTTCCATTTCTGTCCCTTGGTGGCAGCGCTAAGGTGGACACACAACTCCATTGGTCCCCTTTTCTCACTCTTCTTATCTCTCTCTACCTTAACCATTGGAGTCTTTTTAAGGGATTTTTGCAAGTAAACTATTGTTAAAAAGAAATTTGTAAAAAATCATTCTTAAAAATATATTACCAGACATATCACTATGTAAATTTATATTGTGCAAAAATGCCATCGTGGATAACTTCCATCCATATATAAAAAGATAAATATTCCAAAAGATCCAAATATTCTCCTTATGGAGATAGAAAATGACTGGAATACCCTTCTCACAATTCTAAAATTTTCACCCTTATAAGAGAGAGATGAGAGACAAAAAGTCTCTCATCGGGGGTAGCGGCATAATGACCGGACTCTAGCCATTGGGTGGGGGTTAACAGAGAGAGAGACTGCCTAGTAGAACGAGGAGAGAGAGGGGTTATAGGAGGTGCTCCCCTCCGATGCTGGCAACCCCTCTACTAAGAGGGTTAGAGAGAGAGAGAGAGCAGAGAGGAGAGAGAGAGAGTAGAACAAGGAGAGGGAGGGGTTGTAGGAGGCGCTCCCCACCGTTGTCGTCAACTCCCATGCTAGGAGGATTAGAGAGAGAGAGAGCAGAGAGTAGAATGAGGAGAGAGAGACCATCAAAGGCGCTCCCCTCCGACGTCGGCAACCCCCTTGTTGGGAGGGTTAGTGTAACGACCCGAGAATCCGATTATCGGGAAGGCCCGATAACCCGAGACTCGCACCGCCACCCACGAGTCCGAAGACTCGGAAGGGTTAGAAGGATGGTGTGGAAACTACACAAGTATCACAAGTAATTACAGAAATTAAACAGTTATAATATTAAGCAGGAAATAAATTAACATTTTATATGGTCCACAAAATAACAACAGTAGTCCACAACTAGTACAGAGACAAGAAAGAAAAGTACAGCTACACGGGACATACCCCGGCTCTAACCTCTGGCACTACCTCTGGGCACCCGCACCACGCTGCACCCCACACGCGCTCCCCCGAGGCGGCGCCTCACCTGAAACACGGTGAAAACACGTAGGGAATGAGTCTCGGAACAAGACTCAGTAGGGATCACTGGAACCCTATCTCGTAAAACGGGAAACCACTACGCTAGCAGTAGGAGAGTACCTCGGAAAGGAAAGCCCTGTACTCTACACAACAAAGACCCTACGGCACGCAAACCGGCACACGTGCCACGGTGAGACAACCGAACTCAACGGTCGACCCGGTAAACCCGAAGGTCAAAGCCACGAAACTGACAGTCTGACACTCCGTACTCGACAGTAGTACCTCCCACTAGAAGCACAGCCGGTAGCGTCCCCTGACGACTTGCACCGCGCCACAGGTGAACCGCCTGACGTGGTAGCTCCTACCAAAGGCGCGAACACCGTACAAGTAACCATAAACAAGTGACTAGCTGGGGTCACGCCCGTCGACGTGGGTCCAACCACCCCCAACCACGTGTGCACACACAGACCGCGCGTCCCTGGTCTGGCCCTCTGACCGATTTCCCCCTCAGCCAGACTCTGGCTACAAGACGTGGGACCCAACGGTAACCGGTCCACAAACTATCTCTAAGGGTCAGCTCGTACACCACTCCCTGGTGCGACCAGCACACGCGTACTGGTAGGCTACGACTAGTGGAGGGTCACTGAAGGAGTAGACTCTCAAGTCAACGAAAAACAACGTCCGCATCCGACGACGTACGGGGACCACTCCACGTACCGGCCCCGTCGCACGGCGACCACCGTCGGACTAAAAACGGGGTTGCAACCCTCTCGGGGCAACCAGGCGCCTGACGGTCCACCCCTGGACCGTCACAGGCAAGTGACGGTCTAGGCAGGACCGTCACAGGAAGCCTGACGGTTCTACGCATGCCGTCACACTCTCAGCGCCAAAACAGAATGTAACGCGCCTGCCCTAACGCGTTATAGACTGTGACGCGCCTAAGTAGGTGCGTCACAGAACGTAACGGCCCACCCCAGGGGCGTTACGCTTCCTGGGGGTAAAACGGCTCTGAAGCACCCACCCTGGGCCGTCACAAGGCTGTGACGCGCCAGTCCTGGTGCGTCACACGCCTTGACCCCCAACGGTCAAATCAACGGTCAGAACCCAATGGTCGGATGCCACTGACGGTCCACCCCAGGCGCGTTACAGGCATGTAACGGTCTGGCGGGGGCCGTCACACTCTCAGCCCCCAGCTGGTTAACAGGGGCTGTGACGCACCCTCCCAGGCGCGTCACACGGCTGTGGCGGTCTATCGGGGGACCGTCACAGCCCCTGACCCCAAAGGCTAAACAAAGGGCATGTAACGGCCCCTCCAAGGCGCGTTACATCATGTAACGGTCCCTGGAAGGACCGTTACACGCACCCGACGGTGAAAACGGCAGAACCGCCCAAGAACTTCGACCACGCCCCCGTGCCTCCACCGGAGAGGGGGAAATCAAAGGGGAAGACCCCTGGGGACCCCTAGCATGCATCTAAGCCACCAAAATGGGAAATCACGGGCTAAATCCATAGATCGGGCGAGCTCTCCCCAAATCATGGAAAACCCCAAACCCACTCAATCACGCCCCTCTCGGCCTCCCCTCGGCCTATAAACCACGGAAATGAACGGCAAGAGGCTAAGGAACGTCACCCTACCTCAATGGAGCGAATGCTCCGCCGGATCGTCCCCGATCGCAAGAAAATGCTTTGAAAACCCTCGTTCTTCCTTGAGCTCCCACGACCCACGAACGCCTCCACGATCACCTCGTCGCCGCCGTCGTCACCACGCCGTCGCCCCGTGCCGTCTGTAGCCGGAGGGGACGCCGCCGCGGTCTCACCGGACGAAGAAGAGAGGAAGAGGGGGCGGTGCTCACAGTGGGGGAGAAAGGAGGAAGAAGAAGAAGAAGAAGAAGGTGGGGGGGAGAGAGAAAATAGGGGGGTATTTATAAGAAAATCCAGAAAATTCAGAAAATACCGAAAAATAGAAAATTACATTTTCGGAATCCTCGGTGTAAGGTTTCGCACAACACCTACGGGCTACGCATCGGGTAACAAAAATTCATTTGCCCGATCCCGGTGTTGTGGAAAGCTTAATCTGTGCTCTAATCGGTGTTTCTAATACCCTAATTACGGGTTGCGTGTTTCACCTTGCGCGGAACGACGCTGTCCGCTAAGTCCGATGCAGAAAAATTGAGCCGCACAACAGTACGGCCTCTAGAGACGATCCACACGGACCCTTGCGCAGCGACGATACCTCCTCGGCACGACTATCCCCGACTCTATCCCCTTCTAGAGAGAGAGAGAGAGCAAGAGGGAGAAAGGGGGGAGACTAATTCTCTCCCTTAAGCTTAATGCTTGGTTAGCTTAAGGGAAGGAAAGAAGAAGCTCGAATGAGCTTCACGTAGGATCTATATATAGAGTTTAGGCTTTTTAGAAAAGGATTCCAAAAGACCGAAACTGTATATATGTCATATCTATTATTATACATATGTATTAAGCTCCATTTACACTCATTTCCAAAAGGAATTAAAAGGAATTAATACATACACTTGTATAACAATAATTCGTCACCCAAGAATCTATTGTGTGTGATCCTCTAGGCCCATAGTCACTCTATTTTAAGGCCCATTAACTTCTAATTCCCAATTAGAAGTAAATTAAACATATTCTTCGCTTCTACAAGAGCCGAATAATAGTTTAATTTATTCCAAACCTTTCGATCACGTTGGGTCAAGCAAATCCGCGTGATCTTAGAGGACGTCGGGTTTAAACCAGCCTGTCTGGTACCTGTAAGTCCACAGTTACCGCATCGATATAATCCCTCGCTCATTCTATGAGTCTGGTACGATCGAGGGTATGGTTTCTGTCAAATCCCATGATCGTGCCATTTGACTATGACCCCTTTAAAGTGTATGACGTCCGTTCTAAACGAACTCACACGACCCTGGCCAGGGATTTAACGGAGCGTCAATGTCATGACCCATTAACTGTCTGATATATACCCGACAGTGAGCGATCCCCTCTTGACCATTGATGATCTTCACACGTCTCCTGGAGTGGTTAATGACTCGGCAACTCATGACTTATGGTTAAAGTCACTTAGCTAAGTAATTAAACCATTCCAGTCCTCGTGTAAGATCCGATCAATGTCTCAGGTCAAAGGACCAACGATGCTACTGTGACCGTTGGATCTTCAGTTGACATTAGATATAATCAACCATCTGAAGATCCAATAGCGGATCAGTTCAGTGCACATCCTCCAAGGACATACACCTACACATATGTGTTGGTGCCCCGCACCAATGACCATGAGACTGGTCACTGACACATCATGTGTACTGGTTTAATAGGTAATCAAAATCCCCGAGTGATTACCCTCCAACCAAGAATAATTTAAGGTATGTGTTCATGTAAAGTCAGTCTCATAATCGAGATCCCATCTCCAGTTGACTTTACAACCACATATCCTAGGGACAACGTAAAGTAACACAATCGCATATTTACACTCAAACACCACTTTATCAATAATGAACAAGATCGTACATATATCGGGTCTACCCGACCCTAAATTGGCATGTAGCACACCAACACTAACAATCTCCCACTTGAACTATAGCCAATTACCCACAACTTTGAGGCCCATCTTATCCCGATGACGCTCAAATACAGTCTGTGTCAAAGGCTTAGTCAGTGGATCTGCTATGTTGTCTTCTGACGGTACACGCTCTACCGTCACATCTCCACGATCAACAATCTCCTGAATAAGGTGAAAGCGCCTGAAAATATGCTTTGACCTTTGGTGAGATCTCGGTTCCTTCGCCTGGGCGATGACCCCATTATTATCACAAAATAATAGGATGGGAGCTGATATCTCGAGAACTACGTCGAGTTCCAAGATGAATTTCTTCATCCAGATGACTTCTCCAACTGACTGCCCCTCCATTCAACATGAATACAAATTCAAACATAGATTTGTAATTATCTAGATCTGACTGGAAAATAGAATCTGTGTAAGCTCTAAGCTGTAGGTCCTCTCCTCCATGAAGCAGAAAAAGATCCTTAGCCCTTCGCAGGTACTTAAGGATACCCTTTACTGCCTTCCAGTGCTCTTCGCCTGGATTTACTTGATATCTACTGACAATGCTTAAAGCATTGGCAACATCAGGCCGTGTACATAGCATTGCATACATGATTGACCCTATCGCCGAAGCATAGGGTACCTTATTCATGTGTGCCACCTCCTCAGAAGTTTTAGGACTCATCCCCTTGGATAGGTAAATTTCATGTCTCATGGGAATGAGATCTCTCTTGGAATTTTTCATCCTAAACCTTTTGAGGATAGTGTCTATGTACATGGATTGAGATAATCCTATCATCCTTTTAAATCTATCTCGATAGATCCTTTTGCCCAGCACATAGGATGCTTCTCCCAAATCCTTCATGGAGAAGGTCTTGGACAACCAAGACTTAGTTGATGTCAACATCCCTACATCATTCCCAATGAGTAAGATGTCATCAACATAAAGGACCAAGAAGGTCACTGAGCTCCCACTGACCTTCTTGTAAACACAGGGTTCATCTTCATTCCGAATGAAGTTGAAAGATTTGACAGCCTCGTCAAATCTTAAGTTCCAACTTCTAGATGCCTGCTTTAATCCATAAATGGACCTTTGAAGCTTGCATACCTTATTAGGATGTGACTTGGAGGTGAATCCCTCAGGCTGTACCATGTACACCTCTTCTGATAGGTTTCCATTAAGAAAAGCTGTCTTCACATCCATTTGCCAGATCTCATAATCTAGGTATGCAGCAATGGCAAGGAGGATTCTGATTGACTTAATCATGGCTACCGGCGAAAACGTCTCGTCATAGTCAATGCCTTACCTTTGACGATATCCTTTCGCCACTAGTCTAATCTTGTATGTGTCAACTTGTCCATCTGCACTGATTTTCCTTTTGAAAATCCATTTGTAGCCGATAGGGACCTTCCCTTCGGGTACATCAACTAAGTTCCAAACTTTATTGGTGTACATGGACTGGATTTCTGAATCCATTGCCTCTTGCCATTTCTCGGAGTCTACACTATGGATCGCCTCCTGGTACGACTGAGGATCATCATCCTCATCGATACATACCTTAGAGGACCCCTCTGAGACATGTCCAACATATCTCTCAGGTTCTCTCGATAGTCTACCAGATCTCCGTAGTGTCAGTGTTTCACCTTGAATAGGATCAAATGATACAGTCTCATCTAATGAGTGTGTGTCTATGGGTTGTGGTTCTTGGACCTCGTCCAATTCTATCTGGCTCCCACTATTTTTCTGGAGTAGATATTCTCTTTCCAGAAATACAGCTCTCTTGGCCACTAAGACCCTTTTCTCAGAAGGGTGATAGAAATAATATCCAAACGTCTCCTTTGGATATCCCACAAACCTACACTTATCGGTTCTCGACTCAAGCTTATCACTCTCGTTCTTCTTTACATGAGCAGGACACCCCCAAATTTTAATGTGATTAAAATTTAGTTTCCTACCCTTCCATATCTCATATGGTATAGAATGAACTGATTTACTTGAGATCCTATTCAATAAATAAGCCGCAGTCTCTAACGCATAGTCCCAGAGTGACAAGGGTAGTCCTGATATAGACATCATGGATCGGACCATGTCTAACAAGGTCCTGTTTCTCCTTTCGGATACACCATTGTGCTGTGGTGTATACGGTGGAGTCCACTGAGAAACTATTCCATGGTCTTTAAGATAAGAAGTGAATTCATGGCTTAAGTATTCACCTCCTCGATCCGATCGAAGAGCCTTAATACTTTTGCCAGTCTGTTTCTCTACTTCATTCTTGTATTCCTTAAACTTCTCAAAGGCTTGTGACTTATGTCTCATTAAATACACATAGCCATATCTAGAGAAGTCATCAATAAAAGAAATGAAATAGAGATAACCTCCTTTTGCTTCTATGGACATGGATCCACACACATCCGAGTGTATGAGTTTGAGAAGGTCAACAGCCCTCTCACCATGTCCACCAAAAGGAGCCTTGGTCATTTTCCCCATAAGACACGGCTCACAGGTATCAAATGACTTGTATTCGAACGAATTCAAATATCCATTTGAGTGTAAGTGAGAGACTCTTTTCTCACCTACATGACCAAGTCTGCAATGCCATAGAAATGCAGAATTCACTTCATCCGCATTGAAAATTTACATAACATTAGAACGTGTATCTAATACATAAAGGCCATTGACTAATGAACCATTGGCTATAATCAAACCATTATTCATTATAGAGCACCCAGTGCTATTAAAAGTCAATGTATATCCAATGTTATACAAGCCAGAGATTGAAATAATGTTCTTAATAATATTAGAAACATAATAACAGTCATTCAGCTCCAGAATGACTCCTGAAGGTAATCTGAGGCGTGTAGTCCCGACAGCTTTGGCAGCAACTAAAGCTCCGTTGCCCATCCTCAGTTCAATCTCCTTTTTGCCCAATCGCCTTCTATTTGTCAACACCTGCACAGAATTGCAGATATGAGATGCACATCTAGTATCCAATACCCATGATGTGGATTCTATATATGACAAATTAAGATCTATGACAAAAATACCTTCATTTAGAATTACATTGCAATTCCTTTTCCAATGCCCAGTTTCCCCGCATCGAAAATATTTGTCTTCCTTTTCATTCTTCTTGCCCTTCCCTTTGTCAACTTTAGCGAGTTACTTACCCGTGGCCTTTTTCTTTCCTTTCCCTTTGTTACTTGTAGTGGATATCTGGGTGGCCTTCCTTTTCTTATTGGCCCGGCCAACAATCATTACAAATGAAGATGGTTTATCTTTCTGCATAGTTCATTCAGCACTCTTTAACATGTTGAGCAGCTCCGAGAGAGTTGCATCAATTCTATTCATGTTAAAGTTTATGATGAAGGAAGAAAATGAATCGGGCAATGACTGGAGTATAAGATCAATGCAGAGTTCAAGATCCAACTTGAACCCCAGTGCATTGAGTCTCTCTATCCACTCCATCATTTTCAGTACATGAGCCTGTACTGAAGAACCCTCAGACATCCGTGTCCTGAAAAGTCTTTTGGAGATGTCATACCTCTCAATCCTACCCTGCTCCCCGAAGAGCTGGCGTAGATTGAGAAGTATACTTCTACAATCAGTCTTTTCAAATTGCCTCTGTAGCTCGGGAGTCATAGAGGCCAACATGTAACATTGGGCAAGGGAGGAGTCCTCAGACCACTTGGCATAAGCAAGTAACTCGCCCTCGTCGGCATCAGGAGCCAGGCTCAGAATGAACCGTGTCCAACACGTATGCAATCTTTTCAGCGGTAAGGACTATGCGTAGGTTACGCAACCAATCCGAGTAGTTCGGTCCACTTAAGCGATTTGCATCCAAGATGCCGCGGAGGGGGTTGGACGACGACATTGTAATCTGGATAAGAAATAAAAGATAACTTAGCATGTGTTCAAATTCTAACTTAGATGTGATTTTTTTATCTTAGTTAATCCCACTATTTTTTTCGATCGAACTATATAACCCTCAGTATATAGAACGGGAGATCAACGAGATCAACCTAGTGGGTCGGAATCCCAACGAGACTGATGTACGACCTTGTGGAAAGCACAACAAGCCATACACCATCTCAAGGGCAGTCAACAAGCACTTGCATCTAATGTAATATCCGATATTCGGCCCCCGAGAAAATATCCCCTTGTGGAAAGCACAACAAAGGATATTCTCGGTTAGATCTAACCATCATTACTTCATAGCAATGAGTTCATGACCCGACCCTTGTGGAAAGCACAACAAGGCCGAGTTCAATTCCTCACCCCATTGAGGCCGAGCCTTGGAGTTTAATCCCGCCCCTAAACTCATGGACCTTGTGGAAAGCACAACGAATCCATGAAATGAAGACGTTCATTCACTCCATAATGATGGAGGGCCACGACGACTCCTAGAGCCACGCTTACCAGATCTAAAATTTAAGCGCGAGGGAATTCAATTTTATCTTGATCTCACCCTAGGTGGTAATATAAATATATCCAATATATTTACCGTACCTAGTAGTTTTCACAAAATAAATGCATCCAAAGTAAAAATAAACGCAAGTGATCATGGACTTTAACCCTAATGTAACTAAGACATCCGGCCCGCTTCCGAAGCAGCTGGATCGTCCTCGTCGGGCTCCACGCTTTCAAACTCCGACGCCGCATTAATTACAACTTTTACACGGCACGCAGACCGAAAAAATTAAATTACATGTGACTCCAATTCCAGCAGCCCTTAGGGCGAGTACAACAATTGAGGAAGATAGAAGTACATTAGAATTTCAACAGAGAGAGAAAGGAGGTTCACAGACCCCAATTAATTACATTAATCCAAGTCCATGATCACTTGCCAACCCATTCAAATAAAATCAATCAAGGGTTATTTTCTGAAAATAATCCTTACTTTTGAATTTAAAAATGGGATGTGCAAACAAAAATAAGCTAGCTTTGTTTAATTTTAAAAATCAAAGCATGATTAACTAAAATTAAACACACAAGCAGGTCATTACAAGGTAAATAAAGTAAAGCACGTAAAGAACCATCATTTTCTACAGGGACATCTAATTGAGATAATTAATTAAATTTAAATTTAAATTTAATTATCCAATAATCAAATTTAAATTTAAAATTTAAACATGCCAATAATTTAAATTTAAATTCAAACTAATTATCCAATAATTTTGTTTGAAAATAAATTTAAAATAATACAATTATCCTCAATTAGTAATTTTCTAAAATTCAAAATTTGAATTTAACAATTATCTCATAATTAAAAATTCAAATAATTGAATTTTTCACATTTAACTTCAATAAAATTTAAAATTTAAAATTTTAAATTATCTAATAATTAAAAATTCAAAAACTTAAATTTTACTGAAGTAACTTCAATTGTTATCATTTTATCTTGAGGTAAATAGTAATTATCTCACCTCGGTAAATTCAACACGGTTAAATGAAAATTAACATTTGACATTTACCATCGAGATAACACAATTAACCTACTCGATAAATTCTATTTAATTTACTGTGCATTTTGATATATATATCTAATATATATATTATTATATTCTAAGCACAATAAATTAAAAAGAAAAAAATGTAAATTTTTTTTTATTAAAAAAAAAACCCGGCCGCCCGCGCGCGCGGGCCCGCCCGACGGCCGTCGCGCATGCGAGGCGGGCGCCGCAGGAGCCCGCCGCGTGGCGGGCCTTGGCGCCCGCCACGCGGCGCCGCCAGGCGGAGCCCGCCACGCGCCGCGAGCGCGTGCGGGCGCCCGCCACCGCAGGTCAGCACCCGCGGGCGCTGACCCAGTGCGCCCAAATCAAGCCTGCAAACTTTTTTTTTTTTTTTTTACAAAAAAAATTACTCTCCTGATGCCCAACATCCAGGAAATACAGAAATGCCCAGCACTCCCGTCTCCAAATAATAATTGAAGTGTTTAGATTGCCCCTAAAGCATGGTTCTAAACGGCGCTAAAACACCGATCAGAGCGCAAACCTGGCTCTGATACCACTGTAAGGTTTCGCACAGCACCTACGGGCTACGCAGCGGATAACAAAAATTCATTTGCCCGATCCCGGTGTTGTGGAAAGCTTAATCTGTGCTCTAATCGGTGTTTCTAATACCCTTATTACGGGTTGCGTGTTTCACCTTGCGCGGAACGACGCTGTCCGCTAAGCCCGATGCAGAAAAACTGAGCCGCACAACAGTACGGCCTCTAGAGATGATCCACACGGACCCCTGCGCAGCGACGGTACCTCCCCGGTACGACTATCCCCGACTCTATCACCTTCTAGAGAGAGAGAGAGCAAGAGGGAGAAAGGGGGGAGACTAATCCTCTCCCTTAAGCTTAATGCTTGGTTAGCTTAAGGGAAGGAAAGAAGAAGTTCGAATGAGCTTCACGTAGGATCTATATATAGAGTTTAGGCTTTATAGAAAAGGATTCCAAAAGACCGAAACTGTATATATGTCCTATCTATTATTATACATATGTATTAAGCTCTATTTACACTCCTTTCCAAAAAGAATTAAAAGGAATTAATACATACACTTGTATAACAATAATCCGTCACCCAAGAATCCATTGTGTGTGATCCTCTAGACCCATAGTCACTCTAGTTTAAGGCCCATTAACTTCTAATTCTCAATTAGAAGTAAATTAAAAATATTCTTCGCTTCTACAAGAGCCGAATAATAGTTTAATTTATTCTGAACCTTTCGATCACGTTGGGTCAAGCAAATCCGCGTGATCCTAGAGGACGCCGGGTTTAAACCAGCCTGTCTGGTACCTGTAAATCCACAGTTACCGCATCGATATAATCTCTCGCTCATTCTATGAGTCTGGTACGATCGAGGGTATGGTTTCTGTCAAATCCCATGATCGTGCCATTTGATTATGACCCCCTTAAAGTGTATGACGTCCGTTCTAAACGAACTCACACGACCCTGGCCAGGGATTTAACGGAGCGTCAATGTCATGACCCATTAACTGTCTGATATATACCCGATAGTGAGCGATCCCCTCTTGGCCATTGATGATCTTCACATGTCTCTTGGAGTGGTTAATGACTCGGCAACTCATGTGTAACGACCCGAGAATCCGATTACCGGGAAGGCCCGATAACCCGAGACTCGCACCGCCGCCCACGAGCCGGGTGGGCTCGGAAGGGCTAAAAGGAGTGTGGAGGCACAAAGAAATAGGAAATAAAGCAGGATAACCAACAACAACAAGCTGAAAGAAAGAACAACAACAGCTACAATAGAGTCCAGTCCAACAAAAAGTACAGTCTAAAGCAGTAAAAACGTACCACATGCCAAGTGAACACTCGGCCCGGCAAGCTGGCAACTGAGAACCTCCGCTCCGCGCCCTCGAACCACGAGGAAGAACCGCCACACCTGAAAAGCAGGGAATGAGTCTCCAAAACAGAGACTCAGCAGGGATCCCGCGGAACCCCAACCGGAAACAACGGCGGTAGCGGAAAGGAGAGCTACAACTACAGCAGGAACAGCAAACCGGTGGCCGGTCAAAAACTCGGCACTACAGCTACTCCTACTGCACCGGAAGGTACACCTCGGTCACGCAGACGAAGCTACCAAACCACGCTAGTGCCGCCTACCGAAGTAACAACACACGGCAACCATGCCGCAGAGGCCTGTCCCCTGGACACAGCCGACCTGAACACGCTGTCCAAGGTGCAACCCCGACCATCCGATCGCGGGTACCGCACAACAAGACCCAACCTCGGTAAAGCCACTAACGTTAGACTCACGACGCGAAGACCAACACACGCGCCACGGCAAAACAGCCGAAAGACTCGACGGTCGGCACGACCGAAAACCCGAAGGTCAAAGACACAGAAACTGACAGTCTGTCACTCCGTACTCGACAGGAGTACCGCCCACTAGAAGCACAGCCGGTAGCGTCCCCTGACGTCTTACACCGCACCGCAGGTGAACCGCCTGACCTGGTAGGTCCTACCCGAGGCGCGAACACCGTACAAGTAACCACAAACAAGTGACTAGCTGGGGTCACGCCCGTCGACGTGGGTCCAACCGCCCCCAACCACGTGTGCACACACAGACCGCGCGTCCCTGGTCTGGCCCTCTGACCGGTTTTCCCCTCAGCCGGACTCTGGCTGCAAGACGTGGGGCCCGACGGCAACCGGTCCACAAACCGCCTCTAAGGGTAAGCCCGTACACCACTCCCTGGTGCGACTAGCACACGCGTACTAGTAGGCTACGACTAGTGGAGGGTCACTGAAGGAGTAGACTCTCTAGTCAACGGAAAACAACGTCCGAATCCGACGACGTACGGGGACAACCCCGCGTACCGGCCCCGTCGCACGGGGACCACAGTCGGAGAAGAAACAGGACTCACAGTCCACGGCCACGCACGCACCGTGCACTAGAGTCGAGAAAACTCAAGTGGCGCTAAGCCACTGGACTCTGGGCAGTCCTCTAGACACACTACAGCCAACGGTCCTTGAGTCACAAGACTCGAGGTCAAGACCGTTGTACGCAACAGCACAAGGCCGTCAATCTAGTCCAATCTCTAGGTCTAAAACCACGGTAGCACGAGTACCGAGACAACTCACGAGTCGCCAAGACCACTCCCTCGGGAAGGGAACGCAAGGGACTAAGGCCACTCACACGGGCCACACGAAAAACACAGAAGCACGATTCCCAAGGCAGCACACAAGCCGCCACGACGATTTCCCATCTTGAAACAAGCGGGAAACCTCCAGCCTTAGGCCGGACAACTGGACTTGCAGTCCAAGGCCAAGCACCTGGCCCACACGGGGATCGCTTTTCGGAGAACCGATGACACACGTCAACGCACGGTGATACGAGTCGAGAACTCTACACCCGGGACTCGAATCGGTCAAAACGGAAACACCGGGTTAGACTGGCACATGTGCGGTTCACCCTGGGCCGCTCAAGGGATGTGCGGCTAGGGTACAGCCGCTCAAAATACATGCGGTCCGGCAGGAGCCGCACAAGGCTCTAATCGGACTAACCCCAAGTGGAGGATGGACGGTTAGGGCTGGACCGCCCAAAGGGGATGTGCGGCCAAGGATCGTCCGCACAACCTAACCGACCTACTCCAGTGCCGGTCAAAACGGTTTTGACCAAACCGTACAACCCAACCGACACTAAACTGTTGACCAAGGGTCAACTGG
Source organism: Amorphophallus konjac (assembly GCA_022559845.1). NCBI lineage: Eukaryota > Viridiplantae > Streptophyta > Magnoliopsida > Alismatales > Araceae > Amorphophallus > Amorphophallus konjac. The sequence goes on along the minus strand of CM040121.1, from coordinate 65,839,603 downwards.
GATATGCGGTCAGCTCCTAGCCGCACAAGCCCACGGAAGGACAGACGGCTGGGTACCAACCGTCCATGGGGGAGACATGCGGTTCTCACCTAGCCGCACATAAAATGTGCGGCCTATCGTGCGACCGCACAACCCCAAAACCAAGAGAAGATGAACGGGCCAAAGGCAACCGCCCTCACAATGGACGGGCCAGGTCCGACCGCCTAACTATCACGGCGGGTAAACCCAGGGGGTCGCCCGATCGCAGCCTTTCCACGCCCCGTTCGTGCCGAAACGAAGGGGATACAACCACAACCACCCTGGCAATCACGTGGACTCCAACCGGAGTCAAAACGACGCACGAATCGCGAGAAACGAGCGATTCTACCGAAGTTACCCGAAAAGGGTTACCGAGCTTCTCGGAGCTCTACCGGTCCAACGGGACCACCAATCGAGACGAAATCAGGGGGAAAAGAACACTCTCGCCCCAAGGAATCCGTTGGCAGTAACGGATCTGGAAACCGTCGCTGTTTCCCGACCGACCCTACGAAACCCACAAAACCACAGTTTCGCTAGAACGGACCCAAACACAGCTGTTTCCGCGCCGAACGACGTGCAATGGCAGGGAAAACGAGTAGAACGCAGTAGTGTTCCGTCACCCTACCTCCACCGAAGATTTCGCGCACCGTGGACGCCGATCCACGAAGAAAACACAGTTGAAGCCTCGCCGTTCCACGAACCCACGGCCGAGCTTCCACGCGCCTCCACCGCCTCGATCCTCATCCATCCTCGCCCGCGCCTCGCCCGCGCCGTCCCCGCCTCGCCCGTGCTCCTCCCCGTCGGCCGCCGGAGAGAGAGGGAGAGAGGAGAGAGCGTGAGAAGAGAGAGGGAGAGAAATGAGAAATGAGAGGGGGAGAGAGAAAAAAGCTATTTATAGGAAAAATCCAGAAATTCGGAAAAATCCATAAAAATAGAAAATTACACCCCCGCGATCCTCGGAGCGCACCGATCGCAACGGTACCACTCGCGCCCTGGTGAATGGCCCGGTTCACCCGCAACGAGGTTCCGAAGAGAAAGCCGAAACCCGCGCCGGGAATCGGAAAACACGCGCGGAAAAGCCGCGGAACGCTTCCGAGCCTCCGAAACGACTCCGGATCGCGCCGATCCGAACACGAAAAATATCCGAAACGAAATTTCGGACACAACGGAGTCAGACACTCCGAAAAACCAGATCCGAAACCCGATAAGAAGGATCCGAAAAACTTGGGGCGTTACAGCCCTCCCCTCTTAAAGGAATTTCGTCCTCGAAATTCAGGACCAAGCACGAAGTCCCAGGGGAAGAACACTGAACCAACTGACACGCTGTCAGAGCCCCAGCACAGAAAACCTCGATTCTCACGAAAACACCGATTCTGAGGGACACAGCCAGACTTACGATCACAAGCAACACCTCGCTCCTCGCGCTGAGCACACAGGCCAACAGAGCAGGCATATACCAAAGGACACAGTCCGGCATCACCTCAGACAACGCGAGAACCCACCGTGGTGCCGCAGCCACGATCTCGCTCACCGAGGGAACACAACCCTCGACACGAGCAACAGCTACTGATCCACCCCAGGGTCAGCAGACGAAACACACATCAGCTTCACAACCCGCTGACAGGTCGCACACCCTCCTCAAGGGAGCAACCAATACAGAGCCTCCACCAGCTCAAGCAGCCATCTCAACAAACCGCAACCAGCACATCGGCTTAACACCAAGAAACACCCCACACATGGCAAGCCGAAAGCCGGACACAACACCGTGCCAACTCTCGTCAGAAGACAAACTTCGACAAAGTCCAGATCCCATCCGGAAAGGCACATCACAGAAACGACCACCAAAGGTCTCGCTGGCACACGGCTCTCGCCACGCTCGAGCCCCAACAACCAGCATCTTCTGTCTCTGAAAAGACCATCCACTGGTCACCAACTGCTCGCCAACTCAACCCTCTCGGGAAGCACGACGAAACCAAATGACAGAACCTGGCATCTTCAGTCATCACCTCCCGGGACTCAGACTTATAGGGAACCACCCCATGCTAGTCGCCAAACCAGGGATAACCTTGCGACACCAACGTTCTATCAAGGACCACCAACCGACGCCAAACTCACAAAAAGGCCTCCGCCCACAGGCGTCACTCATCCATCTGGTCTCATCAAATCATTCGATCAAACCAAGTGGACACCTGCCAATCCCGATTCTGCCCTTACCACAGAGCCACGGGACACCACCTGGACAGTGCTCACGGGACCCCAAAGCAACAAACATCTCACCGTCACAGTCCGACAAGACCGTAGAACCAACGGGAGCCCATAGCCTGCCAGAGATCACTTCTCCAAAAACTAACTCATCCGAGGACACGACTGGGAACACAAGTCGGACACCAAGCCACCGACTCTGACCAACACGTCCTCGACCATCGTCAGGCGACATCCTCAACAACCTCAACCAGGTCTAACACCAACGCCTGACACGGCTTCCAACACAGGAACATGGTACTCATGCGGCGCACTAGCCAGCACTTTTCCCAACACTCCACCCTGCCAATGCCAAGAACCACGGCTTCTCGGGCAACGGCACGGCAACAACACGTTTCACACCGAGGAACCCATCCTCCGATGCTCAACGCGAACTCAGGAATCCGCCCGTAGCAACCAATGCTACGATCCTGAACCAATGGGTTACGAGCCCACCACGCTTCCGCTGCGCACTCAGATCCGCGCGCACAATCGAGAAAGCAAACACCGCCCAACCAGCACTCGTCCTTCCGGATCAGCGCCAGCACCCTCACACGACAATGGAATGGGCACGACTTCTCACAGGCAACCATCTTGCCAAAACAAGGAGCACGTCTCGCACGGACTTCATGGCACACAAGGCCAACCAATCTGAACACACAATGCAAGACGACGAACCTTAGCCCAAGCACAATCTCTCCAACCAAAGGAGAAACCAGCACACTTCCGACCTACGGAAGAACTCCACGCCCGACCTGACCTCGAACCTCGCGCATGCTGGAAACAGCACCAAGGAAAACCATCGCTTCCACCAGGTCAGCGCCTCCGATACACTCAACGAGTGTCACATCGGACCACAATCACAGCATCTCTCGATGCACCACCGCTGCAATTCCTCGAACTGCAACACGGCATGCCAAGAGCCGCAACACGAGCCATAACAACAACCGCCGATGCTCATCCTCGAGTCCCGAACTCACCGCGGAGCCTTTACATCTCAAGCCAACTCCAAGGCGAACACAACCCATCCACTGACAGAAGCACAGGAGCAAAGACTTAACGGGACATCTCTGCCAAATCCTGCCTCGAAATCAGCAGAACAATCGGGACCGACAAGTCATTTCTGACGCCACAGAGCACGATAAGATCATCAGGCTCGACGAAACAGCAGCCCACCGAGAAGATCCTCCGCTCACCCGAGCACACTTCTCGATCAGAACACCTCAGGAGCTGGACAAACCTCAAGCTGGAGTGACCAAAACCGACAGCAGCTCCCTCAGAGCACGCTCACGGCCACTTAACCAAGAACAGTCCGCACCAGCCACCTGACCACGCTGCAGGTTCCTCGAACGCAGCACCGCGAACTCACGCCCGCCAGCAACCTCTGCCCAACGCAGCAAAACCAGGGCCACCACCGATGAGGGAGAAGGCCCTCGACCTCGATCCTTAGACCCCATGCTGGCACGAAAGTCGCGGACAGCAACCACCTCACAGCGCCACACAGCGCCCTCAAGCTCCCAAGCGAGAAACAAGGCGAAAAGCGAACACAAAACCCTAAGCCAGCTGCCGACTGTACTGGACCTTACGGACTCTGATCACTGCAACATTTCGAATTCCTATGTACGTCCACAACCACCGCTCTGATACCAGCTGTAACGACCCGAGAATCCGATTACCGGGAAGGCCCGATAACCCGAGACTCGCACCGCCGCCCACGAGCCGGGTGGGCTCGGAAGGGCTAAAAGGAGTGTGGAGGCACAAAGAAATAGGAAATAAAGCAGGATAACCAACAACAACAAGCTGAAAGAAAGAACAACAACAGCTACAATAGAGTCCAGTCCAACAAAAAGTACAGTCTAAAGCAGTAAAACGTACCACATGCCAAGTGAACACTCGGCCCGGCAAGCTGGCAACTGAGAACCTCCGCTCCGCGCCCTCGAACCACGAGGAAGAACCGCCACACCTGAAAAGCAGGGAATGAGTCTCCAAAACAGAGACTCAGCAGGGATCCCGCGGAACCCCAACCGGAAACAACGGCGGTAGCGGAAAGGAGAGCTACAACTACAGCAGGAACAGCAAACCGGTGGCCGGTCAAAAACTCGGCACTACAGCTACTCCTACTGCACCGGAAGGTACACCTCGGTCACGCAGACGAAGCTACCAAACCACGCTAGTGCCGCCTACCGAAGTAACAACACACGGCAACCATGCCGCAGAGGCCTGTCCCCTGGACACAGCCGACCTGAACACGCTGTCCAAGGTGCAACCCCGACCATCCGATCGCGGGTACCGCACAACAAGACCCAACCTCGGTAAAGCCACTAGCGTTAGACTCACGACGCGAAGACCAACACACGCGCCACGGCAAAACAGCCGAAAGACTCGACGGTCGGCACGACCGAAAACCCGAAGGTCAAAGACACAGAAACTGACAGTCTGTCACTCCGTACTCGACAGGAGTACCGCCCACTAGAAGCACAGCCGGTAGCGTCCCCTGACGTCTTACACCGCACCGCAGGTGAACCGCCTGACCTGGTAGGTCCTACCCGAGGCGCGAACACCGTACAAGTAACCACAAACAAGTGACTAGCTGGGGTCACGCCCGTCGACGTGGGTCCAACCGCCCCCAACCACGTGTGCACACACAGACCGCGCGTCCCTGGTCTGGCCCTCTGACCGGTTTTCCCCTCAGCCGGACTCTGGCTGCAAGACGTGGGGCCCGACGGCAACCGGTCCACAAACCGCCTCTAAGGGTAAGCCCGTACACCACTCCCTGGTGCGACTAGCACACGCGTACTAGTAGGCTACGACTAGTGGAGGGTCACTGAAGGAGTAGACTCTCTAGTCAACGGAAAACAACGTCCGAATCCGACGACGTACGGGGACAACCCCGCGTACCGGCCCCGTCGCACGGGGACCACAGTCGGAGAAGAAACAGGACTCACAGTCCACGGCCACGCACGCACCGTGCACTAGAGTCGAGAAAACTCAAGTGGCGCTAAGCCACTGGACTCTGGGCAGTCCTCTAGACACACTACAGCCAACGGTCCTTGAGTCACAAGACTCGAGGTCAAGACCGTTGTACGCAACAGCACAAGGCCGTCAATCTAGTCCAATCTCTAGGTCTAAAACCACGGTAGCACGAGTACCGAGACAACTCACGAGTCGCCAAGACCACTCCCTCGGGAAGGGAACGCAAGGGACTAAGGCCACTCACACGGGCCACACGAAAAACACAGAAGCACGATTCCCAAGGCAGCACACAAGCCGCCACGACGATTTCCCATCTTGAAACAAGCGGGAAACCTCCAGCCTCAGGCCGGACAACTGGACTCGCAGTCCAAGGCCAAGCACCTGGCCCACACGGGGATCGCTTTTCGGAGAACCGATGACACACGTCAACGCACGGTGATACGAGTCGAGAACTCTACACCCGGGACTCGAATCGGTCAAAACGGAAACACCGGGTTAGACTGGCACATGTGCGGTTCACCCTGGGCCGCTCAAGGGATGTGCGGCTAGGGTACAGCCGCTCAAAATACATGCGGTCCGGCAGGAGCCGCACAAGGCTCTAATCGGACTAACCCCAAGTGGAGGATGGACGGTTAGGGCTGGACCGCCCAAAGGGGATGTGCGGCCAAGGATCGTCCGCACAACCTAACCGACCTACTCCAGTGCCGGTCAAAACGGTTTTGACCAAACCGTACAACCCAACCGACACTAAACTGTTGACCAAGGGTCAACTGGGATATGCGGTCAGCTCCTAGCCGCACAAGCCCACGGAAGGACAGACGGCTGGGTACCAACCGTCCATGGGGGAGACATGCGGTTCTCACCTAGCCGCACATAAAATGTGCGGCCTATCGTGCGACCGCACAACCCCAAAACCAAGAGAAGATGAACGGGCCAAAGGCAACCGCCCTCACAATGGACGGGCCAGGTCCGACCGCCTAACTATCACGGCGGGTAAACCCAGGGGGTCGCCCGATCGCAGCCTTTCCACGCCCCGTTCGTGCCGAAACGAAGGGGATACAACCACAACCACCCTGGCAATCACGTGGACTCCAACCGGAGTCAAAACGACGCACGAATCGCGAGAAACGAGCGATTCTACCGAAGTTACCCGAAAAGGGTTACCGAGCTTCTCGGAGCTCTACCGGTCCAACGGGACCACCAATCGAGACGAAATCAGGGGGAAAAGAACACTCTCGCCCCAAGGAATCCGTTGGCAGTAACGGATCTGGAAACCGTCGCTGTTTCCCGACCGACCCTACGAAACCCACAAAACCACAGTTTCGCTAGAACGGACCCAAACACAGCTGTTTCCGCGCCGAACGACGTGCAATGGCAGGGAAAACGAGCAGAACGCAGTAGTGTTCCGTCACCCTACCTCCACCGAAGATTTCGCGCACCGTGGACGCCGATCCACGAAGAAAACACAGTTGAAGCCTCGCCGTTCCACGAACCCACGGCCGAGCTTCCACGCGCCTCCACCGCCTCGATCCTCATCCATCCTCGCCCGCGCCTCGCCCGCGCCGTCCCCGCCTCGCCCGTGCTCCTCCCCGTCGGCCGCCGGAGAGAGAGGGAGAGAGGAGAGAGCGTGAGAAGAGAGAGGGAGAGAAATGAGAAATGAGAGGGGGAGAGAGAAAAAAGCTATTTATAGGAAAAATCCAGAAATTCGGAAAAATCCATAAAAATAGAAAATTACACCCCCGCGATCCTCGGAGCGCACCGATCGCAACGGTACCACTCGCGCCCTGGTGAATGGCCCGGTTCACCCGCAACGAGGTTCCGAAGAGAAAGCCGAAACCCGCGCCGGGAATCGGAAAACACGCGCGGAAAAGCCGCGGAACGCTTCCGAGCCTCCGAAACGACTCCGGATCGCGCCGATCCGAACACGAAAAATATCCGAAACGAAATTTCGGACACAACGGAGTCAGACACTCCGAAAAACCAGATCCGAAACCCGATAAGAAGGATCCGAAAAACTTGGGGCGTTACATCATGACTTATGGTTAAAGTCACTTAGCTAAGTAATTAAACCATTCCAGTCCTCGTGTAAGATCCGATCAATGTCTCAGGTCAAAGGACCAACGATGCTACTGTGACCGTTGGATCTTCAGTTGACATTAGGTATAATCAACCATCTGAAGATCCAATAGCGGATCAGTTCAGTGCACATCCTCCAAGGACATACACCTACACATATGTGTTGGTGCCCCGCACCAATGACCATGAGACTGGTCACTGACACATCATGTGTACTGGTTTAATAGGTAATCAAAGTCCCCGAGTGATTACCCTCCAACCAGGAACAGTTTAAGGTATGTGTTCATGTAAAGTCAGTCTCATAATCGAGATCCCATCTCGAGTTGACTTTACAACCACATATCCTAGGGACAACGTAAAGTAACACAATCGCATATTTACGCTCAAATACCACTTTATCAATAATGAACAAGATCGTACATATATCGGGTCTACCCGACCCTAAATTGGCATGTAGCACACCAACACTAACACTCGGGACGCACCGATCGCAACGGTACCACTCGTGCCTAGGTGAACGACCCGGTTCACCCGCAGCGAGGTTCCGAAGGAATTGTCGCAACACACACCGGAAATCGGAAAACACGTGCGGAAAAGTCGCGGAACGTCTCTGGGCCTTCGAAACAACTCCGGATCGCGCCGACCCAAACACGAAAGATGACCGAAATGAAATTTCGGACACAACAGAGCCGGACACTCCGAAAAACCAGGTCCGGGACCCACGAAGAAGGATCCGAAAGGTCCGGAATATTACAGTTAGAGAGAGTAGAGAGAGATAGAGAGAAAGAGAGATGGTGAGGTGGTGCGGGACGACTTGAGTAGCTCGAGGGTGGCGCGGAGGTGGTTCGGGTGGGTGGAGGGAGGCGGTGTGGTCGAAGATGTCGTTAGCAAGGAGGGGGTTGGGCTGGGCTGCTATTAGCTTGTGGAGGCATGCGAGGGAGCAGTCGGGCGGGAGGGATGGTGGCGGCAGAGGGGGTGGAGACCAAGTGCGTCTCCCTACCCCGGCGATTCACACTTCCCCCAGTACCCCGATCCCCCCCTCTCTTCCCCGGGCCACTGGCCACTGGCCCGGACCCTGACCCTGACCTCGACCCCTCCTTCCCTCGAGCCTCTCCCTCCCCCGATGCCCCACCCCGACCTCTTTCCTATACGCCGATCCCCCACCCAAACATCGCCTTCCTCCCCCAGATCCCCCTCTTGTATGGCCCTCCAATGACCCTTCCTCCCCGAGCGAACCCCCTCCAACCCCACCCCACCCCGGTGATGTTGCACTGGAGAAAGTCCCTCCGATACGTCCCTCTCCTCCTGACAATGGTGTTGCGAAGGCCCCTTCATACACCACTTCTCTCGACAGCCTCCCCTCCGGTATGCCTCCTTGATTAGGGTTTCAGAGTTAGAGATGAGAGGGGATGAAGTTGGGAGAGAGATTTTTTTTAACCATGATTATTAATGACATTTCATAGGTCTAGTTAAAGTTAACTGTGGTTAGATTCATGACAAGTAACAGGAAGTTATGACGATGGTACTTTTGCACAATATAAATTTACATAATGATATACATGTTAATGTATTTTTAGGAATGATTCTTTTTACGATTTCATTTTAACAATGATTTACGTGCAAAAAATCTTGTTTTAGTTAGTCATTTGAAGGTTGTAGTAATACTCTTATACGTAATACTCTTATATGTACATTAACTATCCTAATTCACAAAATATTCTCATGCATAGACCATAGATAATTGACCGCAGACACATCTGCCATTGGAGTAGGTTTCTATGGTTTAAAAAATAATAGGGCATCAATGAGAGACGAATATCTCGAATGTTTACCGTACATATGTACCCCTATAAATATCAATTTTGTCAAATAAATTTCTCATTTGGACTTATCATTAAAAATATCTTGAATGTTTGCCGTTATATCTTTGCAGTTCTCGGCCATCAACAAGAGATGAATATTTGGTGGAATATGCCACGAAAAATGTTAGGATATGTGAAATATCAAAAATATCCAGAGAGAGAGAGAGCCCCTCTCCCCCATCCTACACCTCCTGATCCCCCTCCTCCCTCCGGGCGCCCCTCTCCCCCTCCGGTGAATCTCCTTGCTTACAGGTCCCCCCCCCCTCCCCGTCCCCCCCCCCCCTCCCCGTCCCTTTGGGCCCCCCTCTTCCCCTCCGGCAAACTGCACCCCTCATTCTCGAAACCCCCCACCCGTCCCTGTCCCTCTTGACCACCCTCCACCTCTGACGAACCCCTTCTTCCTTGCTTGCAGACTTCCCCCCTCTGTGTTTCTCCTGGCCCCCCTCTCCCCCTCCGATGATCCCCCCATCCTTGCTCGCAGACCCCCCTATCCCACCCTGTCCCTCCCGACCACCTTTCCTCCCTCCGGTGAACCACCCTCTCCCGCTCTGGAGAACTCCCCCCTACTCGTAGACCCCCACCTCTCCTGATCCCCTCCCCCTCTGACGAACCCCCCCTTCTCGTAATCCCCCTACCCCCCCCCCCCACCCTTCTCTATCCCTCTCAGCCCCCCTCTCCCCCTCTGACGACCCCCCCCCCTCTCTGTGTTTCTCCTGGCCCCCCTCTCCCCCTCCGATGATCCCCCCATCCTTGCTCGCAGACCCCCCTATCCCACCCTGTCCCTCCCGACCACCTTTCCTCCCTCCGGTGAACCACCCTCTCCCGCTCTGGAGAACTCCCCCCTACTCGTAGACCCCCACCTCTCCTGATCCCCTCCCCCTCTGACGAACCCCCCCTTCTCGTAATCCCCCTACCCCCCCCCCCCCCACCCTTCTCTATCCCTCTCAGCCCCCCTCTCCCCCTCTGACGACCCCCCCCCCTCTCTGTGTTTCTCCTGGCCCCCCTCTCCCCCTCCGATGATCCCCCCATCCTTGCTCGCAGACCCCCCTATCCCACCCTGTCCCTCCCGACCACCTTTCCTCCCTCCGGTGAACCACCCTCTCCCGCTCTGGAGAACTCCCCCCTACTCGTAGACCCCCACCTCTCCTGATCCCCTCCCCCTCTGACGAACCCCCCCTTCTCGTAATCCCCCTTACTCGTAGACTCCCCCCTTACGGTAAAGAGTCTCATGTCGTCGCCGAACCCGACCCTGTCACCGGCAAAGGTGGTTTCGTGACTATGCTCCAATGTGCAGGAGAGGAGGGAGGTTGCCTTGCGATCTATCATACATATAGATAGAGATGATGTTAACTTGAGAGTAGACTAGTTATTTTATCACTTACGTAACATTTTAATCTAGTTAAATGAACCTGAGTTATTTCACGAGTATAATTTTAAGCATTCAAAATAGTTAAAGGATATCTTTGATAACAAATTTAAATGAAAAAATTATTTGAAAAAATTGATATTTATAAATATATATGTCAAAAAAATCAAAATAACATCATGATTGCGAGGATGTAATAATCGATGAAAAAGATCTGACGCATTTTAGACCGGAGCCTTGTAAAAAACTGAGGGTTTTCTTGGTGGCATCCACCCGATGGAACGCGGACTGCAATCACTTTCTTTTACGAAAATGGCAGTGAACATCGTGAGATCACCTATCTACCCGTTCAAAAAAGCCTATGCGGAGGGGTTGTCCTCTACTCCAAATGACAGCTTTTCGCTTTCTTTCTGTCTCGTCAAATCTCCCGAGCCAAAAGTGCCCTTGCTTTGCAGGACCGGTTAGGAATTGTTTGACCAGCATCATGTGCTTCGACTTTGGTCATCCATTCTCTAATTAATTGACTCACTATTATTCAAAGATATACCTCTCATTTGAGAGTTTGCAGCATCACAATTGACGTAGGAGGAATCTTTCACTTCGCACTTCCATCTCTAACATGAAAAATAATGGGCGGATAGAGTAAATTAATTTTGTATGGGCATAGTAATCAAGCTCTTTCTTACGATCTCTTTTTTCCCCTAATACAACTGTCAGACTAATCTAAGGGATTTTATGAGAGTAAGATATAAAAACATTAATATTGAGAAAATTATTAGTTTTTTATAATAAAAAAAATTAGATTGCAGGAGAATCTGGAAAAGGGTGGAGGAAGCTTCTATGTGCACCATACATCCATGTGGGGACTACGACATAAGAAAAGAAAAAAAAACTGTAATACTTGTAATCACAATCTAGTGCAAAACTTGTGCAAAATGTAATAGGTAGGCCTCGATTGAAAAAAATTATAGAATAAAATTTTAGAGATTCTAATCATTAGAATTCTTTACATCTTTTACAGTGCTTCCAAATGAGCCACGGACTCTGGGTTTACGTGACTTCGTCGTCTTTCAAAGGAAAGTGAAACTAGACATATCTCGGATATCATTTCAAAATCATGAGAAGCCCACTCAGAGGAGCTTCCTAAGAGGTGGTGGTAGATTTTGGGAGCAATACCTGCTTCTACCTTTTTTTTGGTTACCCATCTTCATCACCCACACTCCTCGCAGATGGCCGGACATGATCCATCTTCTCTGACACAGGCGGACGCCGCAATCGGTCGTGGCTGCTACTGCTGTAGCTGCCCTCGCCGGTCATGGTTGTTGTAGCGCTCACGCTCACCGCTATTGTTGCCATCGCTGCTACTGCTCGCCCTCGCAGCCGTTGTTACTTGTGCCTCCCACCCGCAGACATTGTCGCCCTTGCTGCGTCCCCATCCGCTTACGTCGCAGGATTGCTGTGGAAAATAAAAAATAACTCGCATTACTATTCATCAGACACAAGATCATGATAGATGTTATAGTGTTTACAGTAATATTCCCAAATACTATTCATCCAACTATTAAATAAGGGTAAAAATGTAATTAAATTCCCTGCATTAAAAAATGCCTCCTCCCACCCAAAATAACCTAATCCCTCGTCAAATGAGATTTTAATTTAAAAAAAAATCGATGGCCAGTTGTACGAGTACAAGAATGGGGATTTTGAAAATTCTCCAAAGAGTTATCGCGTTTCCAAATGCTACCTTAGAATCAAAATCTCGTGCAAAATCCATCACAACGCATGTCGTGTTGAAAAGAGACCACAAAACATAAGAAAGGGGAGGTGGGGGAGGTCAAACTCGTCTCACATATGGCTCGGCTCCTGCTACCTCTCTCTCTCTCTCTCTCTCTCTACACACCGTCACCCCATTGGGTGGGGGTGCAGGCGTCGGAGGGGGAGATCCCCACCGACGCCCTCCCTCGAATATAAAAACATTAATATTGAGAACATTATTAATTTTTTATAATTAAAAAATAGATTGTAGGAGAATCTAGAAAAGGGTGGAGGAAGCATTGGTGCTTCACCGGTCATCTATGTGGGGACTACGACATAATAAAAGTCAAAAAATGTAATACTTATAATCAAAATCTCGTGCAAAACCCGTGCAAAATGTAATACGTAAGCCTCGTTTGGAAATAACATTGGGATGAAATTTTAAAAATTCTAATCATTAGAATCCCTTACATCCCCTATGGTACTTCCAAATGAGCCAACGACTCTAGGTTTACGTGCCTTTGTCATATTCCGAAGGAAAGAGAAATTAGACATATCCCAGACATCATTTCAAAATCACGAGAAGCTCGCTTAGAGGAGCTTCCTAGGAGGTGGTGGTAGATTTTGGGAGCAATTCCTACTTCTATCCCTTTGGTTACCCATCTTCATCATCCACACTCCTCGCAGATGGTCGGACATGAGCCATCTTCTCCGACGCAGGCGGACGCCGTAATCGGTAGTGGCTGCTACTACTGTACCTGCCCTCGCCGGTCATGGTTGATGTGGTGCTCATGCTCACCGTCGTTGTTGCCATCGCTACGACTGCTCGCCCTCGAAGCCGTTGTTGCTTGTGCCTCCCACCCGCAGACATTGTCGACCTTGCTGCGCCCCCATCCGCTTACGTCGCGGGATTACTGTGGAAAATAAACATCCGACACAAATTCACGATAGATGCTATAGTGTTTACTGTAATATTCTCAAATACTATTCATCCAGCTATTAAATAAGGGTAAAAAAGTAATTAAATTCCCTGCACCCAAAAATGCCTCCTCCCACGCAAAATGACCTCATTCCACGCCAAATGGGATTTTAATTTCAAAAAAAAATCCCTAGCCAGTTGTACGAATACAAGAATAGGGATTTTGAAAATTCTCCAAAGAGTTATCGCGTTTCCAAATGGTACCTTAGAATCAAAATCTCGTGCAAAACCCGTCATAACGCATGTCGTGTTCAAAAGCGACCATAAAACATGAGAAAGGGGAGGTGGGAGAGGTCAAACTCGTCTAACAGACGGCTCGACTCCTACTATCTCTCTCTACACACCGCCACCCCATTGGGTGGGGGTGCAGGCGCCGGAGGGGGAGACCCCCACCGGCGCCCTCCCTCGAGCTCCCTCTCCCTCTCTCTCTTTCTTTCCCGGTCTCTCTCTCTCTCTCACCTTCCCACACCTCTTAATTAGAGTTGCAATAGGGCAGCGAGCCAGTGGCCATTACTTCTCGGGGCTTGTACGTGGCTTCCAACGGCTTGACCTTGGGCATGGTCATTCTCGACCCCTCTGTCATGTCCACCTTGGCGTCCCCAACCCTCTCCCACTAGAAGCATAGGATCAGGTGGTGGGGACACCGGGTCCACTACTGGGCCCACTACTCGGAGCCGACGCCGCACTGCCCCGACACCGAGCTTATGGCTCGGAGATCCTTCCTGAAGACTCGGCATACGGCTACGGTGCTATATTACGTATCGAGTATGTGTGTATGTATACATGTATCTCTACATGTATTTTTCTTTTCGTCTTATTAGACTAGTCTAAGTCAAATAAACATGTGTGTTTTGTGTATTTTATTTGGTTAAAACCCCCAAGTCAAAAGTTAGGTAAATAAACTTGTTTTATTAGGCTAAGGACATATGTGCTATTTATAAAGTTTGAAAGGTGTGGTTGCTATAGCCTCCCTCCTATATAAAGGGAGGCCAATGCTTGTTACGTATGATATGAATGAATGAGAAAAGATTGAGCCCAAGGTGTTTTGCCTTATTCTTTCCTTCCATCTTCTCTCCATTTGTGAGATTTGAGTGTGTCGCCCGGTGTGAGACCGTCCGGCGTGAGGCCGAGCTGTGTGAGATAGCAGTTATCCGTCCCGTCCTGTTCACGTCCCGGAGTGCCGTCGATCCATTCCCATGTCACTGCCGCGTCAAATTGGTATCAGAGCCCAACAACGGCGTCTCCGACGATCCCGACGTCCCCGACGTCTCTCTCTTTCTCTCTCTAGATTGTTAGAGAAAAAAAAGAGGAAACAAAAAAAGGAAGAAGAAGAATAGCATAAAAAGATTTATAGAAAGAGTTTTGAACAGAAAAAAAAGGAGAGATAAAAAAAAGGAATAGCTTGCGGTTAAAAGAAGCAGGAAAAAAAAGAAAAAAAAGTTTTTTTAACCCCCTGTGTTAATCTCCCTCTCTCTCTCGGATTCTCTCTCTCTCTCTCACGCTCATCTCTCTCTCCCTCCTGTTAATCTCTCTCTCTCTCTCTCTCAGTTTTTCCCTCTCTCACTGTTTCTCTCTCTCCCGCTATTTCTCTCTCTCTCTCCCGACCATTTTCTCTCTCTCCCGCGAACCACTCTCTCCCTATCTCTCTCTCCCTCTTTCTGTCTTTCTCTCTCTCTCTGTCGCACGCGACAGAAGCGCCACTGCCGACCGCCCGGCGCCAGCGAGCCGCCCCGCCTGCGCCAGCGAGCAGCCCCGCCTGCCCCGCGACAGCCTCGGCACCCCGCGCCGCGCACCTCCGCCCTCCGGCCGCCGCTGCCGATCGCCTCGCCTGCGCACACCACCGGACGCCTCCACCGGACGCGCTGCCAGACACCACCGCGCCCACCTCCGGTGACCACCGGCAGCCCTCCGGCTCCGACCCGACAGCCACCGCCACCGCGAACCCCTCTGCCAACCTCCTCCAGCCCCGCCGTCGAGCTCCCTCCGCCTGCACCTTCCACCGATCACCCTCACCAAGCCGCCGGTGACTCCCCTCCACCACCCTGCAACCCACCTGAACGCCACCAGACACCCCTGGGTCACTGCCTCCCTCTCCCAGATAATTAACCCACACCCCCGCCTGCACTTTCTTTCACCTCATTGCCGGACAACCACCTCCACACGGCCTCACCCTCACCTCCGCTGTCACTCCCACGCCCACCACTATCACGCCCACCGCGGCAGCTCTGCATACCCAGCAGCGGCCGTCTCCCTCTTCCCCACCGGCCACACGCCCCAGGCCTCCACCTCCGCAAGCCACCGCCGCCGCTCTTCTCACAGCCTCTGATCGGTCCTACTAGCACCCGCGCCGTCCTGGCCCATCTCCGGCTTGGTTTTCTCTCTCTCTGGCCCAGCGTCCCTGCGTTTGGCCGCCTGCCGGCTTTCTTGACCTGCAGAAACCGTGGGAAACGCAGGATAGATTTGAAAAGTTTGAAAAGGGTGTTTGAAAAAAAAAGGGAGAAAAGATTTTGAAAGGTCAAAAAAAAAGATTTGAAAAGTCAAAGAGTAGGTATAGTTTGAGAAAAAAGGGAAGAACAGAGTTTAAAGTTTGAAAAAAAAAATAGAGAGGTTTGAAAATGTCAAAAAAAGGGTGAAGTTTGAAAAGAGTAGTTTGAAAAAAAAAGGGTTGAAAAAAAAGGAGGTTGAAAGTTGAAAAAAAAAGAGTTAAAAAGAAAAGTAAAAAAAAAGGAGGTTAAAAAATGTTAAATATATATAATATATATATGGAATATATATATTGTTATATATATATATATCTATATATATTATTTGATTAAAAAGAGTTGAATATATATAATATATATATATATATTATATATATCTTTTAACTTATTGAGGTGGCACCCGAAGTCCACAATTACAGCTCGATCAACGGTTGAGTCGTCCGATCGCTGACACATAGTCCGTAATTCACGGAGTGTGAGTGCCTCTAAGTCTCCCTGCGCGGAGAAAGTCTGGAGTGATTTGTTCCCCTGCGTGGAAAATTTTAAGTCACGTGGTTTTGTAATAATTACGACCTCCCTGCGAGGAGTGAATTCTTTGTAACCGGTCAAGCTTCTTCGACGCCGTGCGGGCACGCACGTCCCCGCTCGCCCTCGTCTCCGATCGGAGTTAGACTTTTCAGTCTAACTAGGTACGTGCTCCCCTCACTTACTCATTTAGTATCTTTTCAATTGCCGCGCGAAGTGAGAGAGAGCCCGATCTATACAAACCAGTCTCCTGAGTGCATCGCTGTGGACGGAAAGCGAGAGCTTGCTTGAGCCTATCCTATAGGCCCTAGACTGCCGCATTAGGGCACCCTAGCTGTCAGAAGGTAGTTCCACAACTACTTCGCCTACGGGCGAGTAACTTTTCCCGATCGATCCCTTCAAATTGACCCTTTGCATATCAGCTGGGTCCACACCTTGTTAATTGTCGGTCCCAGGATTGCATCATCTAGGTCCGAGCTCGTGCATGCCACGTCGGTCTAGGAATTCATCAGGCCGTCTAGAACGCATGGAACAGGAAAGATATATGGCCGATCCTGACCTCATCGCCCAGTTTGAGGGAATGGATACAATATTTGATGACACGCATGTCGAGTACATGCAGGTAGGAGACATTGCCGAGAGTTCTATCCAGAAAAGATTGGGTGTAGTTCGATGTATCTCAACACCCCAGGATGACGATTGGCGTCGAACCTCCATCTTCCAAACCTACATCTTGGTGAACTCTCATCCCTGCAAGGTAATCCTTGACAACGGGAGTTGTATCAATGCAGTCTCTTCAGACTTTGTCTCCCGTTTAGGTCTACCTACGCACCCTCATCCAAGGCCATACAACGTGGCTTGGGTCGATGACACTTTTATCCCAGTCACCACCACATGTGTCATCCCCATCCAATTCCAGTCCTACCAAGGACAAATCTCATGTGACGTAATGCCTATGAAGGCCGGGAGCGTCATCTTAGGACGACCATGGATCTATGATGTAGACCTCGCTACGTTTGGTCGGTCCAATCAGTGTTGCTTCTCCCACAACGGGAAGAAGATTCAGTTGTACCCGGTACCCCCAAAGGTGACCCCGGGAAAGAGTTCCACCTCCACCCCCACCGGAACTCCAAAAGTCAAGAGAATCCCCAAACTCCAACTGAAGGGAAACCTCCCCTTCCCCCTTCTCCTGCATCTATCACACCCATTTCTGAGGCTCCTAAGGTTAGTCATGACCTAGTTAGGTGCCTTGACCCCATGAATGTCGGTAAGATAGACATAGAGGTTGTTGAGGGTATCCCCATTTTGGCTGTTGACGTCACCATCACACCCGAGGAGTCCCGAGTCTCAGTCCCAACTGAAGTCCCGGCAATACTGCATGACTTTCAAGACATCGTTCCCGAGGACTTGCCTTCTCAACTCCCTCCCATGTGTGATGTACAACACTCTATTGAGCTTGCCCCTGGGTCCACCCTACCAAACCTTCCCCTCGAGTCTAGGCTGTCCAAGTCAGCCGAAGAGTTTGCACAACACGTCATTAGTCTGCATGAGTCAGCTGATTCGCATAGGCGTCACCATGAATCTCAAGAAGGTGACTTGGTTATGGTACGGGCCCGGCCCGAACGACTCCCCTCGGGAGCCGTTAAAAGGTTACAAGCATGTAGTGATGGTCCCTTCCCAATCCTGCGGAAGATTGGCGCCCATGCCTATGTTGTGGATTTACCTCCCGAAGAGGGGATTAGCTCGACCTTTAATGTGGCAGACCTAGTGGCCTACAAGGAACCCACAGCGATTCCTAGTGACCTTTTCGAGCCTTCTCCTCCCCTTGAGAGTGAGCCCACCCCTGTGCGTCCCACATCCTTGAGAGCACCACGCGAGCATATTGAGAGGATACTGAATGAGCAGGTGACCACTACACGGAGCAGGGAGAACCCGCGCTACCTTATCCGCTGGCGGGACCATCCACCATCTGATGATTCCTGGATCAGCCGGGAAGATCTCCAGCGCCTCGATCCAGATCTACTGGAGCACTACCACCGCAGTGTCCCCCCTTACTCGACGGAGTCGAGTTCCAGCCGCCCCGGGAGGGTTGGTGGGGACACCGGGTCCACTACTGGGCCCACTACTCGGAGCCGACGCCGCACTGCCCCGACACCGAGCTTATGGCTCGGAGATCCTTCCTGAAGACTCGGCCTACGGCTACGGTGCTATATTACGTATCGAGTATGTGTGTATGTATACATGTATCTCTACATGTATTTTTCTTTTCGTCTTATTAGGCTAGTCTAAGTCAAATAAACATGTGTGTTTTATGTATTTTATTTGGTTAAAATCCCCAAGTCAAAAGTTAGGTAAATAAGCTTATTTTATTAGGCTAAGGACATATGTGCTATTTATAAAGTTTGAAAGGTGTGGTTGCTATAGCCTCCCTCCTATATAAAGGGAGGCCAATACTTGTTACGTATGATATGAATGAATGAGAAAAGATTGAGCCCAAGGTGTTTTGCCTTATTCTTTCCTTCCCTCTTCTCTCCATTTGTGAGATTTGAGTGTGTCGCCCGGTGTGAGACCGTCCGGCCTGAGGCCGAGCTGTGTGAGATAGCAGTTATCTGTCCCGTCCTGTTCGCGTCCCGGAGTGCCGTCGATCCATTCCCACGTCGCCGCCGCGTCATCAGGGCTCCCAGCGCTAGCGTCGCCACTCGCATGGCCACGCCATCATCCTATGCACTGCCGAAGTGTTCACCAACAACATTGTCCCTTGGGGCATGTGAAACCCTGCCACAGTGCAGTCCTCTGACGACTAGTGGGGGACGAGGAGCGACATGACAGGGTACAAGTAGAGGGTCTTGAGGAGGACGTCTTGGAGGTAGGGGAGGCAGAGGTCGAGCTAGTCCCACAAGCAACCCCTTCCCCCGTGCTCTTTCTCTCCCTCTCCTATGTTCTCTCTCTTTGGGTGGGGGTTAGAGGGTTTTTTTAGTTATTTCATCGCATTGGATTAAGTTTAACCATAATTAAATTAAATATCATAGAGAAAACCATCATTGACCTTTTCTCGTAACAAAAAAGATTTTAGAAACTTTTAAATAAATAATAAATTAAGGGGGTCTTTTCCTAATATCAACTTTTTTAGGGCTAAAAACTAAAAAATCCAAGTAAAAAGTATCACTGTTGCACAGATGAACTCCATTTTCCGCATTTAGATAAGAGATAAGTGAGTAGGGTAATACACTGATACTGACCAAGATTTGTCGGCCCGATAGTATCGATGTTTTGCTTGCCCAGTCGTACCACACTGTACCGTCTGTTGGTTATGTATGTCCTCAAGCCAATCATAACATGTACAATCTTGTTCATTAATAATGACAAAGGCTTTTAATATTCATTATGTGTGATTCGTTTATCGTTTCATAATGAAGCACATGAATATGCGCAATGGATATTAATTATGATGAGATCATAACAATGAGATTCATATCTTTTAAATGTATATTCTTAATTGTTACTAGTCGGGGATATCTGAGAAGGACATCAGATATCCAGTGAGACTAGTATAGGTTGCACCTTCTCATATGATGAGGGTGGATGGTCTCATAGACACTTGTGTGGAGACACTAAGGTGAACCTGTAGGTGCTCATTGATGAATGAGTTCACTGAACTGATCCAACATGATTCACTGGATGGTAATATTACCTGACTATCAACCAGTTAGATTCATCGTCACAGTGGCGTGATTGGTCCTTTGACTTGAGACACCAAGGGCATCTTGTCGGTGGACTTCTGGGTTTTGACCTTAGCTTATAGATATCTAGTCATGAGGTCTTAATCAGTTATGTGATCAAATCCAGTGGAATACCTTCGAAGGTGATTGTGTGATCAATACGGGATCATTCGCTCTCGGTAATTGAGAGAGAATGCTCTAGGGAGTGATGCCTGGGAGTCCCTGGCAGGACAAGACAACATATCAGAAAAGGAGTTTTCTGGTAATGCCTTTATGCATCTAATCCAAGTGAGTGTGTGTTCTTGGGTTTGACCGTTAACCATACCCTCAAGCATACTCGAGAGCATTGTACGAGTGAAGGACTATAGTCACGTGATAACTGTTGACGGAAGGGTTCCTTGAGTGGGTTGTTGAACCCCATTACCTTCTAGGGTCATGCGGTGTTGTTTGGCACCCAACTTGATCAGAAGCCCAATCAATTATCATGAGATGATAATTGGATGAAGTGTTTATTTAATATGAGATATTAAATAAATTAATTTTACCAATAAGGGGTTATTGGGCTATTGGGCTTAAAACTAGACTGGCACTTAGGCCTAGAGGGTCAACGCATATAGGTTCTTTGGTTAGGGGATATTAAGTGGGTATTTATATTAATCTGGGGACTTTTATGAAAAGTGGAATGGATTCATATAAATACATGCCAAAGGAAAACCCTGGGCCAAGCTCCAGTGTTTTCCCACGCTGTGGCAGCCGCCCCTCCTCCATCTCTTCTCTCTGGTCACCCCTTCTCTCTCCTGTGGGAGTACAAGGTCGCATGCCGCCCCGAGTGCCTGTGACGAGGAGTCGAGCGAGAGAGCAACCGCTGAGAGACGAGATGAGGACGATCCCTCAACCTGCAAACCACGTGGATACCGCTGGAGGCCGGGCATCTGCGTGGCTAGCGGCGTCGCTCAGTAGGAATCAACCCTCGGCCGCGGATCCGACTCCGCGTAAGGTGAAGATCTGATCTTCTGTCGCTTAGTTTTGTAGAAACGAACCAAGGGCCGCGGGGATTTAAGAGGAGAAAAAATTTTAAATTCTGCTGCGTTGTCATATCTCTCATATCCTATCTTATCCCCATGCGATCCTTACACCGTCATATGTCAAGAATAAAAGATTATTTAATAAATATATATTATGGTAAAATATGATAAAAAATGTGTAACTTAGTGGTTAGTTGGTGTGTTAGTTATGTGTGAGGAAAAAATTGCGAATCTCACAATTATCATAATTTTTTGACTTGTTTTTCCTAAAGAATAATGAAAAAAATCAAGAAAATGATGCAACTTACGTGTTTCAAACCCAAGTGTCAACGTTCCAAGGGAACACTCCGAATCAAATTACCTATGAAACCACATTTAACATACAATAACATACATAATATTTAAAAGAAGCTAAGTAATGTATCGGTTGCATATCACAGATCGTTCGTACCTGTCTTCACTTGGTACGATTCGATATGGACGGTTCGTCGCATACTGGACTGATTTGTAATATCTGGATACTGACCACTAGTGCTGCCAATGCATTCCTGATATTCATTATTTAGATCTTTTTCCAAAATAGATAATGGATGTATATAAATCTGATAAAGTTCATTTGATTTTTGCCAGATACGGAAAGTGAATACATAAGAATTATTAGAGTTAGAAATGGAAAAAATTATTTTTGTATTTACAAATATATTTCCATTTTTAATAACAAATAAACATTTAATTCATGTATAAAAATATAGATTATTAATAAATTATTTGAGTTTAGCTTATTGGATGAGATTCTATTCTAATCCAATTTGAGGGTCAATAGATTTATATGTGGATTGTGTAGTTTTTATCATGTATATTATTTATAGTGTAGTTTTTGACTTTAGTTAATAGATAATCAATATATTTTGTAAGTTTGAAATTTATCTTTAAGAGTTATAATGATAATTGTATGAGTTTACAATTTTACATACTATATAGATTATATTGACTTAAAATTTGGAGATTTTAAAAAAGTTCAAGTAGGTAAAGCAACAAATAGATGATGTAGAGATCGAAATATGGTATCTCGAATCACGTGTTATACCTCTGAAATTTATTTGACGGGGAAGAAGGAAGCTACTCAGGATGAGAACCTACGAGCAGAGAAACCACGTCAGAAGGAGTCCAAAGAGAAAATGACGGGACAACTCTCTGATACTTAAGTCAGGTAAATACTCAGATAAGGGGAAGAATGCTTGGAGAAGAGACAAAGTGCTCAAATAGAGTGGGAAAGTGCGTGGAGCGAGGTTGAGAGTGTCGAAAGACGTGACAGAGTAAGGGAGGTGTTGAGAGCTCAGGTGTGGGGTTTCTAGGTGGGGAGATGTGTCCTATGGATGGGGAGACAAGAAGGGTGTAGGTTTTTTAAAGCATGAAGATTGTCAGAAGTATACCTCCTTGGCCATCTGGCCAGGGTCCGTCTTATAGAGTTATCCTTGAGTTCATCCCGTTCTCTTCGCCTCCTGAGTTAGTAGAGTCATGGTTGCCTTGATCATAGGGTCGTGGGTTTCCCAATCACTTTCCTTACAGAAGGTGAGGGGACAAGGGTGTTAACCTGATGCCATCACTTTCTGGGA
The DNA here is from genome assembly GCA_022559845.1 of Amorphophallus konjac. NCBI lineage: Eukaryota > Viridiplantae > Streptophyta > Magnoliopsida > Alismatales > Araceae > Amorphophallus > Amorphophallus konjac. Next base: position 65,816,965 of record CM040121.1, on the reverse strand, counting down.
TAACTTCTGCCATTATTGCGGTAATGGCCACATGATTGTGCACCACGTGGTTCGCAGGGCTAGTGCGTGCAGGAGAATGGGCTTGGACCTTGGGCTAATCCTTAGCGAGTCTTTTGCTAGACGGCATCCTAGACTGTGGGCTGATCCTTGTTGGGCCTTGCTGGGCCCTGGCGAGTTTACCTCTCTTCACTAGCCCCCCACTCCCGAGTAATCTCGAGAGAAATATTCGGCTTATCTGAAGAGGTCTAGACTACCGCGTAGGACGTGTATTTGCGGAAAAGGTTCCTACCTCTACTCTCCTTTATAGGCCATGTAGTGTCAGCATAGGGCTTTCAATGCCCCGAACGCAATTCTGTCTAGAAGTCCAGAACATGTGTCAACTTTTGGGCATGATGTCACCCTCATCATGATGGCATCCCATCGGCCATGGGGAAGCCGAAGTGGATGACAACGGGCACCGCCCTTGGGACCCTCCCTCTCCTCCGCAATCACTGATGGTGATCCGTCTCCCCCTGGATGATCTAATCCTGACTGTTGAAGTCGAAGCATCACCGCTGCCTTCCCCTTTTTAAGTAGATGTGGGAAGCAATCATAGAGGCATTCCTTCGTCTTCTCTAGCTCCGACCTCTACTGTTCTTCCTTCACTGCCTTCATGCTTTCCTTTTTTCTGGTGAGCTCCCTCTCTTCTAGCACTCCACCATGTCTCACCCCTGTAGGAAGCTTTTTCTTTCCAAAGGGTCTGAGGAGTCCACCTTTAGTAGTTCGGAGGTGACCCGTGGAGGTCCACTAGGTGGTCTAAGCACTTCAAGAGCTTCTTCTCATCCTCCTCCTCCTCCCGTTACCCGAATCGCATACTGCGTTATCACGGGGTTGTAGGAGGATTTTCAAATCCCTGTCGAGTTTGACATTACTTTCGCCACTGTAGAGGGGTGCTTAGGGGTGTACTTTCCTAGGAGAAGTAGTATTTATGTTGAGGCGTTTCATGCTGGCTTTCACCTTCCTATCTCGATTGTCTTTCAGCGTCTCTTGCACTTCTATGGAATCGAACTAGGGCAGCTAGCGCCCAATTCTTAGAGGATCCTTTGTGCCTTCTTCTACTGTTGTGACCTGGTTGACGCCACTCCCTTTGTGCACATCTTCCGTTCTCTCTTCTACATCTAACGATGCCCTGGTTCTGGCAACTTCAAGTACTATTTTCGAGCTCGTAGCGGGAAGCAATTCATCAACTTCCCTCCTACTGTTTAAAATGTGAAGCGCTGGCATGATTATCATCATCGTAAAAGTAGGTGGAAAAGTGAGTTCTAGTGATTGGGGTTTCTCCTCAATCTGCAAACTCCTATCAACAGACTCGGAGCCATCGTTGCTCCTTGGGGATAGGGAAACCATCATGGCCATTCTTTGCTAGAGGATAAGCGACGTCGATCAGAAGCTGACCCCAACCCTCCTTAGGAGGCTAGGGTTTAGCCCCACTTTACCCCTTCATAGAATTTAATTGTTTATGGGCCATAGCCCCCAGGGTAAAGATTAATGATCCTCCTTGTGCTTTCAAGTGCCCTAGAGCCACCTTTAGATGCGCTGGTTGTCGAGCCTATGATACGATACCCTGGTGTTGCCGTCAATGGAGCCCCGCCCATAGGACCATCAGGAGTCGCGAGTAGCCCCCCAGGTTCCATCTGGTGTATGCACCGTGGTAGGAACTCAGCCATGGCTAGAGGGGATTCCTGCCAAGAACTAGCCGCACTTTGACGGTTGTTCACGTTGTGGTAGTTTTCTTGAGGCACCATAGCTTTCTATTTTCTTCCCACAGATGATACCAAAAAGTGTAGAGGTCGAAATGTGATATCTCGAACTACGTGTTATACCTCTAAGATTTATTTGACGGGGAAGAAGGAAGCCGCTTAGGAGGAGAACCTACGAGTAGAGAAATCACGTCAGAAGGAGCCTCGAGAGAAATCTCAGGGGACAACCCTCTCATGCTTTAGTTAGGTGGATGCTTGGATAAGGCAAAGAGTCTTAGAGAAGGGATATATCGCTTAGATAGAGTGGGAAAGAGCTTGGAGGAAGGTTGGGACTGCTTGCAAGGCTTGTCGGAGCAAGGGAGGTGTTGAGAGCTTAGGTGTGGGGCTTCTAGGTGTGGAGATGTGTCTTGAGGACTGGGAGACAAGAAGGGTGGAGATTTTGTAGAGCATGAGAATCGTGAGAAGTGTACCTCCTTGGCCATCTGGCCATGGTATGTCTTGTAGAGCTATCCTCGAGTTCATCTCATTCTCTTCACCTGTTGACTTAGTGGAATTGTAGTTGTCCTAATCGTGGGGTCGTGGGTTACCTATCCGCTCGCCTTACAGGAGGTGAGGGGGCGTGAGTGTTAACATGATGCCTATCACTTTCTGGGATAATTCTTGCTATTATTGTGATAATGACCACCTGATCATGCGTCACATGGTTCGCGGGGTTAGTACGTGCGTGAGGCACGAGTCTAGATCTTAGGCTAGTCCTTAGCGAGTCTTAGCATACGGCATCTTAGACTGTGGATTGATCCTTGTTGGGCCTTGTTGGGTCCTGATGAGTTTATCCCTCCCCACATAGAAATGGACATTTTAATTTTCTATTAAAAACATAAATAGATTTAGAAGTGGAAACACCCATTTCTATTTATGTTTCAATCTTGAATTTTTTTATGAAAAATATAAGGAAAATGTGTCATTTCATTTCCATCTCCGATTGGATGGCAGCCCTACTGACCACTGCTTAAGCCAATACTTTGCCAACATACGTTGTTTGGCCATTTTCTGGTGTGGTTACGTAATCGTGTTCAATTCCTGTTAGCTCTTGGGGGGGGGGGGGGGGGGTGTTTGCATTCTCCAAAATTATTCTAAAAAATATTTTCTTAACTGATTTACATATGATTTACAGACACATAAATAAGTTTTTGTTGAAAAATATTACCAAGATTCATTTAATATTCTCATTTTCTTTGAAATTTATTCCTCTACTGCTCACCCCAAGGAAATAGTTCTCGAAAAATATTTTCCACCCATCTTCACTTCTCTCACTATATCTCTCTTCTCATTTCCCACTCTCTCTTACATCTTTCTTCTCCCATATAAGAACAAAAACACGTGTTTTAATTTTCTAGTTATTTTTCCATAAAGTATGCAAACACGTTTTTTTCTGACAAAACAGTTCTCATATTGTTTTACTTTCTAGTGAAATATCCTATTTTCTATGATTCTTGATTTTAATGGAAAACAGATAACGCAGACAACCCCGTTAATGAGTGCGGATGCCATGGAATGGGTAATATGAGAATGATTTAGGTTTATTTCGGTGTGACATAAAGCACCATGAAATATTATAAAATATCATCTTTAATTTATGTTTCAGAAAAAATATAGCATTTTAGAGTATTTTACCTCGAAACAAACACCATGGATGGCAATGGGGTTGAACAATTGAAATATGAGTAAAATCTTACAATGGATACTCACATGAAGTTGACCGTGTCTTAATTTTGGGTCAAGATGAACCAAAAACAGGTCAGACATGTGGAAGTCTAAGTAAAGTTAGACGAAATTTTGCACAGGTGACAGGAGGTCACGGTTTCGAGCCGCTTTCTCCTCTCTCAAAAAAATGAAAAAAAAGGAAAAGAAAAAAAAGAAGAAAAAAAAGAGGTAGATTTATACCAAATCTTTTAATCCTAACCTAGCTCAGTGAAAATTTGTTGTGAAAATAATCCATCGACATTTTGACTTGATGCTCAAAACTTAGCTCAGTGGATACAGGTCTTTGAGATAAGTTACACTCTTGATCTCTCTTTGATAACAAAATAGAGAAATTGAGTTAGTTTAAATCTATATAAGTTATTTTTATTTTTTTATTTTGAAATATATCCGAGTTGATGTGAAATAATTAATTCTATTTTTTTTGACTAGAATGAGTTACTCTACAAAAATTTAAATTAGAGATGAAAAAATCTATTCGTCTTATCAAATTATATTTTTACTTATTCTTCGAGTTAAAGTATTTTATTTTATCCTTATTCCATTGTCAAAGGAGCCCTCGTTGGACATGGGTCAAAAAAAAAGGGGATGGAACAGTGACACATTTTGACTGATAAGTTGGACATAATACCTCCAAACTAAAAATATTCTTATTTCCTTCTCAAATAATCAAGAGCATAGCTTATCCCATTTTACCCTACGATTCAATCAATCGAAAGATCAAAGATGGTTACAATATCGAACATAAACAATTTAATTCTACCCCACGTTAAAAATATTAAATTTTATTTCCACAAGGGTTATATATTTGGGTTTGCCTTTTCCATCATAGAATGTTATAAAAATATCATAGATATTTTATTTACAGTATTTTTCAGTTGTTTGTTCAACTATAAAATAATGTAATTGAGGTTACGAACGACACTAAGATTTTTATTGTTTTATGACATATACCTGTCGAAAACTAAAACTAGAGAAAAAAAATTAAGTTCACATTATAATAGACCAACAAGAAATCTTGTTTTACTTCAAAGTCATCCGAATAAAGTCCCAGAAATGTTGTTTTATTTTATAGTATTTTTCTACAATCAAAAAATACATTAAAACAAATAACACCTTGTAGTCGAATTTGGCCTTACTCAAGATTATATGATCCATATTCGACCCGGATCAAGGGTAGTCAAAAACAACCGATTAGATCAAGTTGAGGTGGATTTGTATCAAATCTTTCAACCCTAAACTACCTCTCTGTGAAGAATCGGTTTGTTGTAAAAAATAATCCAGCATCAAACTGACTCGATGCTCAATACTTATTATCTCAATATATATATATATATATGTAGTTTTTTTAAAGATTGGGTCGAATCAAGCCTACGAGGAGACAGTGACAATATGGGATTTATTCATCCACATATGCCCAAAATCTTTTTTTGGAATCATAAGATATTCATTCATTTAGCACAGACAGAAGATACAAATTTGGGACATAGGCAGCCCACCAAACATACACAGCCACAACCGGCCCATACCAACGACATCCAGGCGAAGAGACAAGAAAACAAACAGTGAACAGATAATACATAGACATCCCTCAGGAATTGGGAGACTTGGAGGCGTCGAGGAAGAGGCTGCCACTGTTGTAGGAACCGGGGACCATCCACGAGGGGCGCAAAGCTGCCGGACCGCGCTAATCTGAAGGCGGTGAAACCAAGGTGCTCGGGAGGCCGACACCACGGAGGGTGCACGGGGATAAGCGTAGAGTCTCCGAGTCCTTTTGAAAACGTGGGAGGGAGCCCGAAACCTGCAACACGGAACAGATCCAAGCAACCCCGAGTGCTCGAGAAGTCGCCCATCGTCGGGGGAGACAGACTCTGGAGGAGTAGGAAGGGATGGGGGGGAGACAGTATGGGAACGGGGAATGGGGGAACAGGAGCGAACGGGGGCTGATCACAGGGGGGGCGGAGACGGAGGTAGAAGGGGGGAGCGGAGGTCGGAGGGATCGGGGCAGAGGGGTGGTATGTGTGGGGCCCAAAAACGGAGGGGATAGGGGAAGGGGGTCGGCCGGGGAAGGATGCCGAGGGGAGGGTGGGTGCGACGCTGGAGGAGGCGAGGAGGGGGAGGGGAAGGCGGATGAGGGGCAAATGGTGGAGAGGGGAGGCGCCGGAGGAGGGGGGGGAGTGACAGCGGAGGGGGGGAGAGGGAGAGCAGGGCGGTGGGGTGAACTGAGGGGGGAGGAGGGCAGGGGACATGGGAGGGGGGTTGGGTGAACGACGGGGAGAAAGAAAGGGGGAGAGGGGCGGAGGGGCGACCGGCGGGGGAGAGCGTTGAGGGGAGAGGAAGAGCTGGGCGGTGGGGAGAAGTGGAAGGAAAGGGGGCACGGGGGACAGGGAAGGGGGGTTGGGTGATCGACAGGAAGAAAGAAGGGGGGGGGATCGGGGGGACGATCGGCGGGGGAGGGGGAGCAGGGAGGAGGAGAGGGGGATTTCCAGGGGAGATCGGAGAAAACCCCGGCCTCTCCTGACCGATCCAAGTGGGGTGAGAAGACCCCCCTGACAAAACCCAGTTAGGTCCCCGGAGAAACTCACCTGGAGGAATCCTCCTGTAGAGGAGAAGGAAGAGTGGCCCATGAGTCAGGGGGGTAGCGTGTTCCAATCTCATGCGGCTAATATGGGCCAAACACGGCCGTACGATGCTACATTCTTTCATATCCTGAAATATCCCTGACCTTTTGGATCCTTTCTTCGTGGGTCCCGGATCTGGTTTTCGGAGTGTCCGACTCCGTTGTGTCCGAAATCTCGTTTCGGACATCTTTCGTGTTCGGATCGGCACGATCCGGAGTTGTTTCGGAGGCCCGGAGGCGTTCCGCGGCTTTTCCACGCGTGTTTTCCGATTTCCGGTGTGTGTTTCGGCTCTTCCTTCGGAAGCTCTCTGCGGGCGAACCGGGCAGTTCCCCCAGGCACGAGTGGTACCGTTGCGATCGGCGCGTTCCGAGGATTCCGAAAATATATTTTTCTAATTTTTGGTATTTTTCCGAAAAATCGGATTTTCCTATATAACCCCTTTTCTTTTCTTTTTTCTTTTCTCCTTTCTCTTTCTTCTTCTTCTTCCTCCTTCCTTCCCCAACCGTGGCCGCCCTCTCCTCTCTCCCTCTCTCCCATTCGGGCGCGGCGGACCCCTCCCCGGCTGTTGACGGCGGCAGGGTGACGGCGTGGACGCGTGGGCGACAGCGAGACGATCGTGCGGGCGTGCGGCAAGCGTGGGAAGCGTGGGGAGTTCGTGAAGCTTCAAGCGTTCTTCGTGATTCGTGGGTGATTCGGCGGAGCATTCGCTCCATTGAGGTAGGGTGACGTTCGTTAGCCTCTTGTCGATCATTCCCGTGATTTATAGGCCGAGGGGAGGCCGAGAGGGGCTTATTTGAGCATGTTTGGGGTTTTTCCATGATTTGAGAGCTCGCCCGATCTATGGATTTGATGCATGATTTCGTGTTTTGATGGCCTAGAATCATGCTAGGGGTCCCCAGGGGTCTTCCCCTTTGATTTCCCCCTCTCCGGTGGAGGTATGGGGGCGTGGAATGGTGTTTTTAGCCGTTCCCGGCCGTTCTCAATTTTTCGGGATGATAGCGGTCCACTAGTAACCGCCTTCATCAGGTAGCGGTCAGGTGGGGACCGCCTTCATCAAGGTTTCGAGCGTTGGGGCTTGTGCTGTCGGCAGGCGGTCGCGGTCCCGCGACTGACCGTGACTGCTGGGGGCGGTCAGGGGGCGACCGCTTTCACCGTGGGTCCGGCACGGTCTTCGAGATAGGTTTTTGACCCTTAGAGTCTGGTCGCGGTCTCCAGGAGACCGCTACCAGGTGAAGGCGGTCTTCACGCGACCGCTTTCACATTTTCGTGCACCAGGGTGGTCGCGGTTCCAGGCCGACCGCGACTAGGTGATAGCGGTCTTGGGTCGACCGCTACCACAGGAGGCGGTCCTCCGGTGACCGCGACTCCCCTTCTTCACCGATTTGAGTCCCGGACGAGCTAGTCTCGATCCCTGTGCTGACCCGTAGTCCGACTGATGTGGGGCATCATGTGGGGGCTACACGTGGGGTGCCGTGGGGTCCCGGGAGGTGGTGACTTCGGCTTGTGTCACCGTGCGTCGGTGTTGGTACAAGGAGCGTTCCTCATACCTGCGATTGCGAAGTGTTTTCCGTTGACTTGAGAGTCTACTCCTTCAGTGACCCTCCACTAGTCGTAGCCCACCAGTACGAGGTGCTGGTCTCTCCTGGGAGTGGTGTACGGGCACCCACCTTTCGAGACGGTTTGTGGACCGGTTACCGTAGGCCTCTCGTCTTAGCCAGAGTCCGGCTGCGGGGGAAAACCGGTCAGAGGGCCAGACCTAGGACGCGTGATCTGTGTGTGCACACGTGGTTGGGGACGGTTGGACCCACGTCGACGGGCGTGACCCCAGCTAGTCACTTGTTGTGGTTACTTGTACGGTGTTTGCGTCTCGGGTAGGACCTACCACGTTAGGCGGTTCACCTGCAGCGCGGTGTCAGACGTCAGGGGACGCTATCGGCTGTGCTTCTAGTGGGTGGCACTCCTGTCGAGTACGGAGTGACAGACTGTCAGTCGTGTGTTTCCGACCTTCAGATTTTGGCGGTTCGACCGTTGAGTTTCGATCTTCTCGTACCGTGACACGTATGTCGGTTTGCGTGCCGTAGGGTCTAGTTCTGTAGAGTACAGGGCTTTCCTTTCCGAGGTACTTTCCTACCGCTAGAGTAGTGATTTCTCGTTTTACGAGGTAGGGTTCGAATGATCCCTACTGAGTCTTGTTCCGAGACTCATTCCCTGCGTGTTTTCACCGTGTTTCAGGTGAGGCGCCACCTTCGGGGAGCGCGTCAGGAGCGCACCGTGGTGCGGGTGCCCAGAGGTAGTGCCAGAGGTCAGAGCCGGGGTATGTCACGTGTAGCTGTACTTTCTTTCTTGTCACTGCACTAGTCGTGGACTACTGTTGCTGTTGTTGTTATTTCATTGTGGACCATGTAAAATGTTAATTTATTTCCTACTTAATATTATAACTGTTTAATTTCTGCAATTATCTGTGATGCTTGTGTAGTTTCCACACCATCCTTTTAACCCTTCCGAGTCTTCGGGCTCGTGGGTGGCGGTACGAGTCTCGGGTTATCGGGCCTTCCCGGTAATCGGATTCTCGGGTCGTTACAGCTGGTATCAGAGCGCGGTTGTGGAATTACATGAGAATCATAGGTAATTGTAGTGGTCCACTAGTCCACAGTGATGATGTAAAGGTGACGCTGGCATTAGGCACCGCGGGTTTATTTTGACCTTGCCGTTTTCGTGTTTTCTGTCTTTTACTTCAGGAGCGAGTATGGCGCCGAGGAGGAGCTCTCGCTCTCAGCAGGGGCAGTCGGCTGGAGGTCAGGAGATCCAACAGGGGGTCCAGAGGGACCAGGAGGAGCATAGCAGAGCGCCACCGGGGGCTACCGAGGCCGCGGATGCTGCGAGAGTTCCGGGGGCCGAAGATTTCTTCCGTGGCATGTACCATCTCATGTCTCAGCAGTTTGGCGGAGAGGCTGGTGAGGGCTCGTTTGTCAGGGGTGGGCCAGGCCGAGCGGTGAGGGACTTCATGCAGTTCCATCCACCTTACTTTAGCGGCCAGGCAGACCCCTGATGCGGCTCGTGATTGGCTTGATGAGATGGAGCGGGTGTTCAGTTCCGCGAGGAGTACTGCCGAGGACAGAGTTGTGTTGGCCTACAACCAGTTACAGGGTACGGCTCGGAGGTGGTGGTCTTCCGAGTGGAAGACGTCCTTTCAGCTTCGTCCACTTGAGCAGATCGAGTGGGATGACTTCGTTAGTGCTTTCGAGCGTACGTACTGTCCAGACGTCGTTGCTACGCAGCGAATGCGGGAGTTTCTGGAGCTGGTGCAGGGTGACATGTCCGTGTTGCAGTACAGGGCCCGATTTGTCGAGCTGGGTCGGTACGCACCTCACATCATGGAGCATGAGAGGGTGAGGACCGCGCAGTTTGTGCAGGGCTTGAGGCTGGAGCTGAGGCACCATTTGATCGCGAACGGGGCCACTGATCTAGAGACAGCGTCTCGTGTTGCGATTTCTTTGGAGATGGATATGCAGAGGACTCGAGGACCGGTCAGCCAGGGGCAGTCCTTGTCAGGTCGCAGCCAGCAGTCGGCTACCCAGCAGCAGGGTTTCTTCCAGCATGCGTCGGGTGGTTCAGGAGTACCGGCATCGCCAACTTCGGTGACAGGATCTGCGTCCTTTGGCTCGAAGGTCAAGAAGTTCTTGAAGAAGAATTTCCGTAAGAAGCACAAGGATCAGGGGCAGGCTTCATCGGGCAGTGTACAGCAGCCGATTCCTTTGCAACGTCAGGGATCAGTGGGTGGATCGCGGGGACTTTGTCCACGGTGTGGTGGGACCCACTCAGGCAGGCAGTGCACGGCGCCGATCATCTATTTTCGGTGTGACCAGCCAGGGCACATGGCGCGTGACTGTCCTCAGAGACTGCCGCAGCAGCAGTTTCCTCAGCAGCAGCAGGTTTCCCAGCAGCAGAGGCAGCAGCAGCAGCAGTAGGGACAGTATCGGTCACTACCCAGGTCAGCTAGCGTGGGAGGCAGGCAGAGGGCTCGAGGCCAGATCACGCACATGACCAGGGCAGAGGCAGTGGCGTCACAGCTCGTGGAAGGTACCGTTCAGATTTTGGGTTGTGCGGCTCGGGTTTTGTTTGATTCTGGCGCGTCTCATTCGTTTATTTCGGAGGATTTCGCGTCGAGCGTCGAGGAGCCGGTGACCCAGTTGTCCTGTGATTTGGCAGTGGAGTTGCCTTCGGGTGACTTTATGATCACTCCGTATTGTTTCGACTAGGTTCTGGTGTGGATCGATGGGCGGAGTATGCCAGGCAGGTTTTATGCGTTGCAGCTTCGGGATTACGATGTGATTCTAGACATGGATTGGCTCGAGACCCATGGAGCGGTGGTGGATTGTGGAATGAAGAGGGTCTACTTCCAGCATCCGAGCAAGCGGACCTTCTATTTTCAGGGTATCCGTTCCACCTCTTCTCGATTCCTTATCTCTGCTATTCGAGCCCGTTGATTGCTTGATTCAGGTTGTCAGGGTTTTCTCGCATCACTGGTTGTGTCTGATCGGATGGAGCCGGGTGTCGAGGACATTGCGGTGGTGTGCGAGTTTCCCGACGTTTTTCTCGAGGAGTTGCCTGGATTACCTCCCCAGCGGGAGATCGATTTCGTGATCGAGGTTGTGCCTGGTACGGGACCTTTGGCGAAGGCTCCCTACCGTATGGCCCCCGCTGAGTTGAGGGAGTTGAGGGCGCAGTTGCAGGAACTGTTGGCCAAGGGGTATATTCGTCCTAGCTTTTCCCCTTGGGGTGCGCCCGTGTTGTTTGTGAAGAAGAAGGACGGTAGTCTGCGGCTGTGCATTGACTATCGGCAGCTGAATGAAGTGACCATTAAGAACAAGTATCCGTTGCCGCGGATTGATGATTTGTTCGACCAGCTGCAGTCTGCGCGAGTGTTCTCGCGGATTGATTTGCGGTCCGGTTACTATCAGCTGAGAATTCGCGAGTCCGATGTGGAGAAGACTGCGTTCAGTACGAGGTACGGGCATTATGAGTTTTTGGTGATGCCGTTCGGGCTCACCAATGCCCCAGCAGCCTTCATGGACTTGATGCAGAGGGTGTTTCATCCGTATTTGGACCAGTTCGTGGTCATCTTTGTGGATGACATCCTTGTTTATTCGCAGTCTGCTGAGGAGCACGCGTACCATTTGGGTGTGGTGCTGCAGACGTTGCGAGATCACCAGTTGTATGCGAAGCTCAGCAAGTGCGAGTTTTGGCTCAGCGAGGTGCACTTTCTGGGGCACGTGATTTCTGGTGATGGCATTTCCGTGGACCCCGCCAAGGTTGAGGCTGTGATGCAATGGCCGAGGCCGAGGTCGGTGACGGAGATCCGGAGTTTCTTGGGGCTTGCGGGTTATTATCGCCGGTTTATCCAGGATTTTTCTCGCATTGCGACCCCGATGACTAGACTCACGCGGAAGGATGTGCCTTTCGTCTGGTCCGAGGAGTGTGAGCAGAGCTTCAGGGAACTGAAGAGATTGCTCACCTCGGCTCCGGTGTTAGTTTTGCCTTCTAGATCGGGAGATTTTGTGGTGTGTACAGATGCTTCCGGCATTGGATTGGGTGCTGTGTTGATGCAGCATGGTAGAGTGGTGGCTTAAGCATCTCGGCAGCTAAAGCCCCATGAGGAGAACTATCCTACCCATGACCTTGAGTTGGCGGCGGTGATCTTCGCGCTGAAGATCTGGAGGCATTATCTGTACGGCGAGAAGTTCGAGGTGTTTACTGACCATCAGAGTTTGAGGTACGTGTTCTCGCAGAAGGACCTGAACCTCAGGCAAAGGCGTTGGATGGAGTTCATGAAAGACTATGACTTCACCCTGTCTTATCAGCCGGGCAGGATGAATGTCGTCGCCGATGCCTTGAGTCGGAAGGTTGCGATCAGTACCTTGATGCTGAGGAAGTGGAGGCTCTGGGAACAAGTGCCCGAAGTTTCTTTCAGGCTCAAGATTCCCCAGGAGCCAGGGTTGGCGGTGCTTGCGAGTCTGACTGTCACTCCTGCTATCCGTCGTCAGGTGACAGAGGCTCAGCATGCGGACCCTGAGTTGCCCCGGATTCTTGCGATGGCTGATGTGGAGCTCGGCGAGGACGGTGCTGCGAGGTTTCGTGGCAGGCTGTACGTCCCAGCCGAGGAGCAGATTCGTCGTGCGGTGTTGCGCGAGGCTCATGGGAGCAGGTACACTGTACACCCGGGTGCGACGAAGATGTATCGGAACTTGCGGAGGCAGTTCTGGTGGCCTGGCATGACGAGAGATGTCGCAGAGTTTGTGGCCAGGTGCCTGATCTGTCAGCAGGTGAAGGCAGAGCATCAGCGACCAGGAGGTACTCTCCAGCCCTTGGATGTTCCTGCTTGGAAGTGGGACATGTGACCACGGATTTTGTGGTGGGGTTGCCGAGGACCCCGAGTGGGCAGACAGTATTTGGTTGCTGGTGGATCGGCTGACGAAGGTGACTCGGTTGTTACCGGTCAAGGTCAGCTGGAGCGTGCCTAAGTTGGCTCGTCTTTATGTGGAGCGGATCGTGCCGTTGCATGGGATTCCCATTTCGATCGTGTCGGATCGGGATCCGCGCTTCACTTCTGGATTCTGGAGGAGTTTCCAGCGAGCTCTTGGCACGGAGTTGGCGTTTAGCTCGGCGTATCATCCTCAGTCAGATGGTCAGTCTGAGAGGACCATTCAGACTTTGGAGGACATGCTGAGATCCTGCTGCCTGGAGTGGCAGGGGAGTTGGATTCATCACCTACCGTTGGTGGAGTTTGCCTATAACAACAGCTATCATTCGAGCATCGGCATGGCTCCTTATGAGGCTCTCTATGGGCGTCCATGTAGGACTCCGCTTGATTGGTTTGAGGTGGGTGAGCATGTTTTGAAGGGACCGGAATTGGTGCAGCAGTGTGTGGATGTTGTGCACCTGGTTCGTCAGAACATGTTGGCGGCCCAGAGTCGGCAGAAGAGCTATGATGACCGTAGGAGGCAGCCTCTCGAGTTCGCCGTGGGCGATCATGTGTTCTTGAGAGTTTCTCCGATGAAGGGGGTGATGCGTTTTGGACGGCGTGGGAAGCTGAGTCCCCGCTATATTGGTCCTTTCGCGATTGTGGAGCGCATCGGTGAGGTTGCTTACCGGTTGCAGCTACCTCCTGAGTTGGCGTCGGTGCATGACGTGTTTCACGTCTCGATGTTGCGGAAGTATATGCCCGATGACTCTCATGTGCTCTAGTTTTCTGTTTGGCCTGAGGTGACTCCAGACCTTTCTCTCCCAGAGTTTTCGATCCGCGTGGAGGATAGGCGAGAGCAGCGCCTGCGGAACAAGGTCATTCCCTTGGTAAAGGTCGTGTGGCAGCGACACTCTGGTGGTGAGACTTCTTGGGAACGTGAGGACGAGATGCGTCAGCAGTTCCCGTATCTGTTTGAGTGAGTCTTCCTCTTCTTTTCCCTTGGGTTGTTCTCAATTTCGAGGACGAAATTCCTTAAGGGGGAGGGCTATAATATCCCTGACCTTTCGGATTCTTTCTTCATGGGTCCCGGATCTAGTTTTCGGAGTGTCCGGCTCCGTTGTGTCTGAAATCTCGTTTCGGACATCTTTCGTGTTCGGATCGGCGCGATCCGGAGTTGTTTCGGAGGCCCGGAGGCGTTCCGCGGCTTTTCCGCGCGTGTTTTCTGATTTTCGGTGTGTGTTTCGACTCTTCCTTCGGAAGCTCGCTGCGGGCGAACCGGGCAGTTCCCCCAGGCACGAGTGGTACCGTTGCGATCGACCCGTTCCGAGGATTCTGGAAATGTATTTTTCTAATTTTTGGTATTTTTCTGAAAAATCGGATTTTCCTATATAACCCCTTTTCTTTTCTTTTTTCTTTTCTCCTTTCTCTTTCTTCTTCTTCTTCCTCCTTCCTTCCCCAACCGTGGCCGCCCTCTCCTCTCTCCCTCTCTCCCATTCGGGCGCGGCGGACCCCTCCCCGGCTGTTGACGGCGGCAGGGTGACGGCGTGGACGCGTGGGCGACGGCGAGACGATCGTGCGGGCGTGCGGCAAGCGTGGGAAGCGTGGGGAGTTCGTGAAGCTTCAAGCGTTCTTCGTGATTCGTGGGTGATTCGGCGGAGCATTCGCTCCATTGAGGTAGGGTGACGTTCCTTAGCCTCTTGTCGATCATTCCCGTGATTTATAGGCCGAGGGGAGGCTGAGAGGGGCTTATTTGAGCATGTTTGGGGTTTTTCCATGATTTGGGGAGAGCTCGCCCGATCTATGGATTTGATGCATGATTTCGTGTTTTGATGGCCTAGAATCATGCTAGGGGTCCCCAGGGGTCTTCCCCTTTGATTTCCCCCTCTCCGGTGGAGGTATGGGGGCGTGGAATGGTGTTTTTAGCCGTTCCCGGCCGTTCTCGATTTTTCGGGATGATAGCGGTCCACCAGTAACCTCCTTCATCAGGTAGCGGTCAGGTGGGGACCGCCTTCATCAAGGTTTCGAGCGTTGGGGCTTGTGCTATCGGCAGGCGGTCGCGGTCTCGCGACTGACCGCGACTGTTGGGGGCGGTCAGGGGGCGACCGCTTTCACCGTGGGTTCGACACGATCTTCGAGACGGGTTTTTGACCGTTAGAGTCTGGTCGCGGTCTCCAAGAGACCGCTACCAGGTGAAGGCGGTCTTCACGCGACCGCTTTCACGTTTTCGTGCACCAGGGTGGTCGCGGTTCCAGGCCGACCGCGACCAGGTGATAGCGGTCCTGGGTCGACCGCTACCATAGGAGGCGGTCCTCCGGTGACCGCGACTCCCCTTCTTCACCGATTTGAGTCCCGGACGAGCTAGTCTCGATCCCTGTGCTGACCCGTAGTCCGACTGATGTGGGGCATCATGTGGGGGCTACACGTGGGGTGCCGTGGGGTCCCGGGAGGTGGTGACTTCGGCTTGTGTCACCGTGCGTCGGTGTTGGTACAAGGAGCGTTCCTCGTACCTGCGGTTGCGAAGTGTTTTCCGTTGACTTGAGAGTCTACTCCTTCAGTGACCCTCCACTAGTCGTAGCCCACCAGTACGAGGTGCTGGTCTCACCTGGGAGTGGTGTACGGGCACCCACCTTTCGAGACGGTTTGTGGACCGGTTACCGTAGGCCTCTCGTCTTAGCCAGAGTCCGGCTGCGGGGGAAAACCGGTCAGAGGGCCAGACCTAGGACGCGTGGTCTGTGTGTGCACACGTGGTTGGGGGCGGTTGGACCCACGTCGAAGGGCGTGACCCCAGCTAGTCACTTGTTGTGGTTACTTGTACGGTGTTTGCGCCTCGGGTAGGACCTACCACGTCAGGCGGTTCACCTGCAGCACGGTGTCAGACGTCAGGGGACGCTACCGGCTGTGCTTCTAGTGGGTGGCACTCCTGTCGAGTACGGAGTGACAGACTGTCAGTCATGTGTTTCCGACCTTCAGATTTTGGCGGTTCGACCGTTGAGTTTCGGTCTTCTCGTACCGTGGCACATGTGTCGGTTTGCGTGCCGTAGGGTCTAGTTCTGTAGAGTACAGGGCTTTCTTTTCTGAGGTACTTTCCTACCGCTAGAGTAGTGGTTTCTCGTTTTACGAGGTAGGGTTCGAATGATCCCTACTGAGTCTTGTTCCGAGACTCATTCCCTGCGTATTTTCACCGTGTTTCAGGTGAGGCGCCACCTTCGGGGAGCGCGTCAGGAGCGCAGCGTGGTGCGGGTGCCCAGAGGTAGTGCCAGAGGTCAGAGCCGAGGTATGCCCCGTGTAGCTGTACTTTCTTTCTTGTCACTGTACTAGTCGTGGACTACTGTTGCTGTTGTTGTTATTTCATTGTGGACCATGTAAAATGTTAATTTATTTCCTGCTTAATATTATAACTATTTAATTTCTACAATTATCTGTGATGCTTGTGTAGTTTCCACACCATCCTTTTAACCCTTCCGAGTCTTCGGGCTCGTGGGTGGCGGTACGAGTCTCGGGTTATCGGACCTTCCCGGTAATCGGATTCTCGGGTCGTTACATATCCCATCGTCAAATCTGACGGCAGAGTGATAGCGACACACAAATTGTGCATCCCTACCCCCCACCGACTCAAGGACGAGAGATCTCTTCCCCCCACCCCACCCCCTTCGGCTGACGTGGGACATCTCTGTTTAGAATGATCAAAAGAGGGGTTCATGTTTTCTCCTGCACGTCCCCAAAATAAATTTTAGTTATCTGATGTCACATGTTTAAAAGAATTATATTGACCGCTCTAATTGTAAACTTCAAATTAAAATTACGGGTTGTGGAGGTGATAAAATACTGTCTAGATCTCGTATCACACTTTTAAAATTTATTTATTAGGGAAGTACATCCAATTATCCGTGAAAATTTACAAGCACTAGAGAGATAACGTCAGAAGTAGCACTGGGTGTTACTACAGGGGACAACCCTCTGAGGGGAAAAACAGTAGGAGGCAGAGAGAGAGGGAAATCATGAGAGTAGAATGGACAAGCCTAAGTGTGAGAACTGGGTCTTTGGAGGTGCTCGCCGCGTCTGACGAGTGCTCGGAGAGTGCTCATTGGGCTCAGGACGTGCTCGGAGAGTCGCTGGGATGTGGTGGAATGGTGAGACTAGTTTCCCTACGTGAGCTTCTGCTTTTGTCTGCATGTCTCTCTCCTTTTTTCTCTGTGTGAGTCGGAGTGTTTTTTGTGTCTCCTGGCGTCTGATCGGAGGTCT
Organism: Amorphophallus konjac; assembly: GCA_022559845.1. Lineage (NCBI taxonomy): Eukaryota > Viridiplantae > Streptophyta > Magnoliopsida > Alismatales > Araceae > Amorphophallus > Amorphophallus konjac. The sequence goes on along the minus strand of CM040121.1, from coordinate 65,800,139 downwards.
ATTTATATAAGTCGCCCTAGCGGTGGAGGTCCATTCCTTAACGGGAAAGATGTTAGTCGTTGAGTAACGTCTCCTTGATCGTGGGGAGAGTTTCCCATTGTGCACCTATTTATTCGAGAAGTTCGACCTCGAGACAACGATCTTGGCATTGTGGACGTGACCTCGTCTCCACTAGAGAAGATACCTGTAATGACGGGAGCAACGTTCGGTCGTTGGAGAGTAGCTCGGCACCCGGGATGCCCGCGTCGATGGTTCCCGTGGGTTGGTTAAACTTTTGTGGGCCTCTGTCGGGTCACCTGGCCTGGGCTGCAGGCTATCAAAGCGACTTACTTTGAGCTGACTGAGCCGGGCCGCTACGGACCTGGTGCTGGCGGGCCATAATAGGCCTAGTAATTTTTACCCTCCTCACGGACATAAGTCGTCTAATCAATTGATATAAAAATATCTTAATTATTTCAAACAGAGTTCATAAAATATGGGTTCACCCTTTAAGATGCTAAAAGTGAATGTTCCACTTTTTTTATTGGCCAAAAAACGTGTTTAGAAACAAAAAATTAACTAATACATTTTAACAAGGTTCTTTTTGCATGTAAATTACTGTTAAATGTATATTAATATATATATCATGTCTGAATTTACATTAGCAAAAATGTCTCTGATTTTGTCAAAATATGTAAAAATATTGCTATAGTTAACTTTCGTCGACGTACCGACGAATATTCTATAAAGATTCGAATATTCTCTCTATTTGATAAATAAAAGGCCTAAAATACCCCTCATAAATCTCAAATTCCCCACACAAGAGATGGCCCTGGTGGGATGGAGGTATGAGAGAGAGAGGGGGGGGAGAGAGAGGTGAGAGGTGAGAGAGAGATGCCGGCAACATCCACTGACGTCTCCCTCGACCCTGAGAGAGAGAGAGAGGGGGGGAGAGAGAGAGCAGAGAGGTGAGTGGTGAGAGAGAGATGGTCGGGGTGGGGGTCAGAGAGAGAGGGGGGCGAGAGGGGAGAGGGGGAGAGAGAGAGAGAGCAGAGAGGTGAGAGAGGTGATCCACCTGCCGGCGGAGGACTCCCTCTCTCACAGGTGGAGGATAGAGATCCACTCGTCGATGGGTCAGACGAAGGTGCAGGTGCTCCGATGTGGGGCAAAGGTAGGGAGAGGAGACGGGCGGCGGGGCGGTGGCGGGTGTGGGCGACGTGGAGCATGAGGCAGGGAGTGGGAGGCTGAGGGGTGGAGGTCTAAGGCAGGGACGGTCTGTCGAGTGGGGTGGGGATCTGAGAGAGAGAGAGCATAGAGGTGAGAGAGAGAAAGAGATGGCCGGGGTGAGGGTTTGAGAGAGAGAGGGGGGAGAGAGAGAGCAGAGGGGGGAGAGAGAGAGATGGCTAGGGTGGGGGGGTCCGCGTGCACGTGAGAGAGAGAGAGAGAGATGGCTGGGGTGAGGGGACGAGAGAGGGAGAGAGACATTAGAGAGATGAGAGAGAGAGGAAAGTCAGTCTGTGTGGAAACGACTTTCCTCTAAAGTTATTCTCACACGGATCGACTTTCCTCTCTCCCCTCTGGCAAGCCCCCTCCCCCTCTCCTCTGCCTCTCCCTCCCCTCCAGTGAGAACCCCCCACCCTCCCCTATGCCACCGTTCCCAGCGAGCACCCCCCCCACCCTCCACCCCCCTTGCGCCACCATTTCTGACGAGCACCCCCTCACCCTCTCACCCCCTCTCCTCTCTCTCTCTCTCCCCCTCCGGTTTCCTCCCACTCCCCATGCATGCTCTCCCCTCCCATCCCCCTCTCCCCTCCGGCGTCTCCCCACTCTCCCTGTGCCCCGGCCATCTCTCTCACTCCCCATCCTCTTTCTCTCTCCCCTCTAGTGTCCCCCCACTCACACTCACCTTGCACCCCGACATCTCTCTCACCCCCCGTCCTCTCTCTCCCCCCTCTAGCGTCCCCCCACTCCCCCTACATGCTCTCTCTCTCACCCCGTGTCATCTCTCTCTCTCCCCTCCGGCATCCCCCCATTCACACTCACCCTACACCCCGGCCATCTCTCTCACCCCCTATCCTATCTCTCTCTCCTCCTCTAACTTTCCCCCACTCCCCCTGCACACTCCCTTTGGTGTCCCCCCCCCCACAACCATTCAAGGCTCACATTGGATTTATTATGAATCTTGCATTTCTCCATAATTTCTTAAAGCAAAAACCTGCACGTATAATGCCCCAAGTGAAAGCTCACCAAAAGCTTGTGACAAGCTCGGAGTGAAACCCACACTCTTTGCACTTCACCAGGAGTCCGAGCACCAAATTTTAAGCAGAAAGTGGGGCAGAGGTTACCTAATCCACAAGGAAAATCTTGTGAACTTAACATGCACAATTAGAAATGGGAAGAAAATAACAATAGGAAAACATTTCAGATAACCAAAAAAAGAAACCTTCTTTGTCAATTCCAATTCCCATTCACAATCAAATTCAAATAGAGATATATACTAATGACGAGTGTGTTAATATAACATAGACTATGAACAACCTTTTCATCATCCAAAATTTACATTGACCAAGACAACAGTGACCAACTTCATTGTCCACTTCACTACGCCATGTCCTCTTGACTCCTTCAAATGACTGTATGACTATCAATATTAATGGACAATTGACTGTCCATGTTTATGACAGTGTGGACATAGACATCTCTCCTTGACGCATGTGTACGACTCCTTCCCTGAGTGTCAGTACCGGTGACTCTCCCATGGACAGTGACACCTATATGCACATAAATAAACATATGAATTATGTGGACATAAAGAGCTACTGTACCTTTGTCAAAAGCAAAATTGTATATCTCTCAACTGGGTGGTGGTTCCTCACCCACAGGTTGTACTCTTTTTATTGCTCCCAGACTGAGTTGGTCTCCTCCTTCTTCCACGGCTTCTTTATGAACATGCATGATATAAGTATTATATCGTGCAATTAACAACATAGATTTTGGCTAGAACTAGATAAATGAATAATAACATTACTCGGGCCAACTGAGGAAGCCACATCTGTGCCTCCACCCCCATCCAATGCCATTGGACCTCTGCCACCTCATGAAATAAACCTACGTAGTCTTCGCGGGAATTGCCTACAAGTTGAAGGACACGTGTGTATACAATAAACGAACAAACTAAAAAAATGAGAATACGGCTTAGTAGTTTAATGTTAGGTTGTTGTGGAGCTTTGCCCAATACATGTCACTCCTGATTGGGGTCCTAGGAGGCGTTCCTTGCAAGTATTTTTATGGTGACCCCACTGGTCACATCTTGTGCACTTATGAATTCTCTTCGTAGCCTTCTCTTCTAGATCTCTAATCTTTTTTTTCTTGGACGTCCTCGGGATCTACGACATCTAGGAGGAAGCACATCTGGGCTGTCAACTGTTTCCCACATCTTTTTATCTGTTAAGTGGTTCATTGAGATTTCATAGACTTTTTTGTAAGCTTAAACTCCATAGCACTTATCAACAAAATCTTTAATATTCAACCCTCTGCGGTCATCAACAACTACTGCGACATGTTAACATGGCAGCCCACTCACTTGCCATTTTTGACAAGAGCAAGTCCTCTCATCTAAATGAACAGCATACCTCTCATAGGGCCTTCAACTTCAGCTCGAAAGTCATATGAGAAGCTAGCTTGATATTTTCCTAGTGTCCTTACAATTCCATTTAGATGTGCTACAACTCAAGCCACGAATGGCTCTTTCCATCTCCTAGCATGCCGTCTTCTTTGGTCCATCTTCACCATGATCTTTTGTCTTATACCATCAAACATATCAATAATAGGCAGCCCTCTACAGTCAGTAACAAAAGAATTCCAGAAATATTGTGATGTAGTGACATCTGGCCTTGTCAGAAAACAGACACCTAGACCACACACATACAAGCTTCTCTAAATAATTTGATGCCTGTGCATCAAGTTTTTCAATTTCATACAATTGGGATTGGTATCCCCTGATGGTGTAACATCTCGCTGCGCTCCATGCAGTAGTCATGAAAGTCGGGCCCGACCGCTTCTTCTTGAAAGTCTTGTACATGTGACGCATGCAAAACCTAAGTAAACCATCCAATAAACACTAACAGTGAGAAAATTATTTTGAAATTAAATGTAGACATAGACCTGAAATTAAAATTTGAAATATAGACATAAACATTGCATGTCAAGAATTAAATAAAAAATAATCTGAATAGAATTTCAAAAAATCAATTCTGAAATGTAGATTTTCAAGAAAATGAATTATGAAATGTAGATTTTTAGGAAAATTAAATCTGAAATAAACACTACAAATCCAGAAGTACCAGAAATACTTTAACTTACCAATGCTCAGCTCCGAGAAACCCCTCTGGGACAGCCAACTCAATACCCTTGTCCATGTTAGATATAAATGTTATGCCCTCTAGGTATCCAATTGCCTTCTTCAAAAATTGTAAGAACTAGGTCCATGCATTCCCACTCTCCCCTTCTATCACTCCATAAGCAAATGGGAACAAACAAAAATTCTCATCTATTCTCACAACATAGACTAACACCCCACCATAAAGTACTCTTAGATGACACCCATCTATGCTTAACACTGGACGGTAGCCACCAATAAACCCCTTCATGCATGCCCCTAAAGAAATAAAGACTCTTTCAAAGCATCTATCAATTGCGATATTCAACTCAAAAATTAAATTCAGATTATTTTTATTCAATTCATTAAGAAACTATGGCAAAAATTTGTAAGAATCCTCCACCTTACCCAAAACTTATTTTTTGGCTATTTCTCTAGCATGCCAAACTCTTTGGTAAAGAATATGTTCACATATTGGACAACGATAAACAACAAAAAATATATATCAACATTAAATCTAATGTAATATTTAAAATTAAAAAACACCTTTAACAAAACACTAACGTACATGCACATTGTAGTCCCTTAGTAAATCAGCCACCATTTTTTTGGGATACATCTAGATTCTCCTTCACTAATTCTGCGACCATAGCTGAAATCTAATGTTTAGAAGTCATCTGACTCTCAGTCATATTAGTTGCCATATAAGTGTATTTTTCTTGCATTGTCGTGATCGCAAAGGTGGCTCCATCTTGTAACCTTGATGCATGAACTCTCCATTTACAATTAATATCAACACACGCTTCAGTCACTCTAGTGCTATCATTTTTAATGCTTAAATTGGAATTGGTTCTTGATCGTAAATTATCTTAAAGCAATCTTATAAGCTTTACAATCAGGAAAGATAGGACAAACTCTAATATCTGAATTTTACTCATCAACCTATAATAAATCACTCCCTAGATCTGATATGTCCTCATCAGACTTATCTGAGGTATCTGACATTAATGATAGGAAACCTCTGTATGCACCTCATCAGAATCACACAATGATTACGAAGACTCTTCCCCTGACTCACTATACTCATCAGCATATGCCACATACTCTGAGTCTCCGTCATCAGATTATTGCTCGTTGTATCTAACAACCTCAAAATCTTCATCAACACACTATGTGAATTGAGCTGCTCTTGCTTCACCTAGATTAGTAGCAGGCTGAACTTCTCTTGCTTAGCCCGTGTCACTCATTGGCTCAACTTCTGCTGCAATGTTAGATATGCTTGGCTGGTAATGTCTTGGACTGGATTACTAGGTCCCTGTGGTTCAGACACTGGCTCCACATCTAATGCACTCACATAAATAGTCATCTTCTTACCCGGGAGACATGAGAGCATCATTTGATATAACTGTACATCAGATGTAATTTCCTCGTACGCAATAGGACCAGACTCCGGCACTTAATAAAGAAATTGCAAAGCATGCTCACTCGTCCACCTAGAAATGTGACTCATGTCTTCTATGAGGATGCAACGATTGTAATAGTCTGGATACACAATTAATGTCTTCGTTTGACCTAACATATAAGCCCTCCTACCGGACTGTAATGTCTTCCAGTAACCGCCATATCTATATGTAAGTTTCAGACCAGACTTCGGCATGGTGTTAAACCACAAACCATCTATAACATTATAGAGTCTACGTACATGCTTAACCTATAACAGTAAAACGAAGATCATAAACTTACCTTTTCCATGTTTTCTGCCTCTGTCGAAATCTCTGTTTTCTCTGTAATGGCCTTCTCTGAAAACTTCCTCTGTAGAGTTGTTGCTGGCCGAAACGTTCGTCGTGTCGTTGAAGGAGTCAACACGAGTTGGACGAAGGAATGCCAGAGTTGGACGGATGAGTCAACATGTGTCGTCGTATAACTGACCACATTATCGTCGGCCTTCTCTTCCCTCTGCAGTATCGGAGCTGGACGAAGGAGTCAACACGACTAGGAGTCACCTGCTACTGAGCCGACAGAGGAGATGCAACTAGACGTCGGGTTGCCCTCTCATCCTCCCCTCTTTCGCAAGAACCCACCATCGATCACCCTCTCATCCTCCCCTCTCTTGTAACCCTCTCTTGCAAGAACCCAAGATCGATCGCCTTCTCCTCCTCCCCTCTCCTATAAGAACTGCTTACGGAATCGATCACCTTCCTCTCCTTCCTTAAATCGCAAGAATCCTAGTTTCTTCTGCGATCAACAATGTGAGACGAAGGGAGGAAAGAACGAAGTAGTAAGGCTGAGTGTGATTAACTAGGGGTAATTTGATCTTTGACTACTGTCGGGTTAGTTTAACTAAAGTCGGGTTTCACTCTGATTACGAAATCGAATGACATAGACTAATAACGATAACGTTGAAGATTTTGAGGATAAAAAATAATAATTACATTTAAGAAATTAATAAAAAATAGACATATTTATAGGAACTAAAAAGAAAAAAACTAAGATTTAAACAACTACAAAGGTTTGTCACCGTCATGAAACATTGGCCGACAATTATCTTGCCGCTTGGCAGTAATATGCTCCGGTAAAACGGGACGGCGGGAGGGGTGCCGTGGGAACTCCGTACGCATGGCCGGAGCAGTCAGCGAGTCAACAAAAGGTCGTGGGAACACGTGCGCCCATCTCGGCACGTGCGCCTAACATCACCCCGAGGTTGCGTTTCGCGGACCTGCCCCCGGCAAGCCTGTCGAGTTGACCGGAGACAAGAGTAGGTTCTGGTGCCCGCCCGACGTGGGCCCGACGCCCACCACCAGAGCGCACGCGTGTGACAGCCGGGGCCCCGCTTGCCGACACGCGCGCTCGCCGCACGTAACTGCCCACGCTCACCCCCCCTTCTCATGGTATCGTGCAGGCGGTTTTTGTCGACAGTCGGGCGGGACCCCGCGGCCGGGGGGTGCGCATTGTCGGCTTTCGTGACGTGGGGCCTCGGTTCTGTCGACTGCTCAACTCGGAATATTTGAAGGTGGGTCAGATTGCGTTTCGAATTAAAAAAAGGTGAAGTTTGGGCCACGCGGCCCACGAAAAAAAACTCGTGAGTCGTGACTCATATCCCTTGACCGTTTGACCAGCCTTTCCTTCTCGACTTTGGCGCTTCTCTTTCCTAGGATCGGGGGGCGTACGGACCTGATCAGTGGCCGTGGGTAGCACGATCGAAGAGACCACGAATTCTTGCCTGCCTGATTAGAAAATCTGTTTTTAATGATCCGCACCTGGACATTAACCGTGAAATGAGTTGTTAACTCCCCTGAGAACAAAAGTTGTACCAGACTTCCTCTATATCTAATGTTCGAACGGTAACCCTTGACCCCGTAAATTACATTTAGGTCACGTTTGATTTGAAGATAAAATTTAAGCAGAATAGAAGTAAGTTATTTTAGATTAATTTATTTTTATCTTTATTATCGTGATCGTTGGGTTTACGAAAAATAAGTACGATGATATATCTATTATTCGTTTAATAAAAAGAAAGAATACTGATGAGAATAAGGGTCGACAAAAAGATTAAATTATCCTACTTACCTCGGATTAAAGGGCATAGTGTTATTTTACGTTTGATTGAGAATAAGGGATATTTATTTTAAAAATAATTATTAATAATAATTTTAAATAACACTCTTGTACTCCTTAATTAAACGTGTCTTAATAATGATGATTATAAATAACCAATATAAGATTTAATATAATTCGTTAAAAGATATTTTTAACTAATCTTTAATAATATAATATTATTATATATTTATTATTTATCATCTTTCTATTCAAACATAACTAATATAAATTAAATTAATATTTAATTAATTACTATATTAATGAGATTTTTTGGACCTAATTATAATGAGAATATTTATTTGAACTGAATAAGATAATTATTTTCTATCTTCAACATATTAAGAGTACCTGGCTATAATTTAACAATTATGATTCATGTACTATATTTTTATCACCTTAGAATTGACAATAATACGATGATAACTACATAACAGTAACATTATTACCTGTAATTTTTAAAAATTATCTTTGAAATTTATATGTTGGACTTATTTTCTAGGTGAACTTTTTCATAATTTTTCCTGATATCAAGTTAATATATTTTTTCCTTTCATAAGTGATCTAACCATTAATCATAATAATAAGTCAAATTTTAAAATGTGAAGTATTTAAATGTACAGCTCCCTTTTAGTTTCCTACTTCATTCTTGAAAATATATTTTAAACATATTGACATGAACTTCTTTTCCCTTGATATCATGACATAATATTTAGAAGGGAAAGAAACTATCAACAATTGAAACACTCACACGAAGAATTTTATTTTCAAGTCAATGATTGAATGAACACGATGAAATATGATTTATCACGTTTAAGAAAAGTTTACAAAAATTTGGAAAATGTTTACTCAAACATACAAATGTTTGTCCAATCAATTCTTCTTAGATAATTTCAAATTATCAAATTTTGACAATAAAGAGTCACATAGTTGAACAGTCAACTCAGTTGTAAATTTTTCTTTCTCGATTGCTCGTCTTAAATCCTTCACCAGTGCACGTTCTTCAATCTCTCCTCCTACTGTAGATATGTTAGACATTTCTACTATCCGCTGGTTAGAACTCTTTTCCTGAAAGATGTGTATGATATAATCACAAATTATAACAATGAGTGCAAATTATATGAACTTGATAAGAGTAAGGAGATGAGGCTCAGAACATGAAATAATATAATCACATGGATCATGTTGCATCACATTAGTTGGGGCTGCCGTTAGGCCATCCAACCCATCATCATTGCCTCAAGCATATCTGATAGGACCAACGATAGTTTGACATTGGGAAGGAGTATAATACCAACATTGAACAATGGGGGTACTGAATAATGGGAATGAGAAATTTTCTCACAATCTATCTCCACTGAACACACACACTATCATTTGCTAAGCACAACACCAACACACACACACAATCTGTCTCCCCTGAACACACCCACACCCACACACAGTGTGTCGACACACACAATCTGTCTCCCCTGAACACACCCACACCCACACACAGTGTGTCGACACACACACAATCTGTCTCCCCTACACACACACACACACACACACACAACCTGTCCCCACTGAACACACACACACACTATCATTTGCTAAGCACAATACCAACAAACACACACACACACACACACACACACACACACACACACACACACACACACACGCACGCACGCACGCACGCACGCACGCACGCACGCACGCACGCACGCACGCACGCACGCACGCACGCACGCACACACACACACACACACACGCTGTAATATCACGGACCTTTCTGATCCTTCTTCGTGGGTCTCGGATTCAGTTTCTCGGAGCGTCTGGTTCCGTTGTGCCTGAAATTTCATTTTGGACATCTTTCGTGTTCGGATCGGCGCGATCCGGAGTTGTTTTGGAGGCCCAGAAGTATTCAGCGACTTTTTCGCGTGTGTTTTCTGATTTCCGGTGTGTTTCGACAATTCCTTCAGAACCTTGCTGCGGGTGAACCGGGTCGTTCACCTGGGCACGAGTGGATCGGTGCGTTCCGAGGATCCCGGAAATGTAATTTTTAATTTTTCGGTATTTTTCAGAATTTCCAGATTTTCTATATATTCCCATTTTCTTTTTCTTTTTTTCTTCTTCTTCTTCTTCCTTCCTTTGTCACGACCGTGGCCACCCTTTCCTCTCTCTCTTTCTCCCGTTCGAGCGCGGCGACCTTCGTTCCGGCTGCAGACGGCGGCGGGGCGACGGCGCGAGGACGTGGGTGACGGAGAGGCGATCGTGCGGGCGTACGGCGAGCGTGGGAAGCGTGGGAAGGTGAAGTTTTAACGACGTTCTTCGTGGCATTGAGCTCGGATCGGCGCGTCTCGTCGCGAACTGGAGGTAGGGTGACGATCCCTGGCCTCTTGCCTTCCTTCCCCGTGAGTTTTAGCCCGAGACGAGGTCGAGAGGGGTTGATTTCGCATCGGGAAGGGTTGTTCATGCCGCGGGGTGAGTTCGTCCGATCCGCCGTTTTTGGCCCCGATTCTGTGGTTTAAGGGCGTAGGAGCATGCTAGGGGGGCTTGGGGGTTCTTCTCTCGCCATCTCCCCCTTCGTGGGGCTTGTTTTGGGGCCGAATGGGCGATTCCGGCGAGGTTCGCCATTTTCACGCCGGTGAGCGATGTGCGGTCGAACCAGTGGCCGCAGAACCCTTGTGCGGCGCTGTTCGGGCCGCTCATCGGCTCGACGCACTGTGGCTGGGCTCGGCGCGCTGTGGGTTTGTACGGTCTATCGTGGGACCGCACATCCTGAAGTGTGGCCCCATAACGACCGCCCAACCCTGGGTTTTTGACCGTTGTTTGTGACCGTTATATAGTACACCGGGGTGTGCGGCCAGGAGGTGGCCGCATAACCCTTTGTGCGGCCAGGTGCTGGCCGTACATCCTCTGGTGCTGTGCCTGGGTGTGCGGTCGGATCTGGACCGTACAACCGTTGAACGGCAAAGCCGTAGCCGCCCTTCCCAGGTGCGACTAAGGACTGGCCGTTCAAGTTTATTACCGTTGAGAGTTGTGCGGCCAGGATCTGGCCGCACATCTGTTGAACGGGCCCTTGTTGGCCGTTCGGCTGCCGTTTAGACCTGAGGTAGAACGGCCCCTCTCTGGCTGTTTAAACCTTAATGCGGTCCTCGTACGACCCCACATCCCTGAAGCGGCCTAGGGTGGACCGTTCAAGGGATGGGTCGTGTTGGCGTGTCTCTCGTCATACTGAGCGGTACCGGGAGGTCTTGTTGCCGGCTCGTGTCACCGTGCGACGGTGTTGGTATAAGGGGGCGTTTCTTGTACCGTCCCGTTGAGACTTTGTTGTCCGTTGACTTGAGAGTCTACTCCGTTAGTGACCCTCCACTAGTTGTAGCCCACCAGTACGCGGTGATGGCCTCACAAGGGAGTGGTGTACGGGCCGACCTTTAGAGAGGATTTGTGGACCGGTTACCGTCGGGCCCCGCGTCTAGCAGCCAGAGTCCGGCTGAGGGGAAAACCAGTCAGAGGGCCAGACCAGGGACGGACGGTCTGTGTGTGCACACGTGGTTGGGGGCGGTTGGACCCACGCTGACTGGCGTGACCCCAGCTAGTCACTTGTTCGTGGTACTTGTTCGGTGTCCGTGCCTTTGGTAGGCGCTACAACGTCAGGCAGTTCACCTGCGGTGCGGTGTAAGTTGTCAGGGGACGCTACCGACTGTGCTTCTAGTGGGAGGTACTCCTGTCGAGTAGGGAGTGTCAGACTGTCACTCGTTGCGACTTCGACCTTCGGGTTTTCGCCGTATCATCCGTGTGTTCCGGTTGTTTCGCCGTGGCACGAGTGTCAGGTTTCGTGTCGCGAAACAGGCGTTTTGTAGATTGCAAGGCTTTCTCTTTTTGAGGTACTCGCTGACTGCTAGCGCAACGGTTTCTCCGTGTGCGAGGTAGAGTTCGAGGGATCCCTACTGAGTCTTGTTCCGAGACTCATTCCCTACATATTTTTACCGTGTTTCAGGCAAGGCGCGACTTTAGGGGAGCGCATCTGAGGCCCAGCGTGGTTCGGGTGCCTATCGTTAGTGCCAGAGGTCAGAGCCGGGGTATGCCCCGTGTAGCTGTACTTTTCTTTCTTGTCTCTGTACTAGTTGTGGACTACTGTTGTTATTTTATTGTTATCTTGTGGACCATGTATTAGCTAAAATGTTGTTTATTTCCTGCTTAATTTTTATAAACTGTTTAATTTCTATAATTATTTGTGATACTTGTGTAGTTTCCACACCATCCTTCTAACCCTTCCGAGTCTTCGGACTCGTGGGTGGCAGTACGAGTCTCCGGTTATCGGGCCTCCCCTATAATCGGATTCTCGGGTCGTCACACACACACACACACACACACACACACACACACACACACACACACACACACACACACACACACACTCACACACACACACACACACACACAATCTGTCTCCCTTGAACACACACATGCACGCACGCACACACAATGTGTCGACACACACACACACACGGTCTGTCGACACACACACACACACACACACACACACAGAACCTGTCCCCATTAAAGACACACACCCACCCACCACTGAACACACACACACACACACACTATATCATTTGCTAAGCACAAAACACGCACACACACACACACACACACACAGTCTGTCTCCACTGAACACACATACACATACACACTATCATTTGCTAAGGACAACACACACACACACACACACACACACACACACACACACACACTCACACACACACACACACACACACACACACACACACACACACACATACACACACACAATCTGCCTCCCCTGCACACACACAATCCTACACACACACAATCTACCTCCCAGACCATATGTGAAGGGAATATAAATTGTGCCCTTGCAAGTCAGGTTTAGATTTCGGGATCACCCCGTTGCAGCCATGGTCTGACTTTACTTTGGGCCAATATCCTCTCCCAATCTGACTTGTTTCTCTCGGGGTTCATTGTAATGCCCCGGATTTTTCGGATCCTTCTTCTCGGGTCCCGGATCTACGTGTCCGGTGTATCTGGCTCCGTTGTGTCTGAAGTGATGTTTCAGACATCTTTTGTTGTGCCCCTGTGTGGTTTTGATGATGGCTGACACACCATGAGTCACACTGAGGTGTGCTAATTAATATAGATGACTGATTGACTGCTTGAATATCTGATTGTTTGCTTGAATAGCTAATTCATGAATATGGCTAGATTGGGTTAACGTAGTGGCTAATTGTTCATTCGCTGCGTTGACGCAGTGGATCAGCTGGGTTGACGCCATGTTGCTTTGTCTTCTTTTTGTTGCTCATTAAGTCTTAAAGTCTGTACAGGGTAGTTCATGCATTACTCTATTTTGCCAAGTGTATACACTCTTTCACTGTAGCTTTCACATATTCAAGTCTACACATCGTGAAAGTCTATACATTCATCATTTACCTTTCGCTCAAGGCAAAGTCTATACACTGGGGTCTTTTCCTACGATTCAAGGCTTCAGCTACACATTAAGTCTGTACATTGGCTTCGCTTCATCAAGTCTGTACATTGTCAGGCCAACTTCTTTGAAGTCTGTACATCCACAGTGTTACTTGAAGTCTGGACATTGGTCTTCAAACTCAAGTCTGCACATTGTCTTCGAATCCAAAGTCTGCACAGTGGTCTTCACACTTGAAGTCCATACTGTGCCTCAGGCTGAGGTAGTCCATACACTGGTCGATGGCAAGCCTGTACACTGGCCTCAGCATTTTCAAGTCTACACATTGGCCTCCTTGCATAAAGTATATACACTGGACTGTTTGGCAAGTCTATACATCGGCCCTTGTCTTCGATGTCTGTATAGCCCTTTAGCTTGCTCAAGTCCATACATTGGCTTCAAGACTTTCGAGTCTATACATTGCACTTAACTGAAGTCTATACACTGGATTGTCTAACTTCAACTCTACATCCGATTACTGTTGCAGTGTTCACTAAGTCTATACACTGCTTCTGATCTAATTCACAATGAGATATGAATGGCGTGTTTGTGATTAAGTCTTGATTCATTAATCTCTTCGTTTGAATTAATTCCTGATGCAAGACAGGAACATGGTCGACGCTAGAGCTTAAGGCGTCCACGCACCAGTGAAGATGCATCCACGGATACTCTTCACAGCGTCAACTCTACGTAAAGGCTGCGTCAACTCAGCCACTCAAGAAGCAGAGGCCTTGTCAAGAATATTCCAATGTGTCAACGCAGCAGTGGAGCAGCGTCGACGCAACAGTTAAGAAAGGCTAGACTGTTTGCTTGCTGGAACACCAATGCGTCAACGCAACATGCTGATAGCGTCGACGCAGCACGTCCATCTGTTGAAGACTTGATCACTGGATCATAGATGCGTCAACGCAGCAGGCTGATGGAGTCAACGCAGCAGACTAGAGTTCTACTGGTAGAATGTCCTTGAAGGCTACGTCAACCCCATGAAGTAAGTGCGTTAACGCCACCTGACTCCAGTTGCTGAACGCACTGAATTAAAGGGCACGTGATCCGAGGTGCCTGGCTCGTGAACCAGGATGCTGCCACGTGGTCCGAATTTCTAGGGCAGGAAACGTGGAAGCCACACGCGCCCAGTGTGCCTAATGTTGATGCTTATAAAAGGAAGCCTTCATCCTCTGTAGAAGATAATGGTGATCGAAGCCAGAGAGCAGAAGTTGAGAGAAGACAAAGGGAAAAAGAAGAGAGAGCTTCCACGACCCAGCAGAAGAGAAGAAAGAGAGAAAGAGAAGAGAAAGAGAAAGAGTAGAGAGTGAAAGAAGAGCAGAAGAAGAAGAGAAAGAAGAAGGAGAAAGAGATAGAGAGCTCAAGCAGAGTGTGAAGAAGAAGAAGAGAGAGAGTGAAGAAAGAGAGTGAGATCGAGGGAGATCTGTTCTTGATGGACCGTGGATCAAATCCAGGCCATCCAGCTCTTTAAGAGCCACATTGTGCTTCATTGATTACAGCTTTCAGATTGCTGCTTATTTCCATTTTCTATTTTCTATTTTACATCTTGTTCAAGCTGTTAGTCAGCGGATTGCAGAGGTGCTGCCTCTGGACGGCTAAGCTGTATTGCCCTGCGGTTTGCAGTGGAGGATTCCACTGGACAGCAAGCTGTGTTGCTCAGCGGGGCGAGGAGGATTCCTCGGACAGCAAGCTGTGTTGCCCAGCGGTTGTATGGCAAGCTGTGATGCCCAGCTGTTCAAGCTGTGAGTCAGCGGAATCCACACTCGGTTTGAGTGTGGGGTGGATGTAGGTCTGCTGGACCGAACCACCTAAAAACCCATTGTGCATTGTGGTTTGTTTTATTCTATTGTGCTTCCGCTAGATGAATGCATAGGGGCGCTCAATGTGTTTGGCTTCTGGTTGAGCAGAAGAGTTATTTAGTCTTCTTAGAGTGTTTTAATTTGTCAAGAGAGTGAAATTCTAGTTGAGCTATATTTTGTCTAAATCTGTCTTGTTAGAGTGCTCACTGCCTGTTTGTTTAATTCCGCATCTGCTAATTAGTTTTCCAGATTTGATAAATCTGTCTAGTTAGCATTCTAAATAGTTAGTGAGCCCAAATTGTTAATTGGGTGAAAGTTTTTATAGCCCATATTCATTCACCCCCCCTCTGAATACTGCACCGAACCTAACAATTGGTATCAGAGCGGTGTCTGCATACAAGGTCCAGTGACCTGCAGATCCGATCTTGCAGTTTTCGATGCTAATTTATTTTTAGTGCATCAATATTCCTGTTGCATTAACTGTTGTGTTCTCATGGCTCATCCTCCACTATTCAGTAGTTCAAATATTAAATTCTGGCTGTATCGTATGCACAAGCATGTTAACTCTATTAATCCACAATTATGGAAGGTTATCTCTCATAGTCCACATGAACTTCCTAAGGATAAGTCCAAGTGGACTCATGTTCACAAGTTGAAAAATGATGATAATGTGAGAGCTCTTAACCTAATGAAGGCTGCAATTGATTCTGACGATTTTTCTCTTATCTCAGATTGTAGCACTGCAAAAGAAATTTTTAATAGAGTGGCTGCAACACATGTGAAACAGGAAGAAGAATGTCTCATGGCAAGAAGGAGTGATCAATCAGATGAGTCCTCATTCCAGGTAATCTCTGAGACCGAGGATATTAGCCATGATGAGTTAGTTGCCTTGCATGAGCATCTACTGGAAAAATATGAAAGAGTTAAGTCAGAAAAGAGAAAATTAAGAAAAGAGAAAAATGCTGAAATCACAAGTCTAAAGGCTGAAAATGAAAATCTAAAATATGAATTGAAATTGAAAGAAGAATTTGAAAACAAGTTGATTGAAGAAAATTCTCATCTAAAAGATCAAAATAAAAGGTTAATGGTTCTTAATACTGTCTTTTCTGAAAAATGGTTGTCATTTGAAAAAGAAAAATCTGCTGATAAGGAAATTCAACTTGAGAATGAATTGAAACTGAAACAGGAACTAGAAATAGTTAAAAATTTGAATGATGTCATGCAGAGACAAATTATCACATGTGAGGAAGAAATGACTAATTCAGAACTCAAAATTTGTTCTCTCCAATCTGAAATAAGTAAACTTGTTCGTTCCACGTCTAAATCTATCAAGGGAAAAGACAAAATGAATGTTCCTTTGTGTGATAACGCCAGTAAATCAAGTGGAGAGCAAGGATGCAAATCCCAAATTGAAAAAACTGTTAAGAAAAAGTTGTACACTACTTTTGTTCGCAGCTCTGACATTGCAAGCTGCTCTGGGCCTCCTAAAACATCTACATCATCTGTTTTCCAATTCAAGGCCCAGAAAAATGAAGAACAAATAAAAGTCGTGAACAAGGGTAAACAAATGAGCAAAAATGGTAAGAAAAATAAGGATAAACATGTCCCTACTTGTGTCTTTAAATCTGCTACCTATACTACATCTGATGACTCAATGCATACTGCTCATAGTTCAATTAATTATCCGTATGGATCTGATAAGAGTGTTTCATGCCATTATTGTGGCAAGGTAGGCCATGTAATGGATGATTGCAGATTGTTGATTGAAGATGGGCATGCAAGTGAAACATTGCATTCGAGAAATTCATTTGGTAAAAATCATGCTACTAGGAAGTCTGATACATCTTGTCATTACTGTGGTAGGCATGGTCACTTCATGGATGCCTGTTTCATCATGAAACAAGATGATAAAATGCATGCTAGGTCTTCTGTTCATCATCACCCCAAAAGAAACATGTATGCTTCAAACCAACACATCATTTGTTATAATTGTAACAAACATGGTCATAAAGATGTTGAGTGTTGGTTTAGGACTTCATGGGGATATAATGGTTCAAGAGGTAAGCACCTAAGGTGTTTTGAATGTGGGAAGCCAGGCCACAGAGCTATCAACTGTTGGCTGGCTGGTTATGAAAAGAAAAATTTTCATGTCAATAAAAGAATTAATCATGTTCACTCACACCATGTTCACTCCAATGCTGACGTGTACAAGGAGAACATGAAATCTGTTATTTCTTGTTATCATTGTGGGCAGGCAGTGCATTCCATGTATAATTATCATATCATGTGTGATGATAAACATGCAAAAAATCTGTTGAGAAAACCTGCTAGGAATGTCACTGTTAATTCAGGACCCAAGACTTCTTGGGTGCCTATTTGTGGAAGATAGTTTGCTAACCTGCAGGTGTGCCTTGGGACTGGAATAAAAGGGGTAATGATCCAAGGCACTCAAGAATGAAAAACCCCTTCTGAACTTTTCAGGTAATTTCTCTGCATTTCTCATTTTAAAATTACTTGCATATCTGCCATTTGTAGCCGTTTGGTAATTGTTGAAATGTATAAACTCTGCAAACAAATTGCATTCTGAAAAATCTAAACTGCATATGTATGAGGCTTGAAATTTGTCTGATGCATAGTTCATTGAAAATCTATCTATTGCATTCTGAAAAATCTGATAAGCTGAAATTTGATCTATGCATGCTGCTCATGAAGAATTATCATGATTGACCTCAATGGTATATAAATGGTAAGATACCAAAAGGCAGGGAGGTCTGTCTGGAGGTTCTTACTATGTGTGAGGTGGTCTTTTAGACCAAGTGCTCCGCCTCGTACCATGGGTCACCTTGCTGGTTAGGACAGTCTGAATGTGCATGAATCAAAATCATATGTTCAGTGTCTCATGGCAAACATTGCATGTTTTCAGGGGGAGTTGTGTATAGCATACATTTAGTTAACTGCATTGCATTTCATGAAAAATGCCAAAAATGTTGTTTGAATGCATATTGTAAGGGGGAGTCAATGCATTGCATATAGGTTGTCAAATGCATACTCATGTGAGAATTCATTACATATCCTTCCTTATTGATCTTGTTGACAGACCTTGAACATATGTTTGAAAAACATTGAGCTTCGAAATCTCTCCCATCAATTGGTATCATTTGGCTTCAGAATTTTATCAGTCTTTCATGAAGATTTCAATGGGACTATCTCGATCATAAATCTAAAAATTATTGAACTAGAAATCTTCCATTATACATTTTTATGAATGTCTGAAATAACTCATGTGGTTTAAGCTTAATGTGTTCATGGAGTTTAACTTTAAAATTTCTTGACATATCTGAAGCATGTTTAATAAACCTTAACCATCTGGTTCATGTTGAGTCTGGTGAAAACTTCTGAAATCTGCACTCTTGAATACATGACTTCAATTGGTTAAGTACATGAAATTAATATTGTTTTGAAGCAAATGAATGTTTCTGAATTGTCTAAAGGGTAAAGTAATTGTCAGAGCAATGACCTTGGTCATTGAGAAACACATGTCCAAAGGACTGTGTCATGAGGTATCATGGTTAACTCTGATTAAGAATAATTGAAAATCAGGCAGAGCAATGGCATGAACACTAAGAAATACAACTCACTCATCAAGAAATGATTTGCAATGTATCATGATGTGTAAATGCTATCTCTGTTCATATGAAGCATGACAGTTAGTCACACGAAGTGCTTAGGGATATTGGCCTCTGATCAAGGTATATCCTCTAGTTACAAGATGTGCACTGAACTAGAGTGCTCGTAAAATTTGTAACATGAAAAAAAAATTGTTGAGCGAAATGAAATATCTGAATATTGATGCTAAAATCAAATTACTTCAACCCTAGACAAAATCATATGGCTTCTAAACTGCTTGATTTCAATACTGATGTATGTAATTCTGAAAGAAGTCAATAAAGTTGATTGTGTAAGAGAAAGGGAGATTTATCAAGATAAATATGAGAGCTTGGTTCATTTTTATTAAACCATGGCTTTATATATAAATATAGAATTTTATTGCAATACTTTGCATACATCATATTTAAACCATGCTGTTCAATAAAATTCAATCATAAGCCCTTATAATGGAAGATTTTGAAATATTCTGAGTTGGATTTATGAGAATGACATTTCCTTGAAAATCTGATTGAATTCCTTCTGTTTGAAGCTTATCTGAAATTCTTCTGCTCATGTCATTGGTTCATTGACCTGAACTTCTCCTTGTTTGCCCCTGTGGCCTCCTCTCATCTATCTCATAAGATTCCACTTATTGAGGGGGAGCTTCCATGTCATGCATCACTTGCATATTAATTGGCATCTATTCAGGGGAAGCATTCCTTGTCACACTGAATCATGTTCATATCATTTGTGACCTTACATTCAAATCCCTCATGATAAGATTTATGCATGATCAACAAAAACTGTTTAGTCAACTCCTCTCTTATCAGTTGACTGATTCCATCTGCATTTTTCTGACCATACAAATGTGAGGTGCCACACCCATTATTACCTTGTTCACTTGCAGCCCTCTGAACTTCAGATTCCTTATGGTGGTGGATTTCAGATTGATTCCTGAGATGTATTTCTCTTCACACTGTTGGAATCTTCCATCTTATTCTGCCATAAGTTCTGATTCTGTGGTATTTTCACCAGAATTCAGATTCTTTGTAATGGCTGATTTCAGATTGATTTATTGGATAACCAGAGTCCATTTCTGTGCTTCAAGTGGAGAGTAGTCAATCATGCATGTTGATACGGGGAGAGCTGTTTCATTGCATAAGGGAGATCTTCATTTTTTTTACCATGAATAATTCTCTGCATTAGCTCTATATCTTCTGCCATGTCAAAGGGGGGGTATTTGTTGCATTCGCATCACTGCATAAGTTGTTTGACAAAGGGGGAGATTTTGATTTAATTGCTTCTGATTTTGAGCTGCCCTCATCTCATATGACATCTCTGGATTATTCGTTTTGCTAAAGTAAAAGGGGCAATTTAGTCAAAAAGGGGAGTTTTTAGTTCTCTCTTCAACTCATGTCTTTTTGCTGAAGGCAAAGGGGGAGAAAAATCTAATTTGAGTCAGTGGAACTCATAGTGTTGCCATCATCAAAAAGGGGGAGATTGTTGTGCCCCTGTGTGGTTTTGATGATGGCTGACACACCATGAGTCACACTGAGGTGTGCTAATTAATATAGATGACTGATTGACTGCTTGAATATCTGATTGTTTGCTTGAATAGCTAATTCATGAATATGGCTAGATTGGGTTAACGTAGTGGCTAATTGTTCATGCGCTGCGTTGACGCGGTGGATCAGCTGGGTTGACGCCATGTTGCTTTGTCTTCTTTTTGTTGCTCATTAAGTCTTAAAGTCTGTACAGGGTAGTTCATGCATTACTCTATTTTGCCAAGTGTATACACTCTTTCACTGTAGCTTTCACATATTCAAGTCTACACATCGTGAAAGTCTATACATTCATCATTTACCTTTCGCTCAAGGCAAAGTCTATACACTGGGGTCTTTTCCTATGATTCAAGGCTCCAGCTACACATTAAGTCTGTACATTGGCTTCGCTTCATCAAGTCTGTACATTGTCACGCCAACTTCTTTGAAGTCTGTACATCCACAGTGTTACTTGAAGTCTGGACATTGGTCTTCAAACTCAAGTCTGCACATTGTCTTCGAATCCAAAGTCTGCACAGTGGTCTTCACACTTGAAGTCCATACTGTGCCTCAGGCTGAGGTAGTCCATACACTGGTCGATGGCAAGCCTGTACACTGGCCTCAGCGTTTTCAAGTCTACACATTGGCCTCCTTGCATAAAGTATATACACTGGACTGTTTGGCAAGTCTATACATCGGCCCTTGTCTTCGATGTCTGTACATCCCTTTAGCTTGCTCAAGTCCATACATTGGCTTCAAGACTTTCGAGTCTATACATTGCACTTAACTGAAGTCTATACACTGGATTGTCTAACTTCAACTCTACATTCGATTACTGTTGCAGTGTTCACCAAGTCTATACACTGCTTCTGATCTAATTCACAATGAGATATGAATGGCGTGTTTGTGATTAAGTCTTGATTCATTAATCTCTTCGTTTGAATTAATTCCTGATGCAAGACAGGAACAGGGTCGACGCTAGAGCTTAAGGCGTCCACGCACCAGTGAAGATGCATCCACGGATACTCTTCACAGCGTCAACTCTACGCAAAGGCTGCGTCAACTCAGCCACTCAAGAAGCAGAGGCCTTGTCAAGAATATTCCAATATGTCAACGCAGCAGTGGAGCAGCGTCGATGCAACAGTTAAGAAAGGCTAGGCTGTTTGCTTGCTGGAACACCAATGCGTCAACGCAACATGCTGATAGCGTCGACGCAGCACGCCCATCTGTTGAAGACTTGATCACTGGATCACAGATGCGTCAACGCAGCAGGCTGATGGAGTCAACGCAGCAGACTAGAGTTCTGCTGGTAGAATGTCCTTGAAGGCTGCGTCAACCCCATGTAGTAAGTGCGTTAACGCCACCTGACTCCAGTTGCTGAACACACTGAATTAAAGGGCACGTGATCCGAGGTGCCTGGCTCGTGAACCAGGATGCTGCCATGTGGTCCGAATTTCTAGGGCAGGAAACGTGGAAGCCACACGCGCCCAGTGTGCCTGATGTTGATGCTTATAAAAGGAAGCCTTCATCCTCTGTAGAAGATAATGGTGATCGAAGTCAGAGAGCATAAGTTGAGAGAAGAAAAAGGGAAAAAGAAGAGAGAGCTTCCACGACCCAGCAGAAGAGAAGAAAGAGAGAAAGAGAAGAGAAAGAGAAAGAGTAGAGAGTGAAAGAAGAGCAGAAGAAGAAGAGAAAGAAGAAGGAGAAAG
The DNA here is from genome assembly GCA_022559845.1 of Amorphophallus konjac. Classification (NCBI taxonomy): domain Eukaryota; kingdom Viridiplantae; phylum Streptophyta; class Magnoliopsida; order Alismatales; family Araceae; genus Amorphophallus; species Amorphophallus konjac. The sequence goes on along the minus strand of CM040121.1, from coordinate 65,778,000 downwards.
AGATAGAGAGCTCAAGCAGAGTGTGAAGAAGAAGAAGAGAGAGAGTGAAGAAAGAGAGTGAGATCGAGGGAGATCTGTTCTTGATGGACCGTGGATCAAATCCAGGCCATCCAGCTCTTTAAGAGCCACATTGTGCTTCATTGATTACAGCTTTCAGATTGCTGCTTATTTCCATTTTCTATTTTCTATTTTACATCTTGTTCAAGCTGTTAGTCAGCGGATTGCAGAGGTGCTGCCTCTGGACGGCTAAGCTGTATTGCCCAGCGGTTTGCAGTGGAGGATTCCACTGGACAGCAAGCTGTGTTGCTCAGCGGGGCGAGGAGGATTCCTCGGACGGCAAGCTGTGTTGTCCAGCGGTTGTATGGCAAGCTGTGATGCCCAGCTGTTCAAGCTGTGAGTCAGCGGAATCCACACTCGGTTTGAGTGTGGGGTGGATGTAGGTCTGCTGGACCGAACCACCTAAAAATCCATTGTGCATTGTGGTTTGTTTTGTTCTATTGTGCTTCCGCTAGATGAATGCATAGGGGCGCTCCATGTGTTTGGCTTCTGGTTGAGCAGAAGAGTTATTTAGTCTTCTTAGAGTGTTTTAATTTGTCAAGAGAGTGAAATTCTAGTTGAGTTATATTTTGTCTAAATCTGTCTTGTTAGAGTGCTCACTGCCTGTTTGTTTAATTCCGCATCTGCTAATTAGTTTTCCAGATTTGATAAATCTGTCTAGTTAGCATTCTAAATAGTTAGTGAGCCCAAATTGTTAATTGGGTGAAAGTTTTTATAGCCCATATTCATTCACCCCCCCTCTGAATACTGCACCGAACCTAACAATTGGTATCAGAGCGGTGTCTGCATACAAGGTCCAGCGACCTGCAGATCCGATCTTGCAATTTTCGATGCTAATTTATTTTTAGTTCATCAATATTCCTGTTGCATTAACTGTTGTGTTCTCATGGCTCATCCTCTACTATTCAGTAGTTCAAATATTAAATTCTGGCTGTATCGTATGCACAAGCATGTTAACTCTATTAATCCACAATTATGGAAGGTTATCTCTCATAGTCCACATGAACTTCCTAAGGATAAGTCCAAGTGGACTCATGTTCACAAGTTGAAAAATGATGATAATGTGAGAGCTCTTAACCTAATGAAGGCTGCAATTGATTCTGACGATTTTTCTCTTATCTCAGATTGTAGCACTGCAAAAGAAATTTTTGATAGAGTGACTGCAACACATGTGGAACAGGAAGAAGAATGTCTCATGGCAAGAAGGAGTGATCAATCAGATGAGTCCTCATTCCAGGTAATCTCTGAGACCGATGATATTAGCCATGATGAGTTAGTTGCCTTGCATGAGCATCTACTGGAAAAATATGAAAGAGTTAAGTCAGAAAAGAGAAAATTAAGAAAAGAGAAAAATGCTGAAATCACAAGTCTAAAGGCTGAAAATGAAAATCTAAAATATGAATTGAAATTGAAAGAAGAATTTGAAAACAAGTTGATTGAAGAAAATTCTCATCTAAAAGATCAAAATAAAAGGTTAATGGTTCTTAATACTGTCTTTTCTGAAAAATGGTTGTCATTTGAAAAAGAAAAATCTGCTGATAAGGAAATTCAACTTGAGAATGAATTGAAACTGAAACAGGAACTAGAAATAGTTAAAAATTTGAATGATGTCATGCAGAGACAAATTATCACATGTGAGGAAGAAATGACTAATTCAGAACTCAAAATTTGTTCTCTCCAATCTGAAATAAGTAAACTTGTTCGTTCCACGTCTAAATCTATCAAGGGAAAAGATAAAATGAATGTTCCTTTGTGTGATAACGCCAGTAAATCAAGTGGAGAGCAAGGATGCAAATCCCAAATTGAAAAAACTGTTAAGAAAAAGTTGTACACTACTTTTGTTCGCAGCTCTGACATTGCAAGCTGCTCTGGGCCTCCTAAAACATCTACATCATCTGTTTTCCAATTCAAGGCCCAGAAAAATGAAGAACAAATAAAAGTCGTGAACAAGGGTAAACAAATGAGCAAAAATGGTAAGAAAAATAAGGATAAACATGTCCCTACTTGTGTCTTTAAATCTGCTACCTATACTACATCTGATGACTCAATGCATACTGCTCATAGTTCAATTAATTATCCGTATGGATCTGATAAGAGTGTTTCATGCCATTATTGTGGCAAGGTAGGCCATGTAATGGATGATTGCAGATTGTTGATTGAAGATGGGCATGCAAGTGAAACATTGCATTCGAGAAATTCATTTGGTAAAAATCATGCTACTAGGAAGTCTGATACATCTTGTCATTACTGTGGTAGGCATGGTCACTTCATGGATGCCTGTTTCATCATGAAACAAGATGATAAAATGCATGCTAGGTCTTCTGTTCATCATCACCCCAAAAGAAACATGTATGCTTCAAACCAACACATCATTTGTTATAATTGTAACAAACATGGTCATAAAGATGTTGAGTGTTGGTTTAGGACTTCATGGGGATATAATGGTTCAAGAGGTAAGCACCTAAGGTGTTTTGAATGTGGGAAGCCAGGCCACAGAGCTATCAACTGTTGGCTGGCTGGTTATGAAAAGAAAAATTTTCATGTCAATAAAAGAATTAATCATGTTCACTCACACCATGTTCACTCCAATGCTGATGTGTACAAGGAGAACATGAAATCTGTTATTTCTTGTTATCATTGTGGGCAGACAGTGCATTCCTTGTATAATTGTCATATCATGTGTGATGATAAACATGCAAAAAATCTGTTGAGAAAACCTGCTAGGAATGTCACTGTTAATTCAGGACCCAAGACTTCTTGGGTGCCTATTTGTGGAAGATAGTTTGCTAACCTGCAGGTGTGCCTTGGGACTGGAATAAAAGGGGTAATGATCCAAGGCACTCAAGAATGAAAAACCCCTTCTGAACTTTTCAGGTAATTTCTCTGCATTTCTCATTTTAAAATTACTTGCATATCTGCCATTTGTAGCCGTTTGGTAATTGTTGAAATGCATAAACTCTGAAAACAAATTGCATTCTGAAAAATCTAAACTGCATATGTATGAGGCTTGAAATTTGTCTGATGCATAGTTCATTGAAAATCTGTCTATTGCATTCTGAAAAATCTGATAAGCTGAAATTTGATCTATGCATGCTGCTCATGAAGAATTATCATGATTGACCTCAATGGTATATAAATGGTGAGATATCAAAAGGCAGGGAGGTCTGTCTGGAGGTTCTTACTATGTGTGAGGTGGTCTTTTAGACCAAGTGCTCCACCTCGTACCATGGGTCACCTTGCTGGTTAGGACAGTCTGAATGTGCATGAATCAAAATCATATGTTCAGTGTCTCATGGCAAACATTGCATGTTTTCAGGGGGAGTTGTGTATAGCATACATTTAGTTAACTGCATTGCATTTCATGAAAAATGCCAAAAATGTTGTTTGAATGCATATTGTAAGGGGGAGTCAATGCATTGCATATAGGTTGTCAAATGCATACTCATGTGAGAATTCATTACATATCCTTCCTTATTGATCTTGTTGACAGACCTTGAACATATGTTTGAAAAACATTGAGCTTCGAAATCTCTCCCATCAATTGGTATCATTTGGCTTCAGAATTTTATCAGTCTTTCATGAAGATTTCAATGGGACTATCTCGATCATAAATCTAAAAATTATTGAACTAGAAATCTTCCATTATACATTTTTATGAATGTCTGAAATAACTCATGTGGTTTAAGCTTAATGTGTTCATGGAGTTTAACTTTAAAATTTCTTGACATATCTGAAGCATGTTTAATAAACCTTAACCATCTGGTTCATGTTGAGTCTGGTGAAAACTTCTGAAATCTGCACTCTTGAATACATGACTTCAATTGGTTAAGTACATGAAATTAATATTGTTTTGAAGCAAATGAATGTTTCTGAATTGTCTAAAGGGTAAAGTAATTGTCAGAGCAATGACCTTGGTCATTGAGAAACACATGTCCAAAGGACTGTGTCATGAGGTATCATGGTTAACTCTGATTAAGAATAATTGAAAATCAGGCAGAGCAATGGCATGAACACTAAGAAATACAACTCACTCATCAAGAAATGATTTGCAATGTATCATGATGTGTAAATGCTATCTCTGTTCATATGAAGCATGACAGTTAGTCACACGAAGTGCTTAGGGATATTGGCCTCTGATCAAGGTATATCCTCTAGTTACAAGATGTGCACTGAACTAGAGTGCTCGTAAAATTTGTAACATGAAAAAAAAATTGTTGAGCGAAATGAAATATCTGAATATTGATGCTAAAATCAAATTACTTCAACCCTAGACAAAATCATATGGCTTCTAAACTGCTTGATTTCAATACTGATGTATGTAATTCTGAAAGAAGTCAATAAAGTTGATTGTGTAAGAGAAAGGGAGATTTATCAAGATAAATATGAGAGCTTGGTTCATTTTTATTAAACCATGGCTTTATATATAAATATAGAATTTTATTGCAATACTTTGCATACATCATATTTAAACCATGCTGTTCAATAAAATTCAATCATAAGCCCTTATAATGGAAGATTTTGAAATATTCTGAGTTGGATTTATGAGAATGACATTTCCTTGAAAATCTGATTGAATTCCTTCTGTTTGAAGCTTATCTGAAATTCTTCTGCTCATGTCATTGGTTCATTGACCTGAACTTCTCCTTGTTTGCCCCTGTGGCCTCCTCTCATCTATCTCATAAGATTCCACTTATTGAGGGGGAGCTTCCATGTCATGCATCACTTGCATATTAATTGGCATCTATTCAGGGGAAGCATTCCTTGTCACACTGAATCATGTTCATATCATTTGTGACCTTACATTCAAATCCCTCATGATAAGATTTATGCATGATCAACAAAAACTGTTTAGTCAACTCCTCTCTTATCAGTTGACTGATTCCATCTGCATTTTTCTGACCATACAAATGTGAGGTGCCACACCCATTATTACCTTGTTCACTTGCAGCCCTCTGAACTTCAGATTCCTTATGGTGGTGGATTTCAGATTGATTCCTGAGATGTATTTCTCTTCACACTGTTGGAATCTTCCATCTTATTCTGCCATAAGTTCTGATTCTGTGGTATTTTCACCAGAATTCAGATTCTTTGTAATGGCTGATTTCAGATTGATTTATTGGATAACCAGAGTCCATTTCTGTGCTTCAAGTGGAGAGTAGTCAATCATGCATGTTGATACGGGGAGAGCTGTTTCATTGCATAAGGGAGATCTTCATTTTTTTTACCATGAATAATTCTCTGCATTAGCTCTATATCTTCTGCCATGTCAAAGGGGGGGTATTTGTTGCATTCGCATCACTGCATAAGTTGTTTGACAAAGGGGGAGATTTTGATTTAATTGCTTCTGATTTTGAGCTGCCCTCATCTCATATGACATCTCTGGATTATTCGTTTTGCTAAAGTAAAAGGGGCAATTTAGTCAAAAAGGGGAGTTTTTAGTTCTCTCTTCAACTCATGTCTTTTTGCTGAAGGCAAAGGGGGAGAAAAATCTAATTTGAGTCAGTGGAACTCATAGTGTTGCCATCATCAAAAAGGGGGAGATTGTTGTGCCCCTGTGTGGTTTTGATGATGGCTGACACACCATGAGTCACACTGAGGTGTGCTAATTAATATAGATGACTGATTGACTACTTGAATATCTGATTGTTTGCTTGAATAGCTAATTCATGAATATGGCTAGATTGGGTTAACGTAGTGGCTAATTGTTCATGCGCTGCGTTGACGCGGTGGATCAGCTGGGTTGACGCCATGTTGCTTTGTCTTCTTTTTGTTGCTCATTAAGTCTTAAAGTCTGTACAGGGTAGTTCATGCATTACTCTATTTTGCCAAGTGTATACACTCTTTCACTGTAGCTTTCACATATTCAAGTCTACACATCGTGAAAGTCTATACATTCATCATTTACCTTTCGCTCAAGGCAAAGTCTATACACTGGGGTCTTTTCCTATGATTCAAGGCTCCAGCTACACATTAAGTCTGTACATTGGCTTCGCTTCATCAAGTCTGTACATTGTCACGCCAACTTCTTTGAAGTCTGTACATCCACAGTGTTACTTGAAGTCTGGACATTGGTCTTCAAACTCAAGTCTGCACATTGTCTTCGAATCCAAAGTCTGCACAGTGGTCTTCACACTTGAAGTCCATACTGTGCCTCAGGCTGAGGTAGTCCATACACTGGTCGATGGCAAGCCTGTACACTGGCCTCAGCGTTTTCAAGTCTACACATTGGCCTCCTTGCATAAAGTATATACACTGGACTGTTTGGCAAGTCTATACATCGGCCCTTGTCTTCGATGTCTGTACATCCCTTTAGCTTGCTCAAGTCCATACATTGGCTTCAAGACTTTCGAGTCTATACATTGCACTTAACTGAAGTCTATACACTGGATTGTCTAACTTCAACTCTACATTCGATTACTGTTGCAGTGTTCACCAAGTCTATACACTGCTTCTGATCTAATTCACAATGAGATATGAATGGCGTGTTTGTGATTAAGTCTTGATTCATTAATCTCTTCGTTTGAATTAATTCCTGATGCAAGACAGGAACAGGGTCGACGCTAGAGCTTAAGGCGTCCACGCACCAGTGAAGATGCATCCACGGATACTCTTCACAGCGTCAACTCTACGCAAAGGCTGCGTCAACTCAGCCACTCAAGAAGCAGAGGCCTTGTCAAGAATATTCCAATATGTCAACGCAGCAGTGGAGCAGCGTCGATGCAACAGTTAAGAAAGGCTAGGCTGTTTGCTTGCTGGAACACCAATGCGTCAACGCAACATGCTGATAGCGTCGACGCAGCACGCCCATCTGTTGAAGACTTGATCACTGGATCACAGATGCGTCAACGCAGCAGGCTGATGGAGTCAACGCAGCAGACTAGAGTTCTGCTGGTAGAATGTCCTTGAAGGCTGCGTCAACCCCATGTAGTAAGTGCGTTAACGCCACCTGACTCCAGTTGCTGAACACACTGAATTAAAGGGCACGTGATCCGAGGTGCCTGGCTCGTGAACCAGGATGCTGCCATGTGGTCCGAATTTCTAGGGCAGGAAACGTGGAAGCCACACGCGCCCAGTGTGCCTGATGTTGATGCTTATAAAAGGAAGCCTTCATCCTCTGTAGAAGATAATGGTGATCGAAGTCAGAGAGCATAAGTTGAGAGAAGAAAAAGGGAAAAAGAAGAGAGAGCTTCCACGACCCAGCAGAAGAGAAGAAAGAGAGAAAGAGAAGAGAAAGAGAAAGAGTAGAGAGTGAAAGAAGAGCAGAAGAAGAAGAGAAAGAAGAAGGAGAAAGAGATAGAGAGCTCAAGCAGAGTGTGAAGAAGAAGAAGAGAGAGAGTGAAGAAAGAGAGTGAGATCGAGGGAGATCTGTTCTTGATGGACCGTGGATCAAATCCAGGCCATCCAGCTCTTTAAGAGCCACATTGTGCTTCATTGATTACAGCTTTCAGATTGCTGCTTATTTCCATTTTCTATTTTCTATTTTACATCTTGTTCAAGCTGTTAGTCAGCGGATTGCAGAGGTGCTGCCTCTGGACGGCTAAGCTGTATTGCCCAGCGGTTTGCAGTGGAGGATTCCACTGGACAGCAAGCTGTGTTGCTCAGCGGGGCGAGGAGGATTCCTCGGACGGCAAGCTGTGTTGTCCAGCGGTTGTATGGCAAGCTGTGATGCCCAGCTGTTCAAGCTGTGAGTCAGCGGAATCCACACTCGGTTTGAGTGTGGGGTGGATGTAGGTCTGCTGGACCGAACCACCTAAAAATCCATTGTGCATTGTGGTTTGTTTTGTTCTATTGTGCTTCCGCTAGATGAATGCATAGGGGCGCTCCATGTGTTTGGCTTCTGGTTGAGCAGAAGAGTTATTTAGTCTTCTTAGAGTGTTTTAATTTGTCAAGAGAGTGAAATTCTAGTTGAGTTATATTTTGTCTAAATCTGTCTTGTTAGAGTGCTCACTGCCTGTTTGTTTAATTCCGCATCTGCTAATTAGTTTTCCAGATTTGATAAATCTGTCTAGTTAGCATTCTAAATAGTTAGTGAGCCCAAATTGTTAATTGGGTGAAAGTTTTTATAGCCCATATTCATTCACCCCCCCTCTGAATACTGCACCGAACCTAACAATTGGTATCAGAGCGGTGTCTGCATACAAGGTCCAGCGACCTGCAGATCCGATCTTGCAATTTTCGATGCTAATTTATTTTTAGTTCATCAATATTCCTGTTGCATTAACTGTTGTGTTCTCATGGCTCATCCTCTACTATTCAGTAGTTCAAATATTAAATTCTGGCTGTATCGTATGCACAAGCATGTTAACTCTATTAATCCACAATTATGGAAGGTTATCTCTCATAGTCCACATGAACTTCCTAAGGATAAGTCCAAGTGGACTCATGTTCACAAGTTGAAAAATGATGATAATGTGAGAGCTCTTAACCTAATGAAGGCTGCAATTGATTCTGACGATTTTTCTCTTATCTCAGATTGTAGCACTGCAAAAGAAATTTTTGATAGAGTGACTGCAACACATGTGGAACAGGAAGAAGAATGTCTCATGGCAAGAAGGAGTGATCAATCAGATGAGTCCTCATTCCAGGTAATCTCTGAGACCGATGATATTAGCCATGATGAGTTAGTTGCCTTGCATGAGCATCTACTGGAAAAATATGAAAGAGTTAAGTCAGAAAAGAGAAAATTAAGAAAAGAGAAAAATGCTGAAATCACAAGTCTAAAGGCTGAAAATGAAAATCTAAAATATGAATTGAAATTGAAAGAAGAATTTGAAAACAAGTTGATTGAAGAAAATTCTCATCTAAAAGATCAAAATAAAAGGTTAATGGTTCTTAATACTGTCTTTTCTGAAAAATGGTTGTCATTTGAAAAAGAAAAATCTGCTGATAAGGAAATTCAACTTGAGAATGAATTGAAACTGAAACAGGAACTAGAAATAGTTAAAAATTTGAATGATGTCATGCAGAGACAAATTATCACATGTGAGGAAGAAATGACTAATTCAGAACTCAAAATTTGTTCTCTCCAATCTGAAATAAGTAAACTTGTTCGTTCCACGTCTAAATCTATCAAGGGAAAAGATAAAATGAATGTTCCTTTGTGTGATAACGCCAGTAAATCAAGTGGAGAGCAAGGATGCAAATCCCAAATTGAAAAAACTGTTAAGAAAAAGTTGTACACTACTTTTGTTCGCAGCTCTGACATTGCAAGCTGCTCTGGGCCTCCTAAAACATCTACATCATCTGTTTTCCAATTCAAGGCCCAGAAAAATGAAGAACAAATAAAAGTCGTGAACAAGGGTAAACAAATGAGCAAAAATGGTAAGAAAAATAAGGATAAACATGTCCCTACTTGTGTCTTTAAATCTGCTACCTATACTACATCTGATGACTCAATGCATACTGCTCATAGTTCAATTAATTATCCGTATGGATCTGATAAGAGTGTTTCATGCCATTATTGTGGCAAGGTAGGCCATGTAATGGATGATTGCAGATTGTTGATTGAAGATGGGCATGCAAGTGAAACATTGCATTCGAGAAATTCATTTGGTAAAAATCATGCTACTAGGAAGTCTGATACATCTTGTCATTACTGTGGTAGGCATGGTCACTTCATGGATGCCTGTTTCATCATGAAACAAGATGATAAAATGCATGCTAGGTCTTCTGTTCATCATCACCCCAAAAGAAACATGTATGCTTCAAACCAACACATCATTTGTTATAATTGTAACAAACATGGTCATAAAGATGTTGAGTGTTGGTTTAGGACTTCATGGGGATATAATGGTTCAAGAGGTAAGCACCTAAGGTGTTTTGAATGTGGGAAGCCAGGCCACAGAGCTATCAACTGTTGGCTGGCTGGTTATGAAAAGAAAAATTTTCATGTCAATAAAAGAATTAATCATGTTCACTCACACCATGTTCACTCCAATGCTGATGTGTACAAGGAGAACATGAAATCTGTTATTTCTTGTTATCATTGTGGGCAGACAGTGCATTCCTTGTATAATTGTCATATCATGTGTGATGATAAACATGCAAAAAATCTGTTGAGAAAACCTGCTAGGAATGTCACTGTTAATTCAGGACCCAAGACTTCTTGGGTGCCTATTTGTGGAAGATAGTTTGCTAACCTGCAGGTGTGCCTTGGGACTGGAATAAAAGGGGTAATGATCCAAGGCACTCAAGAATGAAAAACCCCTTCTGAACTTTTCAGGTAATTTCTCTGCATTTCTCATTTTAAAATTACTTGCATATCTGCCATTTGTAGCCGTTTGGTAATTGTTGAAATGCATAAACTCTGAAAACAAATTGCATTCTGAAAAATCTAAACTGCATATGTATGAGGCTTGAAATTTGTCTGATGCATAGTTCATTGAAAATCTGTCTATTGCATTCTGAAAAATCTGATAAGCTGAAATTTGATCTATGCATGCTGCTCATGAAGAATTATCATGATTGACCTCAATGGTATATAAATGGTGAGATATCAAAAGGCAGGGAGGTCTGTCTGGAGGTTCTTACTATGTGTGAGGTGGTCTTTTAGACCAAGTGCTCCACCTCGTACCATGGGTCACCTTGCTGGTTAGGACAGTCTGAATGTGCATGAATCAAAATCATATGTTCAGTGTCTCATGGCAAACATTGCATGTTTTCAGGGGGAGTTGTGTATAGCATACATTTAGTTAACTGCATTGCATTTCATGAAAAATGCCAAAAATGTTGTTTGAATGCATATTGTAAGGGGGAGTCAATGCATTGCATATAGGTTGTCAAATGCATACTCATGTGAGAATTCATTACATATCCTTCCTTATTGATCTTGTTGACAGACCTTGAACATATGTTTGAAAAACATTGAGCTTCGAAATCTCTCCCATCAATTGGTATCATTTGGCTTCAGAATTTTATCAGTCTTTCATGAAGATTTCAATGGGACTATCTCGATCATAAATCTAAAAATTATTGAACTAGAAATCTTCCATTATACATTTTTATGAATGTCTGAAATAACTCATGTGGTTTAAGCTTAATGTGTTCATGGAGTTTAACTTTAAAATTTCTTGACATATCTGAAGCATGTTTAATAAACCTTAACCATCTGGTTCATGTTGAGTCTGGTGAAAACTTCTGAAATCTGCACTCTTGAATACATGACTTCAATTGGTTAAGTACATGAAATTAATATTGTTTTGAAGCAAATGAATGTTTCTGAATTGTCTAAAGGGTAAAGTAATTGTCAGAGCAATGACCTTGGTCATTGAGAAACACATGTCCAAAGGACTGTGTCATGAGGTATCATGGTTAACTCTGATTAAGAATAATTGAAAATCAGGCAGAGCAATGGCATGAACACTAAGAAATACAACTCACTCATCAAGAAATGATTTGCAATGTATCATGATGTGTAAATGCTATCTCTGTTCATATGAAGCATGACAGTTAGTCACACGAAGTGCTTAGGGATATTGGCCTCTGATCAAGGTATATCCTCTAGTTACAAGGTGTGCACTGAACTAGAGTGCTCGTAAAATTTGTAACATGAAAAAAAATTTGTTGAGCGAAATGAAATATCTGAATATTGATGCTAAAATTAAATTACTTCAACCCTAGACAAAATCATATGGCTTCTAAACTGCTTGATTTCAATACTGATGTATGTAATTCCGAAAGAAGTCAATAAAGTTGATTGTGTAAGAGAAAGGGAGATTTATCAAGATAAATATGAGAGCTTGGTTCATTTTTATTAAACCATGGCTTTAGATATCAATATAGAATTTTATTGCAATACTCTGCATACATCATGTTTAAACCATGCTGTTCAATAAAATTCAATCATAAGCCCTTATAATGGAAGATTTTGAAATATTCTGAGTTGGATTTATGAGAATGACATTTCCCTGAAAATCTGATTGAATTCCTTCTGTTTGAAGCTTATCTGAAATTCTTCTGCTCATGTCATTGGTTCATTGACCTGAACTTCTCCTTGTTTGTCCCTGTGGCCTCCTCTCATCTATCTCATAAGATTCCACTTATTGAGGGGGAGCTTCCATGTCATGCATCACTTGCATATTAATTGGCATCTATTCAGGGGAAGCATTCCTTGTCACACTGCATCATGTTCATATCATTTGTGACCTTGCATTCAAATCCCTCATGATCAGATTTATGCATGATCAACAAAAACTGTTTAGTCAACTCCTCTCTTATCAGTTGACTGATTCCATCTGCATTTTTCTGACCATACAAATGTGAGGTGCCACTCCCATTATTACCTTGTTCACTTGTAGCCCTCTGAACTTCAGATTCCTTATGGTGGTGGATTTCAGATTGATTCCTGAGATGTATTTCTCTTCACACTGTTGGAATCTTCCATCTTATTCTGCCATAAGTTCTGATTCTGTGGTATTTTCACCAGAATTCAGATTCTTTGTAATGGCTGATTTCAGATTGATTTATTGGATAACCAGAGTCCATTTCTGTGCTTCAAGTGGAGAGTAGTCAATCATGCATGTTGATACGGGGAGAGCTGTTTCATTGCATAAGGGAGATCTTCATTTTTTTTACCATGAATCATTCTCTGCATTAGCTCTATATCTTCTGCCATGTCAAAGGGGGAGTATTTGTTGCATTCGCATCACTACATAAGTTGTTCGACAAAGGGGGAGATTTTGATTTAATTGCTTCTGATTTTGAGCTGCACTCAACTCATATGACATCTCTGGATTATTCGTTTTGCTAAAGTAAAAGGGGCAGTTTAGTCAAAAGGGGGAGTTTTTAGTTCTCTCTTCAACTCATGTCTTTTTGCTGAAGGCAAAGGGGGAGTAGAATCTAATTTGAGTCAGTGGAACTCATAGTGTTGCCATCATCAAAAAGGGGGAGATTGTTGTGCCCCTGTGTGGTTTTGATGATGGCTGACACACCATGAGTCACACTGAGGTGTGCTAATTAATATAGATGACTGATTGACTGCTTGAATATCTGATTATTTGCTTGAATAGCTAATTCATGAATATGGCTAGATTGGGTTAACGTAGTGGCTAATTGTTCATGCGCTGCGTTGACGTAGTGGATCAGCTGGGTTGACGCCATGTTGCTTTGTCTTCTTTTTGTTGCTCATTAAGTCTTAAAGTCTGTACAGGGTAGTTCATGCATTACTCTATTTTGCCAAGTGTATACACTCTTTCACTGTAGCTTTCACATATTCAAGTCTACACATCGTGAAAGTCTATACATTCATCGTTTACCTTTCGCTCAAGGCAAAGTCTATACACTGGGGTCTTTTCCTACGATTCAAGGCTTCAGCTACACATTAAGTCTGTACATTGGCTTCGCTTCATCAAGTCTGTACATTGTCATGCCAACTTCTTTGAAGTCTGTACATCCACAGTGTTACTTGAAGTCTGGACATTGGTCTTCAAACTCAAGTCTGCACATTGTCTTCGAATCCAAAGTCTGCACAGTGGTCTTCACACTTGAAGTCCATACTGTGCCTCAGGCTGAGGTAGTCCATACACTGGTCGATGGCAAGCCTGTACACTGGCCTCAGCGTTTTCAAGTCTACACATTGGCCTCCTTGCATAAAGTATATACACTGGACTGTTTGGCAAGTCTATACATCGACCCTTGTCTTCGATGTCTGTACAGCCCTTTAGCTTACTCAAGTCCATACATTGGCTTCAAGACTTTCGAGTCTATACATTGCACTTAACTGAAGTCTATACACTGGATTGTCTAACTTCAACTCTACATCCGATTACTGTTGCAGTGTTCACCAAGTCTATACACTGCTTCTGATCTAATTCACAATGAGATATGAATGGCGTGTTTGTGATTAAGTCTTGATTCATTAATCTCTTCGTTTGAATTAATTCCTGATGCAAGACAGGAACAGGGTCGACGCTAGAGCTTAAGGCGTCCACGCACCAGTGAAGATGCATCCACGGATACTCTTCACAGCGTCAACTCTACGCAAAGGCTGCGTCAACTCAGCCACTCAAGAAGCAGAGGCCTTGTCAAGAATATTCCAATGTGTCAACGCAGCAGTGGAGCAGCGTCGACGTAACAGTTAAGAAAGGCTAGGCTGTTTGCTTGCTGGAACACCAATGCGTCAACGCAACATGCTGATAGCGTCGACGCAGCACGCCCATCTGTTGAAGACTTGATGACTGGATCACAGATGCGTCAACGCAGCAGGCTGATGGAGTCAACGCAGCAGACTAGAGTTCTGCTGGTAGAATGTCCTTGAAGGCTGCGTCAACCCCATGAAGCAAGTGCGTTAACGCCACCTGAGTCCAGTTGCTGAACGTACTGAATTAAAGGGCACGTGATCCGAGGTGCCTGGCTCGTGAACCAGGATGCTGCCACGTGGTCCGAATTTCTAGGGTAGGAAACGTGGAAGCCACATGCGCCCAGTGTGCCTGATGTTGATGCTTATAAAAGGAAGCCTTCATCCTCTGTAGAAGATAATGGTGATCGAAGCCAGAGAGCAGAAGTTGAGAGAAGAAAAAGGGAAAAAGAAGAGAGAGCTTCCACGACCCAGCAGAAGAGAAGAAAGAGAGAAAGAGAAGAGAAAGACAAAGAGTAGAGAGTGAAAGAAGAGCAGAAGAAAAAGAGAAAGAAGAAGGAGAAAGAGATAGAGAGCTCAAGCAGAGTGTGAAGAAGAAGAAGAGAGAGAGTGAAGAAAGAGAGTGAGATCGAGGGAGATCTGTTCTTGATGGACCGTGGATCAAATCCAGGCCATCCAGCTCTTTAAGAGCCACATTGTGCTTCATTGATTACAGCTTTCAGATTGCTGCTTATTTCCATTTTTTGTTTTCTATTTTACATCTTGTTCAAGCTGTTAGTTAGCGGATTGCAGAGGTGCTGCCTCTGGACGGCTAAGCTGTATTGCCCAGCGGTTTGCAGTGGAGGATTCCACTGGACAGCAAGCTGTGTTGCTCAGCGGGGCGAGGAGGTTTCCTCGGACGGCAAGCTGTGTTGCCCAGTGGTTGTATGGCAAGCTGTGATGCCCAGCTGTTCAAGCTGTGAGTCAGCGGAATCCACACTCGGTTTGAGTGTGGGGTGGATGTAGGTCTGCTGGACCGAACCACCTAAAAACCCATTGTGCATTGTGGTTTGTTTTGTTCTATTGTGCTTCCGCTAGATGAATGCATAGGGGCGCTCCATGTGTTTGGCTTCTGGTTGAGCGGAAGAGTTATTTAGTCTTCTTAGAGTGTTTTAATTTGTCAAGAGCGTGAAATTCTAGTTGAGCTATATTTTATCTAAATCTGTCTTGTTAGAGTGCTCACTGCCTGTTTGTTTAATTCCGCATCTGCTAATTAGTTTTCCAGATTTGATAAATCTGTCTAGTTAGCATTCTAAATAGTTAGTGAGCCCAAATTGTTAATTGGGTGAAAGTTTTTATAGCCCATATTCATTCACCCCCCCTCTGAATACTGCACCGAACCTAACATCTTTCATGTTCGGATCGGCACGATCCTGAGCTGTTTCGGAGGCCGGAGTGCGTTCCGCGGCCTTTTTGCGTGTATTTTCTGATTCCCGGTGTGTGTTTCGGTAATTCCTTCGGAACCTCGTTGCGGGTGAACCGGGTCGTTCACCTAGGCGAGAGTGGTACCGTTGCGATCGGTGCGTTCCGAGGATCGCGGATAAGTGAATTTCTATTTTTTAGTTTTTTCCAGAATTTTCAGATTTTCCCTATATAAACCCTTTCTCTCTCTCCCCTCTCATTTCTCACCCTCTCTCCCTCTCTCTTCTCTCACACTCTCTTTCTCCCCTCTCTTCTCCGGCGGCCGACGGAGCGAGGCGGGGGTGAGGTGGAGGCGGCGCGGGCGAGGACGCGGGTGAGGATGGGCGAGGATCGAGGCGGTTGCGGGCGCGATCCCTCGGTGGATTCTGAGATGGCGTTGTTTGTGTTCCGGGCGATTTTCGGCGTGGATTAGTCGCTTCGGCTCGCGGTTTCTGCGGTGGAGGTAGGGTGACGGAGCACTACTGCGTCCTGCCCATTTTTCCTGCCATTACACGTCGTTCGGCGTGGAAACGGCTGAGTTTGGGTCAATTCTAGCGAAACCGTGATTTTGTAGGTTTCGTAGGGTCGATCGAGAAACGGTGACGGTTTCCACATCGGTTACTGTCAACGGATTCCTTGGGACGAGAGCGTTCTTTTCCCCTAGATTTTGTCTCGATTGGTGGTCCCGTTGGACCGGTATGGCTCCGGGAAGCTCGGAAACCCTTTTTGAGTAAGTTCGGTAGAATCGCCTGTTTCTCGCGATTAGTGTGTCGTTTTGACTCCGGTCGGAGTCCATGTGATTGCCAGGGTGGTTGTGGCTATATCCCCTTCGTGTCGGCACGAACGGGGTATGGAAAGGCTGCGATCAGGCGACCCCCTGGGTGTGCCCGCCGTGATGGTTGGGCGGTCGAACCAGGGCCCGTCCATGGTATGGGGGGTTGGCTTTGGTCCATTTTTCTTGTTCTGGTTCTGGGGTTGTGCGGTCGGACGATAGACCACACATGTGATGTGCGGCCAGGAGAGGTCCGCATGTCCCCCCATGGGCGGATGGTCCCCAGGCGTCTGTCTCTCCGTGGGCTTGTGCGGCCAGGCGCTGATTGCATGTCCCAGTTGACCCTTGCTCAACGATTTTGTGTCGGTCGGGTTGTGCGGTTTGGTCAAAATCATTTTGACCGACACTGGAGTAGGTCGGTTGGGTTGTGCGGGCGACCCTTAGCCGCACATCCCCTTGGGCGGTTCGGCCCTAACCGCCTATCCTCCATTTGGGCTTAGTCTGATTAGTGCATTGTGCGGCTTCTTCCTGGCCACATGTCTCTTGAGTGGCTGTTCCCCATCCGCACGTCCCTTGAGGGGCCCAGGATGAACCGCCCATGTGCCAGTCTAACCCGGTGTTTTCGTTTTGACCGATTCGAGTCCCGGGGGTGTGGTTCTCGATCCACGTGTTGACCTGTGGCCTGACGGATGCTGTGCACTTCATAGGGGCCAGGTGTCGTGGTATGGTGTGGTCCCGGGGTGTAGCGTTCTCGACTCGTGTCACTGTGTGTTGGCGTGCGTGCGGTGAGAGTCCCCGTGTGTCGTCGGTTTCTCCGGAAAGCGATTCCCGAGTGGGTCCTGTGTGAGGCCTTGGGCTGCGGGCCCAGTTGTCCAGTTTGGGGCTGGAGGCTTCCCGCTTCTCCCTGAGTTGGGATGCATCTTGGCGGTGTGCGAGCTGCCTTGGGAATCGGGCTTCTGTGCTTTCCACGAGGGCCGTGTGTGTGTGTCCTTAGTCCCTTGAGTTCCCTTCCCGAGGGAATTATCTCGGAGGCTCGTGAGTTGCCTCGGTACTCGTGCTACCGTGGTTTTAGACCTAGAGATTGGACTAGATTGACGGCCTTGTGCTGTTGCGTACGATGGTCTTGACCCCGAGTCCTGTTACTCATGGACCGTTGGGTATAGTGCGTCTAGAGGACAGTCCAGAGTCCAGTGACTTAGCGTCACTTGGGTTTTCTCGACTCTCGTGCAGGGTGTGTGCGTGGTCGTGGTCTGTGAGTCCCGTTTCTTCTTCGACTGTGGTCACCGTGCGACTGTGCCGATACGTGGGATGGTCCCCGTACGTCGTCGGGTTCGGACGTTGTTTTCCGTTGACTTGAGAGTCTACTCCGTAGTGACCTTCCACTAGTCGTAGCCTGCTCACACGCGTATGGTCTTACCAGGGAGTGGTGGAGAGGCTACCCTTAGAGACGATTTATGGACCGGTTTTCGTCGGGCCCCACGTCTTGCAGCCAGAGTCTGACTGAGGGGAAAACCGGACAGAGGGCCAAACCAGGGACGCACGGTCTGTGTGTGCACACGTGGTTGGGGTGGTTGGACCCACGTCGACGGGCATGACCCGAGCTAGTCACTTGTTTGTGGTTACTTGTACGGTGTCCGTGCCTTTGGTCGGCGCTACCACGTCAGGCAGTTCACATGCGGTGCGGTGTAAGACGTCAGGTGTAACGACCCGAGAATCTGATTACCGGGAAGACCCGATAACCCGAGACTCGTACCGCCACCCACGAGTCCGAAGACTCAGAAGGGTTAGGAGGATGGTGCGGAAACTACACAAGCATCACAAGTAATTACAGATAATAAATAGTTATATAATTAAGCAGGAAATAAATTATCATTTTACATGGTCCACAATATAACAAAAAAAAGACAACAGTAGTCCACAACTAGTACAGAGATAAGAAAAGAAAGTACATCTACACGCGGCATACCCCGGCTCTGACCTCTGGCACTAACGCTGGGCACCCGAACCGCGTTGAGCCTCAGACGCACTCCCCTTAAGCCTCGCCTCGCCTGAAACACGGTGAAAACACGCAGGGAATGAGTCTCGGAATAAGACCTAGTAGGGATCACTCGAACCCTACATCGCAGACGGAGAAACCGCTACGCTAGCAGTAAACGAGTACCTAAAAAGGGAAACCCTGCCATCTACAAAGCACCGGTCTCACGGCACGAAAGTTGACACACGTGCCTCGGCGAAACAACCAGAACTCAAAGGCCAACACGGCAGAAACCTGAAGTTCGAAGTCGCGACGACTGACAGCCTGACACTCCCGACTCGACAGGAGTACCTCCCACTAGAAGCACAGCCGGTAGCGTCCCCTGACGACTTACACTGCACCTGATAAGTGTCCATTTTTTATGACAATTCATTGCATGTACAGCATTTTATGTACATATAATTAGGTAATTATGCATATTTCATAGTTAACCTCAACTTTGCATTTAAATTAGAGCTTTCACGTAAATTGATTAATTCGATTGTCTTATTTAATAATAAATTAAAGTTGAGGACCATGAACATTAATTCTCCATTATATAATCATGAGCATTTAAGATTGATGTGCACATTGTGGTAATTTTTATGGACTAAAGTGTAATTATGTGTGTGTAGGACACCGAAGGTAATTACAAAAGAAGCCGGGGGCAAAAGGGTCATCACCATTTTGACCAAGTCAAATAAAGAATTCAAATTATTTTGGTTGGAGGGAAAGGAAAGTTCAAAATTTCGAATTCAAAGTTTGAAAAGGAGGAATCCAAACTTTAAGTTTGGAAAGGAGGAAAAGGACATTCAAAGTTTGAATTAAAGGAGAGACATGATGAGCCTTGGGAAATGGGGTGCCTAAAGTCCAAGAAAGGGGGTGCCCACCTACTTTTACTCTTCCCCATGCATCATATTCCATTTGAATCTCAGCCATTCATCTCCTTTTGAAATAATCTCCACCCTCTATCTACCAAACTTTCCCTATAAATAGCCCATGGTAAGGAGGAGGAAAGGAGTCTTTTTTTTTAGCAATCTTTCACTCTCCCTCTTTCTCTCCTAACCTTAGGCCTCCGGTTTCTCCCATGTAAGTTCGTTTTCTCCTTTTGTGTTCTTCATGAAAGTTCTTCATTTTTAAGTCCTCTACAATTTCTTCTTCTTGCTCATCTTCTAATTCCTTCTGGTTTTGAAGCTATTTCTCGTTTTTTAACTTGATGTCCTGTAATTTCACTGTTCATCCGAGGTGCTAGCTTCGGTTATGTCTCCATTTTGAAGCTCTTCTGCTCTTCTTTTCTATCTGAGTTCTTCATAAAAGTTCTTCCTATATCCCTCCTCTTCAACTTCTTCTTCTTGGGCATCCCCTAATTCCTCTTGGGTTCAAAGTTATTCACCCTCCAAAGGCAGCTTCAACAACAAAGGCGACTTCCTCCCGGTGTACACGGTGATCTCTTTCAAGGCGGAGCGATCCTCTCCAAAGCTCGGCGAGGAGGAGACGACCGCGTCATCACCATTGCTACTACTATCTTCATATCTCAGGCCCCTCTTTTTGTCATTACTTTTATGTTATGTTACTTCATTGTAATCTTGTCACCTCTTTGTTGTAAGCTTATCTTGCACTTCATGTACCTTTTCTTTTAAGTTAATGAAGAGAGTTGTTCTTTTGATCTAGTTCTTGATCTTCTTCCATCTCTACCCCCTTCTTCTATCTCTTCTTTTCACTTCATGCAATTAATTTCTATAGCATAGGCGCATAATCATAAGTGTTTTTAATTAAGTGTTAGAATCGTTCTTTGTTTCATCATTTTTCTTCAAATAATCAAATCATAAATATTTTTCAAAGGAGTCCAATGTTTTTAACTCTAAAAATCTCTTCTTCCTTATGGATTCGACCCGTACTTGTCCTAATACTACATTCTCTTTTGATCATTTTGTGCGAGTGCGATTTTAAGATTGTTATACGCGTGTTTTAAACGACGAACTTTCGCGTAATCAATTTTTGACGCCGTTGCCGGGGAAGAATGATGATTTTTGACTTAAGAACTTTATTTTCCTTGTGTTTATAGTATACTAATAAAATTCTCTTTTCTTTTTTTTGCAGGTGAAAAAAAAAGGGAGAAAAAAGCAACTTGAAAACTTAAAAAAATTAGAGGTAAGTTTGCCTTTCTTTCTTTCATCTTTGTGATTTAGTCATTCATTTCAAAAAAAAAAAGGAACGAGGGAACGCTTTTCAAGTAAGTATCCAAACTTTTTCTCTTTCATTTCAATTTCATTTCTCTACATTTCATATCTTATGATTAGATATGTTCATTAAATAAAAAAAAAAATCACTTGAACTTCAATAAAAATGTCCATTGCAAGAGTAGAACCCACACTTCCATGTTTTAGGTCATGCATCATTTAGGATAGACTTTATTTTTCCTTGTTGTTTAATTATTGTTAATTACATTATTGAAGATTGCGGGAGGCAATGTGAGTACTCTAATTTTTTCAAAAGTATGCTCATGCATTTCCATGCTTGCATAGAACGCCTTGTTTGAACTTGGTTTGTTGCATATCATTTCTAAAATATTCTAAGGGCAACACCCATAAACAAGATAAGGTGGGGATTTCATCACCCTTCCTTAGCCCACAAACCATAATTCTCTTGCATCTTTGCATCACCTAGACCTTAAATAAAATTCAGTAGACATTGGCCCTAGGTTCACACTGTGGTTCTTGTGTTATTTGGGCTTACCCTCTTGTGAAAATCGGTGTCTAAGGCAAGACGGTCGGACGGCAAACGCCTTAAGCGGGATAGTGGTTTGGCATAATTAGGTCCCTACGAAAGTAGGGGGAACCTCCCACTTCCCCACCCCTTACCTGGCCGGTGGAAATATTGAGGGTGAACTTAATTTTCACTTTAATCATTTTGTGAAACCCAATTTATAGGTTTAGGTCACATCTAGGTCTTTAGGAAATTTGTGTGATAACTTGTTTGTGATTGCATAAAAAAATTAAAACAAAAAAAAATCAAATTTTTTTTTTGTTCTCCTCTTCTCTTTCCTCATCCTATTTTGTGTCAAAAAAAAAAATAAACAAACAAAAATAAAAAAAAAAAATCTTTCATTTCTCTCTTCGTCCTAGTTAATGCAAGGTAGAAGATCTCAACATCCAAATCTACTAGGACCCATTCAAGAAATTGAGAGAGTCTTGTATCCAGGGAACGATCTCCAACAAGATCTCATGGCCGAAAATCAAGGACCTCACCACCAAAATCTAATGGCCGAAAATCCCAATCCTCCAAAGCAAATGAAGGATTATTTCTTGCCCAATCAATACCAACCATCCTTCTATGTCCAAGCACCTCAGAACCAGGCGGTTCATTATGAAATCAAGTCTAGTACCATCCAAATGTTACCGTCTTTCTATGGAAATCCTAATGAAGACCCTTACAAACATCTTGATGAGTTCCTTCAGATCTGCTCAACTGTTAAAATCCAAAATTTCTCTGATGATACTCTTAGGCTAACTCTCTTCCCATTCTCTCTCAAGGATAAAGCCAAATATTAGTTAGGAGCCTTGGGTAGAATCATTGATACATGGGCGGAAATGTAAAAAGAATTTTTGAAGAAATTCTATCCCATAGGGCGAACCAATACCATGAGAAGAGTAATTACTGGATTCACACAAAACCCAGGGGAACATATCCATGAAGCATGGGATAGACTAAAAGATTTATTGAGGAAATACCCCCACCATGGGTTATCAAGATGGCAAATTGTACAGGCATTCTATGAGGGTTTGGCGGAGAATTATAGACAGATGGTGGATGCATCATGTGGGGGAGCATTCATGAGTAAGAGCGAGGATGAGGCTTATGATTTATTCGAAATACTTAGTGAAAATTCCATAAGCCATACCTCGCTTTCATCATATGAAAGAATGATTGGGCCTTCTAAGAGGGGTGGACTTTATGAAGTTAAGAGCCAAGGTGAGTGTGAGAACAAGATAGATATTAATGCCATAACCCAAAAGTTGAATAAAATGGATTTGTTGGCGCAAAAGATAGAGAAGTTCGATATGGTTGCCCAAAAGCTAGATCAGTTGTTGTCCATGTCTAGACAGGAACTCTCTCTCCCTTCTGCCCCTCAACCTCAACAAATCTCAACCCCAAGTCAAGAAGAAATCTGTGCTTTGTGTTCGAGCCCTAGCCATTCCGTGATTGAGTGTCCCACAACAGCCCAACTCCCCCCATTTATCCAAGAACAAATCTTTGCTGCTCAAGGTGTCTCCAAGCCCACATATGATCCTTATTCAAACACTTACAATCCGGGCTGGAGAAATCATCCAAATTTTTTTTGGAAGTCTAATCAAGGCCCATCCACCCAATCTCATCCCTCACACCATCCAAATTCGAAACAATCATTTTCCATGCCAAGTCAGTTAAACCAAAATCTCTCTTATCAGCCTCCTTTCCATCAACAATCACCTTTCCATCAAGCTCAGGCCCCATATCCTCAAGCTCAATTTGCTCAGGGCCAATTTCAGCAATTTCCTGCACACCGTTCACATCAACCACATTATCAACCACCTCCTACTCAGCCCACTTTTGATGACAAGTTTGAACAACTCCAACAACTCATCCTTACCCAAGCACAATCCATTTTCAAGTTGGAGAACCAGATAGGGCAACTTGCTGCCAACAACATGAGAAGAGAGGTAGGCCAGCTCCCTAGTCAACCGGTGGCCAACCCCCGCAATCAACAACCTCCAGGCTTCCCTCCAAGAGCTCCCATTCTTCCTCAACCCAATCAGCCCAACCAACCTCAACTGCCCCCTCCTATAGGTCCTCAGTTCGAGAATGCCAAAGCCATCTCTAGCCTTAGGAGCGGGAAAATTCTTAATGATCCTCATCAGGCTAAGGATGTCGGAAGTAGTTCGGGCCAAGATGTCTATAAGGAAAGTGATAGTGAAGATGAAGAGCCGGTAATTATGCAAGAAAAGAAGAGACAAGAGGGGGGAGAAAACAAGTTGGACAAAGGAAAATCAAAGGTTGATGAAGGACCCCGAGAGTATGTTCCTAAGGTCCCATTCCCTGATGCATTGAAGCCAAAAGCTCAAAAGAGAAAGCCGGTCCAACAAGAAGAACTAGTGGAATTGTTTAAATAGGTGAACATCAATATTCCACTATTGGATGCAATCAAACATGTGCCAACGTATGCAAAATTTTTGAAAGAGCTATGTACACCAAAAAGGGAACCAAAGGCAGTAAGACAAAAGGTCCGCTTGTCTGAAGATGTCAGCGCAGTTGTTATGAATCATTTGCCTAAAAAATTAAAGGACCCCGGAGCTCCATTGATCTCTTGTGACATAGGTGGAATTACATTTGATAGAGCATTACTGGACCTTGGAGCCAGTGTGAACTTGTTACCCACCTTTATATATGAGCAATTTGATCTAGGGGAGTTGAAACCTACATCTATAATCCTTCAACTGGCAGATCGATCTGTAAAAACTCCAAGGGGACTATTGGAAGATGTGATTGTGAAGGTGCATGAATGTTATTTCCCGGTGGACTTTCTTATTCTGGATATGGCATCGTCCCAGGAATTAAAGCACACACCTATTATTTTGGGACGTCCGTTTCTTGCTACGGCCAAGGCCAATATAAATTGTGCCACGGGGATGATAGATATTTCCTTTGGAGGAGAGAAGGTTTCTTTGAATGTATTCAAAGCATCTCAATATCCAGACCATGAGGAGGAATGTAATGTCATTGATGTTTTTGAAGAACTAATTGAAGAAAGTCTAGAAGTTAATGAGGAATGTCTAGAAGAGGGTAGCATGCTCCAGGATTCTCCACTTTCTAGTGCACCCCACTCTAGAGTAGAGCCACTCCCTCCACTTCAAGTTGAACCTATTCTTCCATCTTTGGATCAGCCACCCAGTCTAGAATTGAAGGCTCTACCAGATCCTTTGAAGTATGTTTATCTAGGTCCTAACCAAACTTTACCCGTAATCATTGCTTCCAACCTCACTGCTACTCAGGAATCCCAACTCCTAGATATCCTCCAGGAGCACAAGAGGGCGATAGGTTGGTCTGTGGCCGATTTGAAGGGTATCAGTCCGGATGTGTGTATGCATTACATTTACTTAGAGGACAATGCCAAGCCGAGCAGAGAGATGCAGCGTCGGCTGAATCCAAGTATGAAAGAGGTGGTGAAGAAAGAAGTGGTCAAATGGTTGGATGCCGAGATCATATATCCCATTTCTGATAGCAAGTGGGTGAGCCCAACTCAAGTTGTTCCCAAGAAGTCAGGGTTAGCAGTTGTAACAAATGAGAAAGGAGAAGAAGTTCCTATACGATTACCAACAGGGTGGAGAATTTGCATTGATTATAGAAAATTAAATTCAGTTACAAAGAAAGATCATTTTCCACTACCATTCATAGATCAGATTTTGGAGAGACTGGCAGGATAGAAGTATTATTACTTTTTGGATGGCTATTCCGGGTACAACCAGGTTGCTATTTACCCGGAAGATCAAGAAAAGACAATGTTCACATGCCCATATGGCACATTTACTTTTAGAAGAATGCCATTTGGGCTGTGTAATGCTCCTGCCACATTCCAGCGGTGTATGATGTCCATTTTCTCTGAAATGGTGGGAGAATGCTTGGAAGTTTTTATGGATGACTTTTCAGTATTTGGTGATTCATTTGATGATTGTTTGGGAAATTTGACTCGGGTATTGAAAAGATGCATTGAGTCAAATCTAGTGTTGAGCTAGGAGAAGAGCCACTTCATGGTAAGAGAAGGGATCGTTTTAGGCCATGTAGTTTCAGAGAGGGGAATAGAAGTTGACAAAGCAAATGTAGATTTGATTTCTAATCTTCCTCTCCCTTCATCGGTCAAACAGATCCGTTCCTTTCTTGGCCATGCAGGATTCTACCGCAGATTCATTCAAAACTTCTCCACCATTGCTCGACCACTCACACAACTACTTGCCAAGGACACTCCCTTTCATCTTGATGAGTCCTGTCTAAAGGCGTTCAACTCTTTGAAAGCATCCCTCACACAAGTTCCTATTCTCCAATCTCCTGATTGGTCGCTCCATTTTGAGATCATGTGTGGCGCCTCAGACTATGCTGTAGGAGCTGTCCTAGGTCAAAGAGTTGAGAAGAAGCCTGTGGTGATATATTATGCGAGCCGCACCCTCGCTGATGCCCAAATGAACTACACCACCACAGAAAAAGAATTGCTAGCTGTTGTGTTTGCCCTCGAAAAGTTTCGATCATATCTGTTAGGGGCGAAAGTCATTGTTTATTTTGATCACTCAGCATTAAAATTTTTGATGTCTAAGAAGGAAGCCAAACCCCGTCTCATACGGTGGATTTTATTACTACAAGAGTTTGATTTGGAAATAAGAGATAAGAAGGGGTTGGAAAATATTGTAGTTGATCACTTGTCAAGGATTGTAATTCTTGAAAGTGCCCCTATGTCTGATTCCTTCCCTGATGAGCAAATTCTTTCCATCTCTCACACGACAACCCCTTGGTTCGCTCATATAGTCAACTACCTGGCAGTAGGCCAGATTCCTGAAGGGTGGTCTAGACAGGAGAATGATCGATTCTTTTCCAAGGTAAGGCACTATTTTTGGGATGACCCGGAGCTATTTCATATGGGCCCAGATCAAATAATAAGAAGATGTGTCCCCGAGGAGGAGCAACAATCTATTTTGAACTTCTGTCATAATCTTGCTTGTGGGGGACACTTTTCAGGAAAGAAAACATCGGCGAAAGTGTTGCAGAGCGGATTCTATTGGCCCACATTATTTAAAGATGCTTATGAATTTTCCAAAACATGTTTAAGGTGCCAAGCCGTGGGAAACAATTCAAAAAGAGATATGATGCCACTCAGTCCCATTCTGGTAGTAGAAATTTTTGATGTTTGGGGAATAGACTTTATGGGACCATTTCCACCTTCATTTGGCAATGAATACATTTTGGTGGCAGTGGACTATGTTTCAAAATGGATTGAAGCTGTTGCTACTAGGACAAATGATCACAAAGTTGTGATGAAATTTGTGAAGAAACACATCTTTTCTAGATTTGGTTGTCCTAGAGCTATCATTAGTGATGGGGGCTCTCACTTTATTCATTTTTAATTCCGAGTTCTACTTCGCAAATATGGCATCACTCACAAGCTCGCTACACCCTACCATCCCCAAACCAGTGGCCAGGTAAAAGTGTCAAATAGGGAGATAAAAACCATTCTGCATAAGACAGTTCGGCCAGATAGAAAAGACTGGTCCGAAAGACTAGATGATGCACTCTGGGCCTACAGAACTGCGTTTAAGACTCCCATTGGCATGTCACCTTATCGCCTCATTTTTGGAAAAGCATGCCACTTGCCTGTAGAGCTTGAACATAGGGCATATTGGGCCATCAAACAGGTCAACTTTGATCTCATTCAAGCCGGGGCCCAAAGAGCTCTACAACTCAATGAATTGGAGGAATTAAGAAATGAAGCCTATGAGAATTCAAAAATCTATAAAGCCAAAATGAAAGCCTTCCATGATAAGCATATTCAAAGGAAAATTTTTCAACCAAATCAGAAAGTATGGCTTTTTAACTCTAGACTACGCTTGTTCCCTGGAAAGCTCAAGTCCAGATGGGACGGACCATTTGTAGTTGTCAAAGCTTTTGACCATGGTGCCGTCAAAATTTTGAATCCTAAAAATGGTCAAATTTTCACTATCAACGGTCAAAGATTGAAATCTTATGTGGAAAATGATCAGTTGTAAAAAGAATCCATTGTTCTAAGTGGTCTGGAATAAAATCTTCATGAGCTCTCATGCGTCTGGCTGAAGACGGAAAACTTAGCGCTTCTGGGAGGCAACCCAAAGTTTTTTTGTTGTTTTGACGTTTTATTTGAGTGTGTTTTAGTAGTCAGGTTAAGGTCAAGGAGAGGAAGTCATCGCCGCCTATGACATTGATGGAGGTTTCGTCCCGCATATCCGGTTGTCTCTTTCCCACTCAGAAGTATTTATTGATACATTATTCTTTTGCTTTCAATTCTACATGTCATTGAGGACAATGTCATTCAAGTTGGGGGGGGGAGAGAAATTTTCATGCTGCATATAGTACAACCTGATAGGAGTTCTGTCTTGCATAAAGATGTAAACCCCATTTTGAGTTTCATGATTCATGCTTAAATTAAAAGTAATTCTGGAATAGAAAAGGCTAGGGAGAATGATGATGGAAAATTTAGTCAATCTAGCCATGGAAAATTGATATAAGAATCCCTTTAAAGTTCATGTGCACTAAAAAAAAAAATTTATTTACATTACACACTAATGAAACAAGTAAGACAAGCCCTCTGCTATTTTAGGTATATTGTCTAATATTCTACACTTCTTAAGAAAAGAGATATTTATACAAAATTTTCTACCAAATTATCTATCAAATAAGTGCAATGGCACTATGAAAAAAAAAAGAGAAAAATATCTCACATGAAAAATGCCCCTAATCTTGGTAACCGGGCCTCCTTCACCTAAGACGTGTTGAGGTTCGCGTAAAACGGAAAAGGGAACCTGGATCTGTGAAACTGGGCCTGCTTCTCCTAAGACAAGAGTCGAGGTTCACGTTGAGCAGTGAAGGGTAGTGCAGCATCATGTGTGGTAT
The DNA here is from genome assembly GCA_022559845.1 of Amorphophallus konjac. Taxonomy (NCBI): domain Eukaryota; kingdom Viridiplantae; phylum Streptophyta; class Magnoliopsida; order Alismatales; family Araceae; genus Amorphophallus; species Amorphophallus konjac. Next base: position 65,749,977 of record CM040121.1, on the reverse strand, counting down.
AAAAGATCCCAAAGGGATAAAATAATAAGGCAGACAAAAGCGAATATACTTAATGCTCTGATCTAAGAGGTGCAGAGTTGTAAGACATTTACTTGGACTAACGAATGGGGGATGGAATTGTCTAAAACTGTGAATTTGGTAGTTACACATGCACAAGTGCTATTGAGCTTTAATTTGAATTCTTAAATCATGTACAAGTAAGTTCCTACATAAGGCTAGTGTGCATTAATGATTCCGGATTCTTAATCTTTGGTTGATTTTATGAAGGGATAACTAGATATGAGAGCATGAATTTTACAAACTCTTGTTAGTCCTAAAATTCTATTTATTGGTATTGCTAAGGGACTAGCAATGAGTAAGTTGGGGGGTGTGATAAGTGTCCATTTTTTATGACAATTCATTACATGTACACCATTTTATGTGCATATAATTAGGTAATTATGCATATTTCATAGTTAACCTCAACTCCGCATTTAAATTGGAGCTTTCACGTAAATTGATTAATTCGATTGTCTTACTTAATAATAAATTAAAGTTGAGGACCATGAGCATTAATTCTCCATTACATAATCATGAGCATTTGAGATTGATGTGCACATTGTGGTAATTTTTATGGACTAAAGTGCAATTATGTGTGTGTAGGACACCGAAGGTAATTACAAAAGAAGCCGGGGGCAAAAGGGTCATCACCATTTTGACCAAGTCAAATAAAGAATTCAAATTATTTTGGTTGGAGGGAAAGGAAAGTTCAAAATTTTGAATTCAAAATTTGAAAAGGAGGAATCCAAGCTTTAAGTTTGGAAAGGAGGAAAAGGACATTCAAAGTTTGAATTAAAGGAGAGACATGATGAGCCTTGGGAAATGGGGTGCCTAAAGTCCAAGAAAGGGGGTGCCCACCTACTTTTACTCTTCCCCATGCATCATATTCCATTTGAATCTCAGCCATTCATCTCCTTTTGATATAATCTCCACCCTCTATCTACCAAACTTTCCCTATAAATAGTCCATGGTAAGGAGGAGGAAAGGAGTCTTTTTTTTAGCAATCTTTCACTCTCCCTCTTTCTCTCCTAACCTTAGGCCTCCGGTTTCTCCCATGTAAATTCGTTTTCTCCTTTTGTGTTCTTCATGAAAGTTCTTCATTTTTAAGTCCTCTACAATTTCTTCTTCTTGCTCATCTTTTAATTCCTTCTGATTTTGAAGCTATTTCTCGTTTTTCAACTTGCTGTCCTGTGATTTCACTGTTCATCCGTGGTGCTAGCTTCGGTTATGTCTCCATTTTGAAGTTCTTCTGCTCTTCTTTTCTATCTGAGTTCTTCATAAAAGTTCTTCCTATATCCCTCCTCTTCAACTTCTTCTTCTTGGACATCCCCTAATTCCTCTTGGGTTCAAAGTTATTCACCCTCCAAAGGCAGCTTCAACAACAAAGGCGACTTCCTCCCGGTGTACACGGTGATCTCTTTCAAGGCGGAGCGATCCTCTCCAAAGCTCGGCGAGGAGGAGACGACGGCGTCATCACCATTGCTACTACTATCTTCATATCTCAGGCCCCTCTTTTTGTCATTACTTTTATGTTATGTTACTTCATTGTAATCTTGTCACCTCTTTGTTGTAAGCTTGTCTTGCACTTCATGTACCTTTTCTTTTAAGTTAATGAAGAGAGTTGTTCTTTTGATCTAGTTCTTGATCTTCTTCCATCTCTATCCCCTTCTTCTATCTCTTCTTTTCACTTCATGCAATTAATTTCTATAGCATAGGCGCATAATCATAAGTGTTTTTAATTAAGTGTTAGAATCGTTCTTTGTTTCATCATTTTTCTTCAATCAATCAAATCATAAATATTTTTCAAAGGAGTCCAAAGTTTTTAACTCTAAAAATCTCTTCTTCTTTGTGGATTCGACCCGTGCTTGTCCTAATACTACATTCTCTTTTGATCATTTTGTGCGAGTGCGGTTTTAAGATTGTTATACGCGTGTTTTAAACGACGAACTTTCGCGTAATCAGCACCGTAGGTGAACTGCCTGACGTTGTAGCACCTACCAGAGGTACGGACACCGAACAAGTACCACAAACAAGTGACTAGCTGGGGTCACGTCCGTTGATGTGGGTCCAACCGGCCCCAACCACGTGTGCACACACAGACCGCGCGTCCCTGGTATGGCCCTCTGACTGGTTTTACCCTTAGCCGGACTCTGGCTACAGACGTGGGGCTCGACGGAAACCAGTCTAAAAACCGTCTCTAAGGGTCATCCCGTACTCCACTCCCTGGTGAGACCAGCACCGCGTACTGGTGGGTTACGGCTAGTGGAGGGTCACTGCAGGAGTAGACTCTCAAGTCAACGGAAAATCACGTCCGCACCCGATGACGTACGGGGACCACCCCACGTACCGGCACCGTCGCACGGCGACCACGGTCAGAACAGAAACGGGGTTGCAAACCTCCCGGGGCAACCCAGTGCCTGACGGTCTACCCTAGATGCGTCACAGGACTCTGACGGTCCAGGCGGGACCGTCACAGACACCTGACGGTCTAGGCTAGACCGTCACAGGACCCTGACGGTCCAACGCAGGCTGTCACACGCTCAGTGTAAAAATAAAGTGTAACGCACCTGTCCTGGTGCGTTACAGACTGTGACGCGCCCATGCAGGTGCGTCACAGGGAAACACAGAGGTAAGCTGTGACGCATGCCACTCGGAGCGTCACAGCATGTGACGGTCCACACTTGGAGCGTCACACACATGTAACGGTCCAGCCCTGGAGCGTCACATTACCTGGGGGTCGAATAACGCTGACGCACCCACGCTGGGCCGTCACAAGGCTGTGACGCGCTAGCCCTGGTGCGTCACACGCCTTGACCCCCAACGGTCAAACCAACGGTCGGATGCCAACGGTCGGGACGCTCTGATGGCCCAACCCAGGCGCGTCACACGCCTGTGGCGGTCTATCGTAGGACCGTTATAGTCCCTGACCCCCAACTGCCTAAACAAGGGCTGTGACGCACCCACCCAGGCGCGTCACAGAGTGTGACGGTCACTGGAAGGACCGTCACACTCGCCCGACGACGAAACGGCGGGAAAAGTCCAAAAAACTAACCACGCCCCCATGCCTCCATCGGAGAGGGGGAAATCAAAAGGGGAGACCCCTGGGGACCCCTAGCATGATTCTAGACCGCCAAAACATGAAATCACGGGCTAAATTCATAGATCGGGTGAGCTCTCCCCAAATCATGGAAAACCCCAAACCCGCTCAATCAAGCCCCTCTCGGTCTCCTCTCGGCCTATAAACCACGGAAATGAACGGCGGGGAGGTAGGGAACGTCACCCTACCTCAATGGAGCGAATGCTCCGCCGAATCGTTACCGAGATCGCAAAGAACGCTTTAAAAACCCTCGTCCCTTTACGGTTCCCCACAAGTTTTACACCGCCACGATCGGCTCGCTGTCGCCCACGTCGTCACGCAGTCGCCTCGCACCGTCTGCAGCAAGAAGGGGATGTCGCTGCGGCTGAACGAGAGAGAAGGGAGAGGGGGCAGTGGTCACGGTGGGGAGAAGAGAAGGAAGAAGAAGAAGAAGAGGGTGAGTTGAGAGAAAGAAAAGTGAGATATTTATAGAAAATTTGAAAATTCCAGAAAATACCGAAAAATAGAAAATTACGTGTCCGCGATCCTCGGAACGCACCGATCGCAACGGTACTACTCGTGCCCAGGTCAACGACCCGGTTCACCCACAGCGAGGTTCCGAAGGAATTACCGAAACCCACACCGGAAATCGGAAAACACACGCGGAAAAAGCCGCGGAACGCTTTCGGGCCTCCGAAACAACTCCGGATCGTGCCGATCCGAACACGAAAGATGTCCAAAATAAAATTTCGGACACAACGGAGCCAGACTCTCCGAGAAACCAGATCCGGGACCAACGAAGAAGGATCCAAAAGGTCCGGGATATTACAGCCCTCCACCCTTAAAGGAATTTCGTCCCCGAAATTGAGAACAATCCAAGGGGAAAGTAGAGGAAGACTCACTCGAACAGGTAAGGGAACTGCTGACGCATCTCGTCCTCACGTTCCCAAGAAGCCTCACTACGAGAGTGCCGCTGCCACACCACCTTTATCAAGGGGATGACTTTGTTCCGCAGGCGCTGCTCTCGCCTATCCACAACACGGACGGGAAACTCTGGGAGAGAAAGATCCTGAGTCACCTCGGGCCAAACAGAATCCTCAAGGACATGAGAGTCATCGGACATATACTTCCGCAACATCGAGACGTGGAACACGTCATGCACCGACGCCAACTCAGGGGGTAACTGCAACCGATAAGCTACCTCACCGATGCGCTTCACAATCCCAAAGGGACCAATGTAGCGGGGACTCAGCTTCCCACGCCGTCCAAAGTGCATCACCCCCTTCATCGGAGAAACTCTCAAGAACACACGATCGCCCACGGCGAACGCGAGAGGTTACCGCCTCCGGTCACCATAGCTCTTCTGTCGACTCTGGGCCGCCAACATGTTCTGACGAACCAGGTGCACAACATCTACACACTGCTGTACCAACTCTGGTCCCGTCAAAACACGCTCACCAACCTCAAACCAATCAAGTGGAGTCCGACACGGACGCCCATACAACGCCTCATAAGGAGCCATGCCGATGCTCGAATGATAGCTGTTGTTGTAGGCAAACTCCACCAACGGTAGGTGGTGAATCCAACTCCCCTGTCACTCCAGACAGCAGGATCTCAGCATATCCTCCAAAGTCTGGATGGTCCTCTCTGACTGACCATCTGACTGAGGATGATACGCCGAGCTAAAATTTAACTCCGTGCCAAGAGCTCGCTGGAAACTCCCCCAGAATCCAGACGTGAAGCGCGGATCCCGATTCGACACGATGGAGATGGGAATCCCATGCAACGGAACGATCCGCTCCACATAAAGACGAGCTAACTTGGGCACACTCCAGCTGACCTTGATCGGTAACAACCGAGACACCTTCATCAGCCGATCCACCAGCAACCAAATACTATCCTACCCACTCGGAGTCCTCGGCAAACTCACCATAAAATCCATGGTCACGTTGTCCCACTTTCACGCGGGAACATCAAAGGGCTGAAGAGTATCTCCTGGTCGCTGATGCTCTGCCTTCACCTGCTGACAGGTCAGGCACCTGACCATAAATTCGGCAACATCTCTCTTCATGTCGGGCCACCAGAACTGCCTCCGCAAGATCCGATACATCTTCATCGCACCTGGGTGTACGGTGTACTTGCTCCCATGAGTCTCATGCAACACCACACGACGAACCTCCTCCTCAGCTGGGACGTACAACCTACCACGAAACCGCGCAGCACCGTCCTCGCCGAGTTCCACATCAGCCATAGCGAGAATCCGGGGCAACTCAGGGTCCGCATGCTGAGCCTCTGTCACCTGACGACGGATTGCGGGAGTGACAGTCAGGCTCGCAAGCACTGCTAACCCTGGCTCTTGAGAAATCTTGAGCCTGAAAGATACTTCGGGCACTTGTTCCCAGAGCCTCCACTTCCTCAACATCAAGGCACTGACCGCGACCTTCCGACTCAAGGCATCGGCTACAACATTCATCCTGCCCGGCTGATAAGACATGGTGAAGTCATAGTCCTTCATATAATCCATCTAACGCCTCTGTCTGAGGTTAAGGTCTCTCTGCGTGAACACATACCTCAAACTCTGATGGTCAGTGAACACCTCGAACTTCTCACCGTACAGATAATGCCTCCAGATCTTCAGCGCGAAGATCATAGCCGCCAACTCAAGGTCATTGGTAGGGTAGTTCTCCTCGTGGGGCTTTAGCTGCCGAGATGCATAAGCCACCACTCTACCATGCTGCATCAACACAACACCCAGTCCGACCTCGGAAGCATCTGTACACACCACAAAACCTCCCGATCCAGAAGGTAAAATCAACACCGGAGCCGAGGTGAGCAATCTCTTCAGCTCCCTGAAACTCCGCTCACATTCCTCAGACCAGATGAAAGGCACACCCTTTCGGGTGAGTCTAGTCATCGGGGCCGCAATGCGAGAAAAATCTTGGATAAACCGACGATAATAACCCACAAGCCCCAAGAAACTCCGGATCTCGGTCACAGACCTCGGCCTCGACCATCGCATTACTGTCTCGACCTTGACGGGGTCCACAGAAATGACATCACCAGAAATCACGTGCCCAAAAAAGTGCACCTCACGAAGTCAGAACTCACACTTACTGAGCTTCGCATACAACTGGTGATCTCGCAGCGTCTGCAGCACCACACCTAAATGGTACGCATGCTCCTCGACAGACCGCGAATAGACAAGGATGTCGTCCACAAATACGACCACGAACTGCTCCAAATACGGACGAAACACCCTCGGCATCAAGTCCATGAAGGCTGCGGGGGCATTGGTGAGCCCAAACGGCATCACCAGAAACTCATAGTGCCCGTACCTCGTGCCAAACGCAGTCCTCTCCACATCAGACTCACAAATTCTCAGCTGATAGTAACCGGACCGCAAATCAATCCTCAAGAATACTCGAGCGGACTGAAGCTGGTCGAACAAATCATCGATCCATGGCAACGGATACTTGTTCTTAATAGTCACTTCATTCAGCTGTCGGTAGTCAATGCACAACCGCAAGCTACCGTCCTTCTTCTTCATGAACAACACAGGCGCACTCCAAGGGGAAAAGCTAGGATGAATGTACCCCTTGGCCAGCAACTCTTGCAATTGCGCCCGCAACTCCCTCAACTCAGCGGGGGCCATACGGTACGGAGCTTTCGCCAAAGGCCCCATACCCGGTACAACCTCGATCACAAAATCGATCTCCCCCTGGGGTGGTAATCCAGGTAAGTCCTCCGAAAACACATCGGGAAACTCGCACACCACCGGAATGTCCTCGACATCCGGACACGGCTAGTCTACCAAGACCACAGAAGCGAGAAAACCCTGACAACCCGCATCAAGCAAACGGCAAGCTCGAATCGCAGAAATAAGGAAGCGGGAAGAGGAAGACCTGATACCTTGGAAATAGAAGGTGGGTCCACGAAGTCGCCGAAAGTAAACTCTCTTCGAGCCACAATTCACCAACGCATGATGTGTCTCGAGCCAATCTATGCCCAAAATCACATCAAAGTCCTGAAGCGGCAATGCATAGAGCCTAGCCGACAAACTCCGCCCTTCCACCCACACGGGAACCTCATCGAAACAATACGGAGTGATCATAAAATCACCCGAAGGCAACTCCACTACCAAATCGCAGGACAACTGGGTCACCGGCTCCTCGATGCTCAGTGCGAAATCCTCCGAAATAAACGAATAAGACGCGCCGGAATCAAACAAAATCCGAGCCGCACAAATCAAAATCTGAACGGTACCTTCCACGAGCTACGACGCCACTGCCTCTGCCCTGGTCATGTGTGTGATCTGCCCTCGAGCTCTCTGCCTGCCTCCTACACTTGCTGACCTGGGTAGCGGCGGATACTGTCCCTGCTGCTGCTGCTGTGGCCTCTGCTGCTGGGGAATCTGCTGCTGCTGAGGAAATTACTGCTACTGCTACCTCTGAGTACAGTCACGCGCCATGTGCCCTAACTGGTCACACCAAAAACAGATAATCGGCGCCGTGCACTGCCTGCCCGGATGGAACTCCCTACACCGTGGACACGGCCCTCGTGATCCACCCACTGATCCCTGACGCTGAAACGGGACCGACTGCTGTACACTGCCCGATGAAGCCTACCCCTGACCATTGGACTTCTTCTTAGAGAAACCCTTCTTGAGAAACTTCTTAACCTTCGAGCTGAAAGACACGGATCCTGTCACTGACGCTGCCGGTGCCAGCGCTCCTAAACCACCCGACGCATGCTGGACGGAACCCTGCTGCTGGGTAGCCGATTGCTGGTTGCGACCTGACAAAGACTGCCCCTGGCTAATCGGTCCTCGAGTCCTCTACATATCCATCTCCAAAGAAGCCGCAACGCGAGACGCTGTCTCCAAATCGGTGGCAGCATTCACGATCAAATGGTGCCTCAGCTCCTGCCTCAAGCCCTGAACGAACTGTGCGGTCTTCACCATCTCACGCTCCATGATATGAGGTGCATACCAACCCAGTTCAACAAATCGGGCCCTGTACTGCAACACGGACATGTCGCCCTGAACCAGCTCCAAGAACTCACGCATCCGCTGCGTAGCAATGAACTCTGGACAGTACATACGCTCAAAGGCGCTGACGAAGTCGCCCCACGCAATCTGCTCAAGGGGACAAGACCGAAAAGACGTCTTCCACTCGGAAGACCACCACGCTCGAGCCGTACCCTGCAACTGATTATAGGCCAACATCACCCTGTCCTCTGTAGCACATCTCGCGGAACAGAACACCCGCTCCATCTCGTCGAGCCAATCACGAGCCACATTAGGGTCTGGCTGACCGCCATAGTAAGGGGGATGAAACTGCATGAAATCCCTCACTGCTCGGCCTGGCCCACCCCTGGTCGACGAGCCATCACCAGCCTCTCCTCCGAACTGCTGAGACATAAGCTGGTACATGCCACGGAAGAAATCCTCGACCCCTGGAACCCTTGCAGCATCCGCAGCCTCGGTGGCCGCCGGTGGTGCTCTGCTATGCTCCTCCTGCTGGATCTCCTGACCTCCAGCCGACTGCCCCTGCTGAGAGCGAGTCGCCCGCCTCAGCGTCATACTCGCACCTGAAACAAAAGACAGAAAACACGGAAACGGCAAGGTCAAGAAAAACACACAATGCCCGATGCCAGTGTCAACTGTACATTATCGCTGTGGACTAGTGGACCACCACAATTGCCTATGATTCCCGTATAATTCCACAACCGCGCTCTGATACCAGCTGTAACGACCCGAGAATCCGATTATCGGGAAGACCCGATAACCCGAGACTCGCACCGCCACCCACGAGTCCGAAGACTCGGAAGGGTTAGGAGGATGGTGTGAAAACTACAGAAGCATCACAAGTAATTGCAGATAATAAACAGTTATATAATTAAGCAGGAAATAAATTATCATTTTGCATGGTCCACAATATAACAAAAAAAGACAACAATAGTCCACAACTAGTACAGAGACAAGAAAAGAAAGTACAGCTACACGGGGCATACCCCGGCTCTGACCTCTGGCACTAACGCTGGGCACCCGAACCGCGTTGAGCCTCAGACGCACTCCCCTTAAGCCTCGCCTCACCTGAAATACGGTGAAAACACGCAGGGAATGAGTCTCGGAACAAGACTCAGTAGGGATCACTCGAACCCTACCTCGTAGACGGAGAAACCGCTATGCTAGTAGTAAGCGAGTACCTAAAAAGGGAAACCCTGCCATCTACAAAGCATCGGTCTCACGGCACGAAAGCCGACACACGTGCCTCGGCAAAACAACCGGAACTCAAAGACCAACACGGCAGAAACCCGAAGGTCGAAGTCGCGACGACTGACAGCGTGACACTCCCGACTCGATAGGAGTACCTCCCACTAGAAGCACAGTCGGTAGCGTCCCCTGACGACTTACACCGCACCGCAGGTGAACTGCCTGACGTGGTAGCGCCTACCAGGGGCACGGACACCGAACAAGTACCACAAACAAGTGACTAGCTGGGGTCACGCCCATCGATGTGGGTCCAACCGCCCCCAACCACGTGTGCACACACAAACCGCGCGTCCCTGGTCTGGTCCTCTGACTGGTTTTCCCCTTAGTCGGACTCTGGCTACAGATGTGGGGCCCGACGGAAACCAGTCTAAAAACCATCTCTAAGGGTCGGCCCGTACACCACTCCCTGGTGAGACCAGCACCGCGTACTGGGGGGTTACGACTAGTGGAGGGTCACTGCAGGAGTAGACTCTCAAGTCAACGGAAACCCACGTCCGCGCCCGATGGCGTACAGGGACCACCCCACGTACCGGCACCGTCGCACGACGACCACGGTCGGAACAGAAACGGGGTTGCAAACCTCCCGGGGCAACCCAGTGCCTGACGGTCTACCCTAGACGCGTCACAGGACTCTGACGGTCCAGGCGGGACCGTCACAGACACCTGACGGTCTAGGCTGGACCGTCACAGGACCCTGACGGTCCAACGCAGGCCGTCACACGCTCAGTGTAAAAATAAAGTGTAACGCACCTGCCCTGGTGCGTTACAGACTGTGACGCGCCCATGCAGGTGCGTCACAGGGAAACACAAAGGCAAGCAGTGACGTATGCCACTCGGAGCATCACAGCATGTGACGGTCCACACCTGGAGCGTCACACACATGTAACGGTCCAGCCCTGGAGCGTCACATTACCTGGGGGTCGAATAACCCTGACGCACCCACGCTGGGTCGTCACAAGGCTGTGACGCGCTAGCCCTGGTGCGTCACACGCCTTGACCCCCAACGGTCAAACCAATGGTCGGATGCCAACGGTCGGGATGCTCTGATAGCCCAACCCAGGCGCGTCACACGCCTGTGGCGGTCTATCGTAGGACCGTTACAGTCCCTGACCCCTAATTGGCTAAACAAGGGCTGTGACGCACCCACCTAGGCGCGTCACAGAGTGTGACGGTCACTGGAAGGACCGTCACACTCGCCCGACGGCGAAACGGCGGGAAAAGCCCAAAAAACCAACCACGCCCCCATGCCTCCTCCGGAGAGGGGGAAATAAATGGGGGAGACCCCTGGAGAGCCCTAGCATGATTCTAGGCTGCCAAAACGTGAAATCGCGGGCTAAATCCATAGATCGGGCGAGCTCTCCCCAAATCATGGAAAACCCCAAATCCGCTCAATCAAGCCCCTCTCGGCCTCCCCTCGGCCTATAAACCACGGAAATGAACGGCGGAGAGCTAGGGAACGTCACCCTACCTCGATGGAGCGAATGCTCCGCCGAATCGTTACCGAGATAGCGAAGAACGCTTTGAAAACTCTTGTCCCTTCACGGTTCCCCACAAGTTTTACACCGCCACGATCGGCTCACCGTCGCCCACGTCGTCTCGCCGTCGCCCCGCACCGTCTGCAGTCGGAAGGGGACGTCGCCGCGGCCGAACGAGAGAGAAGGGAGAGGGGGCGGTGGTCACGGTGGGGGGGAAGAGAAGGAAGAAGAAGAAGAAGAGGGTGAGGGGAGAGAGAGAAAAGTAAGATATTTATAGAAAATCTGAAAATTTTAGAAAATATCAAAAAATAGATAATTATGTTTCCGCGATCCTCGGAACGCACCGATAGCAACGGTACTACTCGTGCCCAAGTGAATGACCCGGTTCACCCGCAGCGAGGTTCCGAAGGAATTACCGAAACCCACACCTGAAATCAGAAAACACACGAGGAAAAAGCCGGGGAACGCTTCCGGACCTCCGAAACAACTCCGTATCGCGCCGATCCGAACACGAAAGATGTCCGAAACAAAATTTCGGACACAACGGAGCCGGACTCTCCGAGAAACCAGATCTGAGACCCATGAAGAAGGATCCGAAAGGTCCGGGATATTACATCAGGGGACGCTACCGACTGTGCTTCTAGTGGGAGGTACTTCTGTCGAGTCGGGAGTGATAGACTGTCAGTCTCTGTGACTTTGACCTTCGGATTTTGGTCGTGTCGACCATTGAGTTTTGGTTGTCTCGCCGTGACGCGTGTGTCGATTCTCGTGCCGTGAGACTAGTGCTAGTAGTTTTACCGAGGTTGCACGTTGTCGGTGTGGTGTCCGCAACCGGGTGGTCGGGGTTGCACCTTGGATAGTGTGTCCAGGTTGGTCGTGTCCTGGGAGACATGCCGCTACGGCGTGGTTGCCGTGTGTTTTTACTTCGGTAGGTGGTACTAGTGTGGTTCGGTAGCCTCGACTGTGAGATCGGGGTGTATTTTCTGGTACAGTAGGAGTAGTTGTAGTGCCGAGTTTCGACCGCCAACTGGATTTACTGTTCCTACAGTTACTGTTGCTCTCGTAGTTACAGCTTTCTGTGCCGCCGTTGTTTCCGGGTGGGATTCCGTGGGATCCCTACTGAGTCTCTGTTTTGGAGACTCATTCCCTACTTTTCAGGTGTGGCGGTTCTTCCTCGTGGTTCGGGGGTGCTGTTCGGGGGTTCTCGGTTACCAGCTCTCCGGGCCGAGTGTTCACTCGACATGTGGTACATTTTACTGCTTTAGACTGTACTTTCTGTTGGACTGGACTCTGTTGTAGGTGTAGTTATTTATTTATTTCTGTTAATTATTGAGTTATCCTACTTTATTTCTTATTTCTTTGTGCCTCCACACTCCTTTTAGCCCTTCCGAGCCCTCCCGGCTCAAGGGCAGCCGTTCGAGTCTCGGGTTATCGGGTCTCTCCCGATAATCGGATTCTCGGGTCGTTACAGCTGGTATCAGAGTGGTGGTTATGGATGTACATAGGAATTTGAAATATTACAGTGATCAGAGTCCATAAGGTCCAGTAGAGTCAACAGCTGGCTTAGGGTTTTGTGTTCGCTTTCTGCCTAATTTCTCGCTTGAGAGCTTGAGTGCGCGGCATTGGCGTTGTGAAGGTGGTTGCTGTCCGCGGCTTTCGTGCCAGCATGGGGTCTAAGGATCGAGGTCGAGAGCCTTCTCTCTCATCAGTGGTGGCCCTGGTTGTGCTGCGTTGGGCATAGGTTGCTGGCAGGCGTGAACTCACGGTGCTGCGTTCGAGGAATCTGCAGCGTGGTCAGGTGGCTAGAGAGTATTGTTCGTGGTTAAGTGGCCGTGAGCGAGCTTCAAGGGAGCTGCTGTCGATTTTGGCCACTCCAGCTTGAGGTTTGTCCAGCTCCTGAGGTGTTCTAATCGAGAAATGTGCTCGGGTGAGCGAAATATCTTCTCGGTGAGCTGCTGTTTTGTCGAGCCTGATGTTCTTGTCGTGCTCTGTGACGTCAGAAATAACGTGTCGGTCCCGATTGTTCTGCGGATTTCGTGGCAGGATTTGACAGTGATGTCCCGGTAAGTCTTTGCTCCTACGCTTCTATTAGTGTATGGGTTATGTTCGCCCTGTGGTGAGGACACCCGAGCAGTTGAGCGGCGCGACACGCCGAGCCACCGGTACCGCACACGGAGCACGACTCGAGCCACCTCAGCATCCATCTGGCTCGGAGACAGCCTGGAGACGCCCCCTTGAGTCTCGGCATTTATCATATTTAGTTAGACTTTATTTGTGTGATGTGTGTTTATTTCATTTTATTCGGTATGTAATTTTGATTGTAAGAGGGGTTTATTTGTAAAATGGGACCCCCGGGTCCCACGGGCCCACAGACCCCCTCCCATTGGTCCACCTCAGCTCATGGGCCCCATGTGGGGTCAGTCAACATGTCAAATGGAGGCATCTAGAAGTTTGAATGGTAAAAGACACATGGGAGACAAGTGGACTTCAAAGTCCAAGGTGGCTACCAAACATGCCCCCCTTGCCATTTTAGTCAATAGGCCGCCCCCCTTATTTTTTTATTGTAATTTTTGTGTGTGTGTCACACTCAATCCAGGCCACCCATTCCCATCCCCTAGATCCAACGGTGGACAATGGATTTGAGATGTAACACATAAATACTTGTAATTTCTCATTTTAGACAATGAATGCCATTTGAACTTAGAAAATTACTTGAGCAAAGGCCTAGGCCGCCCCTCTCTCCCCCTTGGAGCTGTGAAGGCTTCCCTCTGGAGGTGTGACTCCTCCCCTTATCATTCTGGTCGCCGCCGCCACGAGCCGCCATCGCATCACCGCCGAGATCGTCGGAGTTCTGCCTTCATCCGACCACAGCAGCTTTCACGAATTCTCTGTGTCAGCCACGAGCTCAGATCGACCTGGAGATTTTAGGGGATGCTCCAGAGGTGTCAAGCACATCCCCAAAATTTTGGTTGGTCATAAAGATCCCATTTGATATTTTTTTATTTTCATCCAACCTTAATTTTTAGATCTGTCTACTTGCTGTTTCAATTTCCACCCACCCTGTGTTTCCCCTGTTCGGACCTCTTTCCGATTTTTGTTAGAGCTCCTAATTTTACTGGGAGTTCTGTCCATCAACCCCACCGTCCCTAAATTTTCTTGAATTTTTGTGAGGCCATCGCATATTTTAAAAAAATTGATCTCTGAGATAGCTACAGTGCTGTCCACCTGTTCCCAGATCCGACCACCCTCCAGTAAACAAATCCTAACACATCACAGCCACCTCCAATCAGTCCACAAAAAATATCTCCGTTCTCTTTGTTCAAAATCTCACAAGTTTTATGAAGAACACAGGAGCTGAATCAGCCATCTTTCTCGCGGTCAAAGGTAGTCTTCAGACAACTCACATGTAGATCTGAGATTTCGGTTACTGTACAACAAGGACTTGTAAATTCAATAAAGTTCTGATCCGACCACATCCAGCAGATCTTTCTGACTCCAGATTGAATAATTTGAAGAGAGCTTTCCAAGGATAGCTCATGCATCCCGATCCGACATTGGGATTGATCGCAGAGGCCGTTTTCGCCGGAGCGCGCGCCGGAAGACATCAACCAAAATCCATGGGAAGTTAGTTCCAGAATTGGGAATCGGGGCCGATCGACCCTCGATCGGTGTTCCCGGCCGACCGAAATCCGTGGAGGCGCGCCACCAGGGGTCCCCATCACAGTGGGTCTCACCCCCACAGATCCGGAGGACAGCGCCGTCCTCGGGGCCCATGGGTCCGTAAAACCCGCCACTCGGAAAGCATGAAAACGCGGAGTTCGGCATCGCCGGGCGACATCAAGATGCTGCCCGTCAACCTGATTTACGCGATTCCCGGACCCCACATGTGACCTTTTACCTCCCTGCGTGGAGTGGGTCGACTTAGTGTATTGATGTAATCATTGTTAACCGGGAGTCCGTAATTCGGTCGGGGTTGTCTTCGCCACGCCGGGTGCGTGGAGGTAATGGTCCGAACTTCTTGACGTTCATTTGCTTAGCTAGTATATGGTCTTTGCCGCTGTCGAGAGCGATAGGTAATAGCCCGTGTGTTCATGTCACCGCTGTGAGTGTGAGAGTGACCCGTCCCGCGACTCGATCCGAGTCCGAAAGTGAGTCTGACTACCTTGAACTCTGCCGGTTCTTCAATCGCGCACGATCCGCATTTCCCTCGCTTGGGACGACGAGTGAGCTTGCGTTCTGTTAGCGACGTATATCCCATAGGAGCTCTTCGTGTCGGGCCTAATGTCTCTCCCATCATGTGTTGCTGGTCGTGTCCGCGTCTAGAGTCCGAGGTCCATACCACGTAGAGTCGGTCCCCGTGTCCGTCCCGCATCAGTTTGGTATCAGAGCGAGTCGAGTCTAGGGTAGTCATTGCATATGTCTTGCATGCATCATGGTCTAAGTCGAGTCTAGGACCATCATTACTTTCAAAATCAAAAAAAAAAAGAGTGTTTTAAAATAGCATTTCATCCCGATAATTCAGTATCTTAAACGGTGTTGTCCGAACGTTAGGCTACGCCTATCGGGAGGTCGCACACTTGCGGGAGTAATCTTCGGATCGATTAACTCCGCCCCGTACCGAATATTGGTTTAGGTCTAAGTGCATCATTGAGTGAGTGTTTGCATTAGTCGGTGTCTTCTAGGTCGTGTGTCAGTTGCATGCCCACCCGTCGAGGTACCCAATACTCGCCGCCACCACCTATGGCGGATTCCCGGACCCGTAGCTCCGATGAGTCCTCGACGGTCGAGATGTTCTGAGTCATCATGGATCATCTTGACATGCGTATGGATGGTCTTAGTACGCGTATGGATGGCATAGGAACGCGTCTAGAAGGGCGAATAAAAGCCCTCGAGGATCGGGCCGAGAGTTCAGATCAGTCCATCCAGGGCTTAGTTGGGAGGATCGCTGTCCTAGAGAGGGGCCCAGTAGCGGCGCAACCCGTGCCGACGAACGGCCAACAAGAGCCGGTGCAGCAACCCGCTGTGCAAAGGGCTCAGGTGGAGGATGTCGGGAGGCAACATGCGCCTATAGTGGATGATTATGCTTCCGACAATGATTAGGGGGTAACGGTCGTCGTCATCAACGACGGAATCGTGATGACGAGGATGACGACCGCATTCTTAGGGGTGTGCGTGCGGACCCTCCCACTTCTAGCGGGTCCTTGACCCTAGGGTGTATCTAGATTGGGAGGCCGGCATGGACCGGTACTTCGAGTGGTTTGAGATGACGGACCACCGAAGAGTCCGATACGCGAAGATGAAGCTGCAAGGGCAGGCCCAAACTTATTGGATCAATGTGGAGAGCCTGCTCAATCAGCGACGTCAACCCCAAATCGGTACTTGGGATGATATGAAAATCAAATTGAGGGAGAAATACCTTCTCGCCTCATATCCCCAACGTCTTATAGACAAGTGGCAAAGCATCTCCCAAGGGAACCGATCCGTGACCGAGTACACCACCGAGTTCGATGAGTATTACTTACGGTGTGGGGTCACGGAGGAGAGCACCATGACTATATCCCACTTTCGAAGAGGTTTGCGGCCCAATTATCAATATGAACTCTTTCACCGCAATGCAACCACTTTGGAGCAAGCATATCAGATCGCTCTCGAATTGGAGCAGTTCGAGGCCGAGTTCAAGTCACCCCATCGGTTGGGCTCCTTTCCCTTTCGTAGTGTCAAGCCCCGTGGCTCATCTGGCACGTATCCGAAGGCCCCCATGACTCGACCTCAGGAGCCCGCTCGCCCCGAGCCCTTTGCTCCTAGGCCTCGTCCTCCACCCCCGAGGGACCTTCCTCGTCCCCAGCATCCTACGGCCCCACCCACAGCCCGTCCACCGGCACCCGCACCTCCTGCACGTCCTTTGTTGCCTACACCTCCTATCCGTTTGGAGGATAAAGGTAAAGGACCTATGATTGGGGAGCCTAGTGGATCACGGCAGCAGTGTTATCGCTGCAATGGGTTTGACCATTTCACCAACCAGTGTCCCACCCGCCCATCTCTTCACATTGGGGACACACAGGCCGAGGATACCACCCCTACGGGCCTCGAGTTAGTCAGCTATGAGGCAGATGAAGAGCTAGCTGACGAGTACTATGAGATGGGAGGTGAGGCCCAGGATGCCCAGCATTCGGACGATACCCACGTGGGGGTCGTCAGATGTATCCTCACCCAGCCACAGGTCAGTGATGACTGGCGTCGGACTACTATCCTTCATGTATTCTGTAGGCTGGGAAAGTAAATTTGCAAGGTGGTCACCGATAGCGGGAGTTGTATCAATGCAATATCCACGAACACTGTTGCCCATCTTGATCTCACACCCGTAGACCATCCTTGTCCCTATCAGGTATCATGGGTGGATACCACTTCCATTTCGGTCAGGCTGCGGTGCTTGGTCCCGCTGCAGCTCCACTCCTACAGTGACGAGATCTGGTGTGATGTTCTCCCCATGGAAGTGGGTACTATCATTCTTGGTAGGCCGTGGTTATTTGACCGGGATGCCACGCTCCATGGCCGGTCGAACACCTGTACCTTCGACCACGCTGGCCAGCGGGTCACCCTCCAACCCGGTTGGCCCAGGAGCCCATCAGTCAGGGGTCCTACTGGCCCTAGTACTCCGAAGCCTTCCGTTCCCGGGCCTAGTACCCCATCCCCAGCTCGGGCTATGACCGTTACCTCTGGCCCAAGATAGCCCTCGACGAGGAGATTGATGATGATTAGCTCTCGGGAAATGGAGCAGGAGCTTAGTCAGGGCTGTCCCGTGTTTGCCATTACGGTCCGAGAGGTGGAGCGGGACTCCGAGGGTGAGCTCCCACCCGAGGTTGTTCCCATTCTGCAGGAGTATGCTGATGTCTTTCCCGATGAGCTTCCCGAGTGACTCCCACCTATGCGGGATATTCAGCATGCCATCAACCTTGTTCCGGGCTCTTCTTTACCCAACCTTCCTCATTATCGCATGAGTCCCACGGAGCATGCCGAGCTTAAACGGTAGGTCGATGAGTTAGTGGAGAGACGGTCTGTTCGGGACAGCATGAGTCCATGTGCTATACCCGCATTACTCACCCCGAAGAAGGATGGCACGTGGAGAATGTGCATTGATAGTCGTGTCATCAACAAAATCACCGTGAAGTACATGTTCCCTATTCCCCACCTTGATGACATGCTGGACATGATGGCATGTGCCACTATCTTTTCGAAGATCGATCTTAAGAGTGACTACCATCAGGTGAGGATTAGGCCAGGTGATGAGTGGAAGACCGCATTTAAGACCAAGGACGGTCTATATGAGTGGTTGGTCATGCCTTTTGGGTTCACCAATGCCCCTAGCACTTTCATGCGGCTCATGACTCAGGCCCTTCGACCTTTCATTGGAGTCTTTGTAGTGGTGTATTTTGATGATATCCTTATCTATAGCCGCACCACAGGGGACCACTTAGACCACCTTCGGCAGGTCTGTCTATTTCTTCGGCGAGAGCAGCTGTTTGCGAACCCACAGAAGTGTGCCTTCATGACACCTCAGCTTATCTTCTTGGGTTTCATTGTGTCTAGTACGGGGGTCTCCATCGATCCGGAGAAGGTCCGGGCCATTGTTGAGTGGTCGGAACCCCGTACCATTCATGATGTCCGCAGCTTTCATGGTCTTGCGACGTTCTATCATCGCTTCATCCGCGGATTTAGCTCCGTGACCGCCCCGATCACGGATTGTATCCAAAAAGGCACGTTTGTATGGATGAAGGCCGCATCTTCCGCCTTCAAGGACATCAAGGCGCGCATGACCCAGACGCCTATCCTTCGATTGCCTGACTTCTCGAAGGTGTTTGAAGTCTCTTGTGATGCGTCGGGTGTTGGGATAGGAGGAGTTTTAAGTCAGGAGTCCCACCCGATCGCATATTTCAGCGAGAAGCTGAATGACGCGAAACTGCGATATTCCACATATGATAAAGAATTCTACGCAGTTGTTCAGCCTCTTAGGCATTGGAGGCACTATCTTTTACATCAGGAGTTTGTCCTATACTCCGATCACGAGGCATTGAGGTACCTCCATTCCCAAAAGAAGCTTAACTCGCGTCACAGTCGTTGGGTCGAGTATCTCCAACAGTTCACCTTTGTGCTTAAACATAAGGCTGGAGTGGAGAACAAGGTGGCTGATGCCTTGAGTCGGCGAGCATGTTTGCTTACTACCATGAGTGCCGAGGTCATAGGGTTAGAGAAGATGAAGGAGGCCTATGTTGATTGTCCTGACTTCAGTCAGATTTTTACCACTCTCCAAGCCGGACCCTCGAGAGACCTTGATGAGTATGTGCTTCAGGAGGGTTACCTCTTTCGAGGTAGCAGGCTATGTGTTCCCCGAACTTCGGTTCGAGATTTCTTAGTGTGGGAACTACATGCGGGAGGTCTAGCTGGCCACTTTGGTCGGAACAAGACTATTGAGGCAGTGGAGCATCGATTTTATTGGCCGAGCTTGAAACACGATGTTGCTAACATCGTGGCTCAGTGCCGTACCTATGCTACGGTCAAGATGAAGAAGCAAAGCTCCGGCCTTTATACGCCTCTTCCCGTGTCTGATGTCCTGTGGCAGGATGTTAGCATGGACTTTGTTTTGGGATTGCCACGTACCTCCAGAAAGCATGATTCGGTCTATGTGGTGGTTGACCGTTTCTCGAAGATGGCCCTCTTTATTCCTTGCTCGAAGACTTCGGATGCTTCGAGGGTAGCCCGCCTTTTCCTTACGCATGTGGTGTGCAAGTTCGGGTTGTCTCGCACGATAGTGTCTGACCGTGATGTTAGATTCACTTCCTACTTTTGGAAGACACTATGGCATATGATGGGTACGCACCTCCAGTTTTTCACTGCATATCATCCCCAGACAGATGGTCAGACCGAGGTGGTCAATAGGAGTCTGGGAGACCTTTTGAGGTGTCTTGTTAGGGACCGCATTGGGGATTGGGATCTCATTCTACCCATGGCCGAGTTTGCATATAATGATTCGGTGAATAGGTCTACCGGCGTGAGTCCATTTCAGATTGTCACAGGTCGTAGGCCTAGGAAACCCGTTGACCTTATCCCCATGCCTATCCATGCTAGAGTGTCGGAGTCGGCCGAGTCGTTTGCTAGGCATGTTAGGAGTTTGCATGACGACATCCGTCGTCACATTGAGGCCAGCAATGCACGTTACAAGGAGTTAGCCGATGCCCACCGACACCACCGAGAGTTCCAAGAGGGCGAATATGTCATGATCAGGGTAAGACCTGAACAGTTTCCCTCTGGAACCATTAAGAAGTTGTAAGCTCGCGGAGCTGGTCCATTCAGAGTGTTGAAACGCGTTGGATCCAATGCGTACGTTGTGGACTTGCCCGAGGAATACGGTATAAGCTCTACTTTCAATTTATCGGATCTAGTTGCATATAGGGACCCAGCGGTGATCCCTAGTGAGCCTTTCGAGCCATCTCCTCCCCTTGTGAGTGACCTCACACCTGAGTGTCCACCTCCAGCCCCGTTATCACGGCAGCGTGAGCTTATAGATCATATACTGGATGAGCAGGTGACAGTTACCAGGAGTGGATCCTACCCGCGCTATCTAGTGCGATGGAGAGGACGGCTCGCTATCGAGGACACATGGATCACGCATGGCGAGTTACAGCGGATCGATCCGGACCTTCTGGAGCGATACAGGAGCGATGCAGACCCTTACTCGACAGGGTCGAGTTTCTCCCACCCGGGGAGAATTGGTGAGGACACCCGAGCAATTGAGCGGCGCGACAAGCCGAGCCACCGGTACCGCACACGGAGCACGACTCGAGCCACCTCAGCATCCATCTGGCTCGGAGACAGCCTGGAGACGCCCCCTTGAGTCCCGGCATTTATCATATTTAGTTAGACTTTATTTATGTGATGTGTGTTTATTTCATTTTATTCGGTATGTAATTTTGATTGTAAGAGGGGTTTATTTGTAAAATAGGACCCCCGGGTCCCACGGGCCCACAGACCCCCTCCCATTGGTCCACCTCAGCTCATGGGCCCCATGTGGGGTCAGTCAACATGTCAAATGGAGGCATCTAGAAGTTTGAATGGTAAAAGGCACATGGGAGACAAGTGGACTTCAAAGTCCAAGGTGGCTACCAAACATGTCCCCCTTGCCATTCTAGTCAATAAGCCGCCCCCCCCCCCCTGATTTTTTTTATTGTAATTTTTGTGTGTGTGTCACACTCAATCCAGGCCACCCATTCCCATCCCCTAGATCCAACGGTGGACAATGGATTTGAGATGTAACACATAAATACTTGTAATTTCCCATTTTGGAGAGTGAATGCCATTTGAACTTGGAAAATTACTTGAGCAAAGGCCTAGGCCGCTCCTCTCTCCCCCTTGGAGCTGTGAAGGCTTCCCTCTGGAGGTGTGACTCCTCCCCTTATCATTCCGGTCGCCGCCGCCGCCGCCACGAGCCGCCATCGCATCACCGCCGAGATCGCTGGAGTTCTGCCTTCATCCGACCACAACAGCTTCCACGAATTCTATGTGTCAGCCACGAGCTCAGATCGACCTGGGGATTTTAGGGGATGCTCCAGAGGTGTCAAGCGCGTCCCCAAAATTTTGGTTGGTCATAAAGATCCCATTTGATATTTTTTTATTTTTGTCCAACTTTAATTTCCAGATCTGTCTGCTTGCTGTTTCAATTTTCACCCGCCTTGTGTTTCCCCTGTTCGGACCTCTTTCCGATTTTTGTCAGAGCTCCCAATTTTATTGGGCGTTCTGTCCATCAACCCCACCGTCCCCAAATTTTCTTTAATGTTTGTGAGGCCATCCCATATTTTTCAAAAATCAATCTCAGAGATAGCTACAGTGCTGTCCACCTGTTCCTAGATCCGACCACCCTCCAGTAAACAAATCATAACAAATCACAGTCACCTCTAAACAGTCCACAAAAAATATCTCCGTTCTCCTTGTTCAAAATCCCACAAGTTTGATGAAGAGCTCAGGAGCTGAATCGGTCATATTTCTCGCGGTCAAAGGCAGTCTTCAGACAACTCACCTGTAGATCTGAGATTTCGGTTACTGTACAACAGGGACTTGTAAATTTAATAAAGTTCTAATTCGATCAGATCTGGCAGATCTTTCTAGCTCTAGATTGAAACATTTGAGGAGAGCTTTCCAACGATAGCTCATGCGTCCCGATCCGACGTCGGGATTGATCGCAGCGGCCATTTTCGCCGGAGCGCGCGCCGGAAGACAGCAACCAAAATCCGAGGGAAGTTAGTTCCAGAATTGGGAATCGGGGCCGATCGACCCCCGATCGGTGTTCCCGGCCGACCGCCGTCCGTGGAGGCGCGCCACCAGGGATCCCCATCACAGTGGGTCTCACCCCCACAGATCCGGAGGACAGCGCCGTCCGCGGGCCCCACGGGTCCGTAAAACTCGCCACTCGGAAAGCACGAAAACGCGGAGTTCGGCATCGCCGGGCGACATCAAGATGCTGCCCGTCAACCCGATTTGCGCTATTCCCGGACCCCACATGTGACCTTTTACCTCCCTACGTGGAGTGGGTCGACTTAGTGTATTGATGTAATCATTGTTAACCGGGAGTCCGTAATTCAGCCGGGGTTGTCTTCGCCACGCCGGGTGCGTGGAGGTAATGGTCCGAACTTCTTGACGTTCATTTGCTTAGCTAGTATATGGTCTTTACCGCTATCGAGAGCGATAGGTACTAGCCCGTGTGTTCATGTCACCGCTGTGAGTGTGAGAGTGACCCGTCCCGCGACTCGATCCGAGTCCGGAAGTGAGTCTGACTACTTTGAACTCTGCCGGTTCTTCAACCGCGCACGATCTGCGTTTCCCTCGCTTGGGACGATGAGTGAGGTTGCGTTCTGTTAGCGACGTATAGCCCATAGGAGCTCTCCATGTCGGGCCTAATGTCTCTCCCATCATGTGTTGCTGGTCGAGTCCGTGTCTAGAGTCCGAGGTCCATACCACGTAGAGTCGGTCCCCGTGTCCGTCCCGCATCACCCTAGAGTTGGCTTGAGATGTGAAGGCTCCACGGTGAGTTCGGGACTCGAGGATGAGCGTCGATGGTTATCGTTATGGCTCGTGTTGCGGCTCTTGGAGCGGTGCGCTGTAGTTCGAGGAATTGCAGTGGTGGTGCACCGAGAGATGCTATGATTGTGATTCGATGTGACACTCGCCGAGTGTGTCGGAGGCGCTGACCTGATGGAATTGATGGTTTTCCTTGGTGCTAGATGGTGCTGTTTCCAGTGTGCGTGATATTTGGGGTCAGGTCGAGCGTGGAGTTCTTCCATTGGTCGGAAGTGCGTTTGGTTTCTCCTTTAGTTGGGGAGATTGTGGTTGGTTAAGGTTCGTCGTCATGTATTGTGTGCCCGAATTGGTTGGCCTTATGTGCCATGAAGTCTACGCGAGACGTGCTCCTTGTCTTGACAAGGAGATTGCCTGTGAGAAGTTGTGCCCATTCCCTTGTGATGTGAGACGTGTTGCTGTCGTGCTGGTGCTTGTGGCATTTGTGATTTATGGCACTGGTAGTTGGTGTCCCCGGGAGAAATATGTTGGCTCGTGTGCAGCATGAGTACCCTGTTTCTGTGTTAGAGACCGTGCTGGGAGAAGTGATCTCTGACAGATTGTGGGACCGGTTGGTTGTCGAGAGTGGCTTGCGGGTTGGCCGAGTGACCGACCGTGGTAAGTTGTGCTTTGCTTGGGAACCCATGTCCGCTGGTCGTGTCATTATCGACAAGGTTGCTGTGGTTTCGGTGGTGTGATAAGAGCGGGAACTGAGTTCGCAGGCATCCTTTGAGGTTGTCTTGAGTTGAGTTCGATTTGAAGGGCGGTGCCTGTGTGCGAGGGTCTCCGTTGAGATGTTGTCGTTGGTGTGGTGGTCCTTGGTCTGTGACCAGCAAGGGAGGATTCCCGGTAAGTCTGCATCGAGTGCCGTGGGGGCCGTGGGGAGATCCTTATCTCGTGGTTCTGCCGTGCTCCGCTGAGTGGGAAGTGTTGGCAGGAGGTTCGAGATTGGTTTCCGTGTTCGAGCGAGATCTGGCTCGAGCCGCAATGTCGGTCTGTGGAGTGTCAGCGGATGGCCTGTCGCGATTGGATCGTGCCTACTGTGCCGGTGGAGGTTTCCCGTTGACGAGTGTATGGCGGCCCATGCGTGGTCTTCCCCAGTCAGGCGTTGCTGTTGGCGGTTGTGGCTCTTGTTCGGCGCTGAGCCATTGTGGTGGTTGCGGTCTGCTAAGGTAACCGCGTCTGCTGGTGGGAGCTTGGTTTTGGTTGTTCCCTTGTGTCGGGCGTGAGACCAGTCGGTGGGTTTGTGAACCTGGCGTCTGGACCGTGGGTTGCATTGGCAGCTGTTTCTCGTGTCGGGGACTGTGTCTCCCCGATGGTGGTGCTGATGGCTGCGGTGCCGTGTTTCGTTGTGCTGTGACTGAGGTGACGCTGGAATGTGTCCTTTGTGAGTGCCTGCTCTGATGGCCGGTGTGCTCGATGCGTAGAGCGAGGTGTTGTTCGTGTTTATAGTCTGGCTGTGGTCCTCAGGTCTGGAGCTTTCGTGTGAACTGTGGCTTTCTGCGCTGGGGTTCTGACAGCGTTGTCAGTGTGTTACGGTGTTCTTCCCCTGCTCCTGTGCTCGTCCTGAATTTCGAGGATGAAATTCCTTTAAGGGGGGAGGGCTGTAATGTCCTGGATTTATCGGATCCTTCTTCTCGGGTCCCGGATATGTGTTTCCAGTGTATCTAGCTCCGTTGTGTATGAAGTGATGTTTCGGACATCTTTCGTGTTCGGATCGGCGCGATCCGGAGCTATTTCGGAGGCCAGAGTGCGTTCCGCGGCCTTTTCACGTGTGTTTTCTGATTCCCGGTGTGTGTTTTGGTAATTCCTTCGGAACCTCGTTGCGGGTGAAATAGGTCATTCACCTAGGCGAGAGTGGTACCATTGCGATTGGTACGTTCCGAGGATCGCGGAAACCTGATTTTCTATTTTTTGATATTTTTCAGAATTTCTGGATTTTCCCTATATAAACCCTTTCTCTCTCTCCCCTCTCATTTCTCACCATCTCCCTCTCTCTTCTCTCATGCTCTCTTTCTCCCGTCTCTTCTCCGGCGGCCGATGGAGCGAGGTGGGGGCGAGGTGGAGGCGGCGGGAGCGAGGACGCGGGCGAGGATGAGCGAGGATCGAGGCGGTTGCGGGCGCGATCCCTTGGTGGATTCTGAGATGGTGTCGTTCGTGTTCCGGGAGATTTTCAGCGTGGATTAGTCGCTTCAGCGCGCGGTTTATTCGGTGGAGGTAGGGTGACGGAACACTACTCCGTCTTGCCCGTTTTCCCTGCCATTGCACGTCGTTCGGCGTGGAAACAGCTGAGTTTGGGTCCGTTCTAGCGAAACCGTGGTTTTGTAGGTTTCGTAGGGTCGGTTGGGAAACAACGACGGTTTCCAGATCAGTTATGGTCAACGGATTCCTTGGGGGGAGAGCATTCTTTTCCCCCTAATTTCGTCTCGATTGGTGGTCCCGTTGGACCGGTAGGACTTCGAGAAGCTCAAAAACCCTTTTTGAGTATGTTCGATAGAATCGCTCGTTTCTCGCGATTCGTGTGACGTTTTCACTCCGGTCGGAGTCCTTGTGATTGCCCGGGTGGTTGTGGCTCTATCCCCTTCATTTCGACACCAACGGGGCGCGGAAAGGCCACGATCGGGCGACCCCCTGGGTGTGCCCGCCGTGATGGTTGGGCGGTCGAACCAGGGCCCGTCCATGGTATGGGCGGTTGGCTTTGGTCCGTTTTTCTTGTTCTGGTTCTGGGGTTGTGCGGTCGGACGATAGACCACACATGTGATGTGCGGCCAGGAGAGGTCCGCATGTCCCCCCATGGGTGACTGGTCCCCAGCCGTCTGTCTCTCTGTGGGCTTGTGCGGCCAGGCGCTGACCGCATGCCCCAGTTGACCCTTGGTCAACGATTTTGTGTCAGTCGGGTTGTGCAATTTGGTTAAAACTGTTTTGAACAACACTGGAGTAGGTCGGTTGGGTTGTGCAGGCGACCCTTAGCCGCACATCCCCTTGGGCGGTTCGGCCCTAACCACCTATCCTCCATTTGGGTTAGTCCGATTAGTGCATTATGCGGCTTCTTCCTGGCCGCATGTCTCTTGAGCGGCTCTTCCCCAGCCACACGTCCCTTGAGCGGCCCAGGATGAACCGCCCATGTGCCAGTCTAACCCGGTGTTTCTGTTTTTGACCGATTCGAGTCCCGGGGTGTGGTTCTCGATCCACGTGCCGACCCGTGGCCTGACTGATGCTGTGCACTTCGTCAGGGCCAGGTGTCGTGGTACGGTGTGGTCTCGGGGTGTAGCGTTCTCGACTCGTGTCACCGTGTGTTGGCGTGCGTGCGGTGAGAGTCCCCGTGTGTCGTCGGTTTCTCCGAAAAGTGATTCCCGAGTGGGTCCTGTGTGAGGCCTTGGGCTGCGAGCCCAGTTGTCCAGTCTGGGGCTAGAGGCTTCCCGATTCTCCCTGAGTTGGGATGCATCTTGGTGGTGTGCGAGCTACCTTGGGAATCGTGCTTCTGTGCTTTCCGCGTGGACCGTGTGTGTGGCCTTAGTCCCATAAGTTCCCTTCCCGAGGGAATCGTCTCGGCGGCTCGTGAGTTGCATTGGTACTCGTGCTACCGTGGTTTTAGACCTAGAGATTGGACTAGATTGACGGCCTTGTGCTGTTGCGTACGACGGTCTTGACCCCGAGTCTTATGACTCAAGGATGTTTTGGGTGTAGTGCGTCTAGAGGACTGTCCAGAGTCCAGTGGCTTAGCGTCACTTGGGTTTTCTCGACTCTCGCACAGGGTGTGTGCGTGGCCGTGGACTGTGAGTCCCGTTTCCTCACTGACTGTGGTCACCGTGCGACGGTGCCGGTACGTGGGATGGTCCCCGAACGTCGTCGGGTTCAGACGTTATTTTCCGTTGACTTGAGAGTCTACTCCGTGGTGACCCTCCACTAGTCGTAGCATGCTTACACGTGTGTGGTCCCACCAGGGAGTGGTGGAGAGGCTACCCTTAGAGACGGTTTATGGACCGATTTCTGTCGGGCCTCACGTCTTGCAGCCAGAGTCTGGCTTGTTGACACCCATTTTTTATCGATAAGTTGAGTCGTTCTTCTAACTCCCATTTGTTGATGCCTCGAGTTGTCCATCGCTCGTTGGGGCTGTTTTCAAGCATGTTTTGGGCCAATTTTATGGGTTGCCTCCCTTCTTGGTTAGGTCCAAGTTGATTCAGGGCTTAACGGGCCTTGGTTTTAGTTGATTGAGCTTTTCTTTGAGTTTCAAGCGCCCATGTGCATGTACGGTTCCTCCTTGGCCGCTCAATCGATGTGCGGTTGCATGTGGACCGTTCATATATTATTGGAGTATTTTGGTTGATTTTCTGAATTTCCACCGATAAGCTTTTATGCGGCCCTCTCCTAGCCGTTCAACTTGATGGACGGACGGATAGTAGCCGCTCATCTCTCCAGAGTCCTAACGTCGCTGGCTTTCAAATAATTATCTAATTATCTTATCTATTTTTTATTTTCCACCGACAAGGATAGAACGGTTTGTCTTTGGCCGCTCTACCTGTGAACGGTCTCAACTGAGCCGTTCATATGTGAGAGTCCAACGGCGAACGTTTTTGTCAGTTCGATGGATAATTTGAATTATTTATGAATTATTTTGAATTTACACCGATAGGGTTGGACGGCCAGTACATGACCTCCCATCCAGTTGAGCGGTCTATCGTAAGACCGTTCATCCCCTCGATTGATGAATTTCAACAGATTTTATCCTTTTTATCCGTGATTTTATCCCCAACTTCTCCCATCATTTTCTCCGCGGATAATCAACCATTTTTAATGCCATTTCGACTGGATGAAAGATAATCTAATTATCTACGATTTTTCATTGATTATCTTGACCTAAAAATATCTCTAAACCCTAATTTCGGGGCTGGCTTTCTAAGCTCTATAAATAGACCCTAAAGGCCGGGCTTGAAAGAGGGGGAGATTTTTGGTCGACGGCGAAGCCCTGCCGCATTCTTGAGCGACCTAGCACCAAGGAGGGAGACTTTTCACGTCCATACAAGCCTCCGGTTCAGGGAGTGGTCCAGTTTTGAGTCTTTTGTGTTTGGTTGGTTTTGTCCTTTTTTTTCATTGCATGCATTACTCTCTCCACGTTCCTCTTCATTTTCATTACCATGCACACACCCACCCACGTTTTTGACACCATAGGGGTTTAAAATTCCCCAGGTATCCCCCTTTCCACTTATTAATGTTCATTTATTACTATTTTGGCATATACTACACCATTCAGTTCTAATCTAGGTTGTTTCTTTGTGTCTTTACGTTATTTTCGCAGGTTAGCAATTCCTAGCACGAGGCCCATCCCCTCTGGCTGGCCGGAGAGGGTGGAGGTTGGACCCCTTTTGTGGCTTCTATCTTGATGGTCTTGTGCGGCTCTTCCAGGACCGTTCGATCGTATGTGCGGTGGATCTTCAACCGCTCTTCATCGTCCTACGGTCGTGTTTAAACCGTCCATCAGTTGGTAGTTCCACGTGCGTCCCCGCAGCACTGAAGAGCGGTCTATCGTAAGACCGTGCATCCTGTAGGCGGTTCTCCCTGAACCGTTCATCCCCTGCAGTGCTGATTTTGAGGCGAGTGTCTTCCTCTTTCCAAGGCGCGGCGTGTTCATCGCGTGCGGCGTCTTGGTGGCGATCACGGTTCTTTACTCTATCATGTTCTCCTTCTACTGTCCTATTTTATTTCACATATTGACTTATTAGAAGGAGGATAGAGATTTTTCAAGCCGGTATTGAAAAGAAGATAAATAGAGTAGAAACATAAATATATCAACCTTGTCTCCCGACCCTGTTGGGGATTCCTGGTGCTCGTTCCCCAACCTTGTCGGGTGTTTTTTCTGATCCTTCCCCGACTTCGTCGGGTGGTTTCCATTTCTTTTCCCTAACCTTGTCGGTTGTTCATACATTTTCTTCCCCGCCTCTGTCGGGTGATCGCTATTTGTTTCCTCCGACCACGTGTGATGATCTTTTTCTTTCTCCCTTATCTTCACAGTTATCTTTCCGCCGTCTTTCTATTCTTTCTGTCTCACCCTTTCGTGGTTCTCACCCTTTTTCTTGCTGTTTTCGAGACTTTAGCCCGCCTTGATCTTAGTTAATCACTTGATTATTCTATATCTGGTTCCTTGTTATCAGGGCCTCAGTGCCTTAACGAGGGAGTTTTAGCCCTCGTCTCTCTTCCTTTTTATCCCTTCTTCGTCCAGTATGATGTCTGTCACTCCTCTATGTCGAGGAATCCAATCCTTTGCTCTCCTTTCATCCTTTATCCTGACAAGCAAGGAATACAAAGTTCGCGCTCCTCAAAGCTCGATGATCGAGATCGCTTCAGGAGGCCGATTTCCACGCCTTGGATCTGCAAAGGTATCTTTGATTTTGTGCCAGAACATGTAATCATTGCTATTACTCTGTTATTTCTGCACGCGCTTATAATGTTGGTTCCTTAAAACTTGATTGAGTGGCTTTAGGAGTTTTTGTTTAATTAGATCTTAACTTTGTGTCAAATAAAAAAGTTCGCTTCTGCAGCATCCCTTAGGCTGGTGATAGCTCTGCGCTGGGAGTCTAGTTTCTTTCCCCGATTGTTGAGGGTGACCATTGAGTATGGATTTTTTTCACACACTTCACGGCGAGCCATAGCCGATTCCTCTGAGGCGCATCGTTGCTGCTTTGGCCATACTATGGGTATGCACGAAGGCCTTTTCTCTTCTCTGCTCGACCAAGTGCAGGGACAAGAGATGGATAGATGATATGACTAACCTAGGCGCTCCCTAATACGAGAGAGGTCTCAAATATGGTCAGTCTTGACCCTTGAAAAATGAGCTTTCATGCTATATCTGACCAATAAGGGCTACCAAAATGAGTAAATAAAAATCAAAATAAAATTATGAATCAAAGGCATGGCAAGATTGGCAGTACAGTTCCCCGCGGGACGTCATGAGCCCGGTCGCATGCATGCCTGATAAATATGGGTCTCAAAATCAAAGACACAAAGCCCCAGCACAACAGACTGTATCTTTGAGGGGTAGTGCCCTGGAAAGAATTCATGTCTTGACGTCTCCCATCCTACATAAGGCTTGTCTCTAATTATTCTTCCACTTCTCCCTCTTAGGCTGGGTTGTATCCCGGGTACGGCCTTAGTAGGGGCACCGTTCTTTAGAGACAGTTGGTTGTGGTGAGCTACCATCACATGCACGCCCTGCTTAAGGGAAGTCTTTAATGAGAGGGGTATGAACGACGATCCCTAACCAGTAGTTGAAGCCCCTCTTGAGTGCTACAGATTGCTATTTCAAAAAATCTAAAAAAATGAGATATTATCAAAAATTCAAAAAAAAAGAATGAGGTATTTTAAAAAAAATCTAAAAAATGAGATATTGTCAAAAAATTTTAAAAAGTGAGATATATCAAAATCCAAAAAAATGAGATATTGTCGAAAATCAAAAGAAAAAATTAGAAATGTCAAAATCCAAAAAAATCAGATATTCTCAAAACTCCAAAAGATCAAATATGTCAAAATCTAAAAAAACCAAAAAATTATAAAAATCTAAAAATATGTCCTTTATTTTTATGCATTTTTTATCTTAAGAACAGATACGTAATCTGTTTGCTAAGTGTGTAGGTTGCAAGTACTCAGGTATTCCTTACTATATCTTTTTGCTCTGCCTCCTATCCACATCTTCTGATCTGTTCTCTTCTTCAATCATACCTCTCGATCTGTTCTCAAGCTCATGTCCTTCTAAGCTTTTGTTTGCAATGATCATATCTTTGTGAAGGGCTTCGCCTCACGATTATGAACCTGGCGGTTCTGCTTCATTCTGATCTTGGGTTTTGATTGAAGTGCATATTTGTTCATGTCTTTTGTCCCGCCGTGTCTTTGTCTCGTGTCCATGTCCCACCGTGTTGTCCCACGCTTGTTGTTTTGTGCCTCACCACATGTTGTTAGTTGTCTCACCACATGTTGTTAGTCGTCTTGCTATGTTCCCTGTGTTATCCCAATCATGTGATCTGTCATGTTCTTATCTCAACCTTGTGTTGTCCCGCCGATTGTTATCTCGTCACTCCATGTTCATGCATATGTATTGTCTGTTTGTGCCTTTGCCTATGTGCTTGTCCATCCTGTTGTGTTGTTTCTATTCGTCATGTTATGTCATGATGTTTGTCATTGTGTTTTCTCTGCTATGTTTGTCTCATTTGTCTTATTCATAAAAATTCATAAAAATCTGAAAAGAAAATCCAAAAATTTACTTTTTCGCCTGCACAGGTAAGTCAGGTATGGCCTTCTATCTTTATCACCATTATTGTATTATTATATGGTACTATATTATACTATCTCGAGAACCAGTTGGTTATCTACGTGTTTTAGGATCTGATGTTCCCCTTCAACAAAAATGATGATGATCCAGGTTCACATGTTTAATCTTCGGATAGGCCGTTAGGTTGGGAAAGCCCGGGAAGGATGGTTCTATCCTGCACGCTGTGGTTGCGGATGGTATCTTGACTCAGATTTTCTCAGCTTAGCAATATTATTCTCGAGTATTTTATATTTTAATCTTTCTTCGCATTTGTTTTAACGATTTCTTTTATTTTAGTCCAGCATGCATCATACGCATCCTTTTGAGCTTTCATGACCCATGGTTTGCCTGCGAAATGTCTCATCAGTGATGGTTAGCTGTGCGTTCAGTGTTTGAGTAAGAGGAACTAATTCCACTCTGAGTTGGAAGGTTCACTTTGATCGATTCGCTTGGTTTAGTTGATTAAGAGGGCCCCGTTTGGAGCTTTAGCCTGTTTCCTTTACTTTTGCTGCCTGCTTTTGGCCTCCTCATTGGACCGCGAGATTGTGTCCCCCATGAGGTTGGTCTTGTCGATTTGTTTCATTTCATTTAGTTTAGTTCCTCCAGACTGGTGTCACTTTTGGTTTAATCATTCCTTGCATTTGGTTCAGAGTTTTTGATAAGATTCATGTCACTTGTTGGTAAAAATATGTGTCGTTTTACCTTAACGCCCGCTTTTTGGTCCACTCCGCTACATTTTCGCTTCATCTCCATGTTCCATGTCACTTTCGCTTCACCTCCACTTGCTCCCCTGCAAAGAGGACGTTAAGGAGGGGCATCTGTTGACACCCGTTTTTTACCGATAAGTTGAGTCGTTCCTCTAACTCCCATTTGTTGATGCCTCGAGTTATCCATCGCTCGTTGGGGCTATTTTCAGGCATGTTTTGGGCCAATTTTATGGGTTGCCTCCCTCCTTGGTTAGGTCCAAGTTGATTCAGGGCTTAACGGGCCTTGGTTTTGGTTTATTGGACTTTTCTATGAGTTTCAAGCGCCCATGCGCATGTATGGTTCCTCCCTGGCCGCTCAATCGATGTGCGGTTGCCTGTGGACCGTTCATATATTATTGGAGTATTTTGGTTGATTTTCTGAATTTCCACCGACAAGCTTTTATGCGGTCCTCTTCTAGCCGTTCAACTTGATGGACGGACAAATAGTAGCCACTCATCTCTCCAGAGTCCTAACGTCACTGGCTTTCAGATAATTATCTAATTATCTTATCTATTTTTGATTTTCCACCGACAATGATAGAACGGTTTGTCTTTGGTCGCTCTACCTGTGAACGGTCTCAACTGAGCCGTTCATATGTGAGAGTCCATCGGCGAACGTTTCGGTCAGTTCGATGGATAATTTGGATTATTTATGAATTATTTTAAATTTTCACCGACAGGGTTGGACGGCCAGTACATGACCGCCCATCCAGTTGAGCGGTCTATCGTAAGACTGTTCACCCCCTCGATTGATGAATTTCAACATATTTTATCTCTTTTATCCGTGATTTTATCCCCAACTTCTCCCATCATTTTCTCCGCGGATAATCAACCATTTTTAATGTCGTTTCGACTGGATGAAAGATAATCTAATTATCTATGATTTTCCTTTGATTATCTCGACCTGAAAATGTCTCTAAACCCTAATTTCGGGGTTGGTTTTCTAGGCTCTATAAATGGACCCTAAAGGCCGGGCTTGAAAGAGGGGGAGATTTTTGGTCGACGGTGAAGCCCAACCGCATTCTTGAGCGACCTAGCACCAAGGAGGGAGACTTTTCACGTCCATACAAGCCTCCGGTTCAGGGAGTAGTCCAGTTTTGAGTCTTCTGTGTTTGGTTGGTTTTGTCCTTTTTTTTTCATTGCATGCATTACTTTCTCTCCACGTTCCTCTTCATTTTCATTACCATGCACACATCCACCCACGTTTTTGACACCCTAGGGGTTTAAAATCCCCCAGGTATCCCCCTTTCCACTTATTAATGTTCATTTATTACTATTTTGGCATATACTACACCATTCAGTTCTAATCTAGATTGTTTCTTTGTGTCTTTACGTTGTTTTCGCATGTCAGCAATTCCTAGCACGAGGCCCATCCCCTCTGGCCGGTCGGAGAGGGTGGAGGTTGGACCCCTTTTGTGGCTTCTGTCTTGATGGTCTTGTGCGGCTCTTCCAGGACCGTTCGATCGTATGTGCGGTGGATCTTCAACCGCTCTTCATCGTCCTATGGTCGTGTTTAAACCGTCCATCAGTTGGTAGTTCCACGTCCCGCGTCCCTGCAGCACTGAAGAGCGGTCTATCGTAAGATCGTGCATCCTGTAGGCGGTTCTCCCTGAACCGTTCATCCCCTGCAGTGCTGATTTTGAGGCGAGTGGCTTCCTCTTTCCAAGGCGTGGCATGTTCATCGCGTGCGGCGTCTTGGTGGCGATCACGGTTCTTTACTCTATCCTGTTCTCCTTCTATTGTCCTATTTTATTTCACATATTGACTTATTAGAAGGAAGATAGAGATTTTTCAAGCCGGTATTGAAAAGCGGATAAAGAGAGTAGAAACACAAATATATCAACACGGCTGAAGGGAAAATCGGTCAGAGGGTCCGACCAGGGACGCACGGTCTGTGTGTGCACACGTGGTTGGGGGCGATTGGACACACGTCGACGGGCGTGACCCCAGCTAGTCACTTGTTTGTGGTTACTTGTACGGTGTCCGTGCCTTTGGTAGGCGCTACCACGTCAGGCAGTTCACATACGGTGCGGTGTAAGACGTCAGGGGACGCTACCGACTGTGCTTCTAGTGAGAGGTACTCCCGTCGAGTCGGGAGTGACAGACTGTCAGTCTCTGTGACTTTGACCTTTGGGTTTTGGTCATGTTGACCGTTGAGTTTCGATTGTCTCGCTGTGGCGCGTGTGTCGGTTCTCGTGCCGTGAGACTAGTGCTAGTAGCTTTACCGAGGTTGCGCCTTGTCGGTGTGGTGTCCGCGACCGGGTGGTCGGGGTTGCACCTTGGACAGCGTGTCCAGGTTGGCCCTGTCCTGGGAGACAAGCCGCTACGGCGCGGTTGCCGTGGATTTTTACTTCGGTAGGTGGTACTAGTGTGGTTCGGTAGCCTCGGCTGTGAGATCGGGATATGTTTTCTGGTACAGTAGGAGTAGTTGTATTGCCGAGTTTCGACCGGCCACCGGGTTTACTGTTCCTGCTGTTACTGTTGCTCTCGTAGTTACAGCTTTCTGTGCCGCCGTTGTTTCCGGGTGGGGTTCCGTGGGATCCCTGCTGAGTCTCTGTTTTGGAGACTCATTACCTACTTTTCAGGTGTGACGGTTCTTCCTCGAGGTTCGGGGGTGCTGTTCGGGAGTTCTCGATTACCAGCTCGCCGGGCTGAGTGTTCACTCGGCATGTGGTACGTTTTACTACTTTAGACTGTACTTTCTGTTGGACTGGACTCTGTTGTAGCTGTAGTTGTTTATTTATTTCTGTTAATTGTTGAGTTGTCCTACTTTATTTCCTATTTCTTTGTGCCTCCCCACTCCTTTTAGCCCTTCCGAGCCCTCCCGGCTCGTGGGCGACGGTTCGAGTCTCGGGTTATCGGGTCTCTCCCGGTAATCGGATTCTCGGGTCGTTACATTCATCCTGCCCCTGTTGTCATGAAACATCAAACTTGCCATGTCCCCGTCAGACATTCTCTTTTACCATTCACGTTTCCGCGGTGTTTCTGACTCAAAGTACTTTCTGAGCACGGAGCATGCAATGAGCAAATAAATCAACTTAAACGCCCTCACACGGGAAATCCCAATCCGTTTTTGAATTATCTATGTTCTTCTCTTAATATAGATTTTAGGCTATAGGGCCCTTTCCTCCTGGCGACTAATGAAGGTTTTCTACCCTTCGGAGAGATGTAATTAATGTCGTGGCCTTTATGGCACGGCGGATTCTGGTCCTGACATGCTACCCTTCTTCGTCTGACAAGTCAGACGACGCGCACCTACGACTCTTGGTCACTTCGGTCCTCGAAGCCCGAATAAGCTATCACCTTGTAACTGGCAAGCCTGCACACTAATAAACCTAAAAATTAAATAAACGAACCAAATGAATCAGATAAATAAATAAATTAAATAAAATAAAAAGTGTTCCGACACCTGATTGGATGAACTAGGAGGAGAAGGAGGGTCAAGCTCGCCAAACTTTGGCCTAGTATGAGGGGTGAGATCTAGCACCCCCTTTATGTCATAGAACCGGTGGGCCTTGTACATGGTGGGCTTCCACCCTACATGGCAGCCCCTCCAAAAGGCCTCACGCTCCACATCTATCTTAAACGACGGGGGAGGCATGTTGGTGGATGAGCCGGGAGTAGGGGGAAGGATGGCTTCCCCACGAAAGCATAGGTGGTTGGGTGCTTCATCTGGAGAGTTGAAGGAGTGCTTAGACTCAGAATGCGACAATGCAAGGGAGGCTAACAACAACAAGTGAAGGGATAGGAGATTATGTTACTTTCTCACCCTAAAGGATCAACCATTGGCTCCTATTTATAGCTGAAGAGCTTCGCCTTGAAAGTTAAGGGTGGTGTCCATCTTCGACAGGTAACCAGAAGCCGAGGTGAGGGTTTCGAAGCTCGAGCCAACCACAAGGACCCTTCCTCAACCAATGCACTGACATAAACGCGACGGTTCGACAAGAAGAAATGCCTAGAGGCTAGGCGAGCCATTCGAGGAGTGTTAGGATCCTAGAGTTCATAAGGTTGTACACAAATCCTGAAGTCCTGACCAGTTCCGATTTATTATTTTTTGTAGAGACATAAAAATGTTACCTTAGTCTTGCACTATACCTTTGAGATTTCTTTAGAGGAGAAGAGCATCTGGCTACCCCGAGGAAACATGCAAACAGTAAGCATAGTGTCAGAAGGAGCCCTGGGTGTGATCCCAGAAGATAACCCTCTGATGCTTAAGTCAAAGACGGATGCAAAAGTAAGTGAGAGAGTAGGGGGAGAGAGAGACGAGAGTTTTAGGGATGGAGAGAGTGCTCTGTAGGACACCGAGTGTTGGGAGACGAGGCGGGAGCCTGGAGGTGATGGAGTTCCCTCTGTATCTCTCTAGAAGCAAGAATGCGGCAGTGTGGCTACACGTATGGCGATCTCTCTGTATGCCAGGATATGTCGCTGTATTACCATGTCAGACCCAATTTATATAGGTTGTCGTGGTGTCGCCTCTTTCGTGACTTAACGAGGGCGTGGTTAGTAGAGCGATGACCTGCTCGATCGTGAGGATCATCCATTGCCCACTCATCCGTTCTCTGAGGAAGGGTATCATGGCTGGCATCTCAGCGGCGTGGGTGAGATTTGGCGCTCATCGGGCTAAGTCCCATAACTCTGGCCTGAACGTTCACCCGTTAGAGGATTTCATGGAGTTTGAGACACGTGCGCGTGAAGATTGAGATCGTGGGCCTGCCAGTCCCGAGTGGGGCTCAATTGGACATCGTTCCTAGACTGGGGTTGGTTGGCGATAGCCGTACTGGGCCTGGCAATAAACGGCCACTTCAGGCTTGGCATTACTGGGCCGTGCAGGGCCTGGCGGTTTTTCCCCTGCTCACTAGCCCCCCACACACAAGCAGTGAGAGTGCTTTATGCTCGGGAGGAATTGAACGAGGTTGGAAGAGGGGGACGCTCGGTTGAGTTTTCTTGAATCTTCTCATACCTCTGACATGAAGAACTATGCTACCTACCGCCTTCCTTGGAGCATAAGGTGGTTCCCATGAGTGCAGGGTGACGTCACCGCTATCATGACAGTGTCTTTTCATTTCTAGAGAAGCAGAATCGGACGGCCATTGGTGCACCCCTTGGCACTCCCATCGATTGAACTGGCAGTGGCGATTGGGCTTTTGACAGTTTGCTTGATCAGAGGCATTAAAACAAGGAGGATGCGCCATTTGGAGCCGTTAAGAGAGGCGTGAAACGCTCAAGGAGGCACTTCTGCTCCATCTGGTGAGGTTCCTTTCTGCTTCTTCCACCTTTTCCTCTTTTATTGTTGTATCCATCTTGGGCACGTCCAAAAAAACGTGCCCCTTTCTGTAAATACCATCTTTTTTTTTGGAATGGAAAGATGTCGCATCTTTTCCCATCTCTCGGCTATAGGTTAGCTTGCCATGTATTTTGTTGTTGACATATTCTCGGTGAGAGTCAAGAAGTCCTTCAACGCTAGGTCTCTTTGGAGGTGTAGAGGGACAGTTGGTTTCCTGGAATGTGGTGGCCCATGACCAGTGTGATTCTCGGGATCCATGTCTCATTTTCAGGCAATCAATTAAGAGATGTAATTCCCGTGACCTTCTGGAGACGCTACTCCCACTATAAATAGGATACCCAGGGGAAGCTCTTGAGCGTACCATGCCTTCTCTTGCGCCTTCAATTCCTCTTCTTTGAAACAATGTCGCAGCAGGGTTCTGATTCATCCTCAGGAGATGTCTCCCAAGTGTCCTTGCTTCCGTAGAGAAGCGCTGCTTGAGACTGGCAAGTCCCAGGCAGAGGGTAGCGGGAAGGGTGGAGTATCAAAGGATTACAAGAGAGGTTACATGTTGGGCTGGGCTGGGCTGATGAAGGTCCGCCATTTCTACTCCATCAAGGGAGTGCTGACCTTACTACGGAGTTGTTCGGCCCTGAGGGCAATGACTGAAGTCTCTTGTACTCCTTCCCCCTTATAAATAATAATACCTCCCGTCCTTATTCTCTCTATCATGTGCATTCATTCTTATTCCCGTCTTTGAATGCTCAGATGGTGACTGTGGCCTTAGCCCTTAGGAGCTCACAAGTTCTTTTCTTTGTTGGACGGCTTGCTTAATACTAAAGGTGTCCGCTAGGATTCACTTGAGTCGATGAACCAGAGGAGTGGTCAATGGTTCATAATCGTCCTTGTGAAGAGGGGGAGATGTTTGGTGAGCCATGAATGGCCTGTAACGACCCGAGATCCGAACACTGGGAAGGCCCGATAACCTGAATCTCAAACCGCCACCCACGAGCCCGAAGACTCGGAGGGGTTAAAGGAATGGTGTGGGAATCCACAAGAATCTAAAATAATTGTAGAACTACACAATTAATATGGATAAGCAGGAAATAATAAATAACATTAAACAATTTACATGGTCCATAAAATAATAACAGCAGCCTAAAATGTAACAGTAGTCCACAACTAGTACAGTCCAGAAAGAAAAGGTACAACTACGCGGGGCATACCCCGGATCTTGCAACTGGCAACTAACCTTGGGCACACGAATCACGTAGAGCCTCGGAAGTGCTCCCATGAAGTCTCGCCTCACCTGAAACCACGGAAAGACGCAGGGAATGAGCCTTATAACAAAAGGCTCAGTAGGAATCATCCGGACCCCCACCTCACAAAATGAGAAACTGCAGGGAAAGCAGTCAAGGCTAACACTAACCAAACGTAGCGCGGATGCCAACAAAGTAAGTAAACGGGAAAGCTCAGCCACACCAAGTACCGACCGGACGGCAAGAAATCTGAGACAACCAGAAAAACACCAAGAGTCACTACCAAACACAGACAAGAGTACCAACAACTAGAAGTAAGGTCGGATACGTCCACTGGCGTCTTAGATCGCGCCTCAGGTGTCCCCCTCAACGCACCCTGTCGGAACGGGGACCCGTACAAGTAACCACAAAACAAGAACTAGCTGGGGTCACGCTCGTCAGCGCGGGTCCAACCACCCCCAACCACGCGTGCACACACAGATCATGCGTCCTAGGTCTGGCCCTCTGACTGGTTTTTCGCTCAGCCAGACTCTGGCATCAAGACGTGGGGCCTAACGGTAACCAGTCTAAAAATCGTCTCTCAGGGTAGCCTAGCCACCACTCCAGGTGGGACCACTCGCGTGTCGGAAGGCTACGGCTAGTGGAGGGTCATTGAAAGAGTAGACTCTCTAGCCAACGGGAAACAACGTCTAAACCGGACAAAGTACAAGGACTACTCCTCGTACTGACACTGGCTCACAGTGACAACAGGCAAACCACGCCACTCCCTGGGGTTCCGACGGCACCCACGTATGGCCCCCAGTTGATGCCCAGCATCAGTCGGGCCGTCGATCAGCACGGGGATCAAGGTCCACACCTTCGGGATTGGGATCGGCGAGAAAAGAACTCCGATCGGATAGAAGACAGGTGGCGGTTCACCCTGGACCGTCCCTGACAAAACGGTAAGATGCTGGACCGCCCTAAGGATAGGCGGTCCCTCTATGGGCCGCTCAAAGATGATAACGGTCTCCTGTGGGCCACCCCTCACAGGGAGTAAATGGTCTCGGGATAGGCCGTTTAC
Source organism: Amorphophallus konjac (assembly GCA_022559845.1). NCBI lineage: Eukaryota > Viridiplantae > Streptophyta > Magnoliopsida > Alismatales > Araceae > Amorphophallus > Amorphophallus konjac. The sequence goes on along the minus strand of CM040121.1, from coordinate 65,710,384 downwards.
AGGCGTAAACGGTCCCCTCTGGACCGCATGGCCCTCGGAGAAGAAATGGTCCAATCTTGAGCTGCCTCACGGCATAGACGGTCTCTCGTGGGACCGCAACACCATGGGGTTGCCACAAGAGTGAAACTGTCGCTCTGTGACCGCTTGGACTATAGACGGTCTCCCTTTAGACCGCCCAAATGGGTTGAACGGTCATCTCGTGATCGCTAAGCCCAAGGACTGTTCAACGGTCAAAAACGTAACGGCCAAAACGCCTCGAAGACCACACTGGCCTACAGGGAAAAATGGTCGGACCCTTGGCCTCCTCAGGGCTAGGCACTCTATTGTGAGGCCGCACACCCAACCGACACTCCAAAGCTTGAAACGGTCCACCTGGGGACCGCCCAAAATAAAAACGGTCTGGCTAAGGCCACTTCGGGCCAAAAACGGCTACTGTTACGACCGCTTATGTAATATCTCGGACCTTTCGGATCCATCTTTTCGGGTCTCGGATTTATTTTCTCAGAGAATTCGCTCTCATTTTGCTCAGAATTATCTTTCGGACATTTTTCGGGTTCGGATCCGTGCGTTTCGGATCAGTTTCGGAGGTCCCGGAACATGTTCCGCGGTTTCCCATATTTTTCCCTGACAGGACCTACGGAACCCCGTAGCGGGTGAACCGGGTCGTTCACCTACTCAGGGATGGTACCACAGAAATCAGCGTGTTCCAACGATCGCGGGGGTATATTTTTCTATTTTTCTGTATTTTTCAAAAAAATCGAGATTTTCTATGTAACCCCATCTCTTTTTCTTTTTCTTTTCCCTTTCTTCTTCTTCTTCCTCCCTTTCTCTCCCGTGAGCGCTCGCGCTCGCGACCGTGACCGCCCCCCCTTCTGGCGACGGCCTCGACGCCCTCCCCTTCGACTGCGGACGCGGCAAGGCGACGGCGTGGTGCCATAGGCGGCGGCGTGGCGACCCCGGCGGCGTTCGACGCTCGGTGAGACCGTGGGAGCTCGTGAAAGTTTTAGCGGGATTTGAAGATCGGCAGCGATTCGCCGCGTTTCGGACGAATCAGAGGTAGGGTGACGTTCCCTAGCTCCATGTCTTCCTTCCCCGTGATCTATAGGCCGAGGTGAGGTCGAGAGTGGGCTATTTTGAGCCGGGAAGGGAAAAGCATGTTTTTGGGCTTGAGTGGCCGATCTAGCATTTTAATCCGCTAGTTTGTGGTTTGTGGGCATCAAAAGATGCATTAGGGGCTTGGGAACAAGTTTCCCTTTTGGTTCCTCTTCACCCGGGGGTGAATGGGACGTGGAATGGTGATTTTGGGGTTTTCTCGCCGTTCTCAATTTTTCGAAAGTGTGGCGGTCCTTCTAGTGACCGCCAATTCCTTCTGGCGGTCCCCGTTCGACCGTTTCAATCTTTCTGTGCGTGGGTTGGGCCTGGCGGCCTCACGATGAGCCGCCAGAGCCTAGTTGGTGGCTGAAGGTCCAACCGCTAAGCCCAGTTGGCCGGTGTGGCCTTCGAGGCATTTTGACCGTTGGAGCCTTTTGGGTCTGGCGGCCGAGGGTACGCCCGCCTCATGCCTTTCGGCGGCCCTATATAGGACCGCTTGTTCTTTCGTGAACGAGGGTGTGGTGGCCCATCGTTGGACCGCTACAGTCCCTGTGGCGGCCTAATGTTGGACCGCTATATCTTGTGGCAGCCCAAAGGTAGATCGCCAGCGGTTCATGTCCAACCGGAGTTATGTTTTGTCAGTTTGAGTCCCGAGTTAGTGGATCTCGATCCACGTGCTGACACGTGGTCTGACTGATGCTTGGCATCATGTGGGGGCCACATGTTAGGGTGCCATGGGATCCTGGGAGTTGGTGTTCTTGGCTTATGTCACCGTGAGTCAGTGTCGGTACGAGGAGCGATCCTTGTACTTTGTCCGGTTTAGACGTTGTTTTCCGTTGACTAGATAGTCTACTCTTTCAGTGACCATTCACTAGTCGTAGCCTTAAGACACGTGAGTGCTCCCTCCAGGGAGTGGTGGCGAGGCAACCCCAGAGAGACGGTTTTAGACTGGTTTCCGTCGGGCCCCACGTCTACCAGCCAGAGTCTGGCTGAGGGGACAACCAGTCAGAGGGCCAGACCAGGGACGCACGGTCTATGTGTGCACTCGTGGTTGGGGGTAGTTGGACCCGCGCTGACGAGCGCGACCCCAGCTAGTCACTTGTTTTGTGTTTACTAGTACAGTGTCCCCGTTCCCCCAGGGGTCGAGGGGGACACCCGAGGCGCGGTTTAAGTCGTCATTAGACGCATCCGGCCTTACTTCTAGTGGGTTGGTTCTCCTATCTTTGTGAGGGAGCGACTCTTGAGTTTTCGACGAGTGGTCTCGATTTTCATACCGTGCGTTCGATACTAGCCATTGTAGTTGCTTTCTGCGCAGTTTCTCGATTTGCGAGGTGGGGACCGGATGATCCCTACTCAGCCTTTTATTTTAAGGCTAATTCCCCGCGTGTTTTCACAGTGTTTCAGGTGAGACGAGACTTCAGGGGAGCGCTTCAGAGGCTCCACGTGGCTCAGGTGCCCAGGGTTAGTTGCCAGTGGCCAGGCCGGGGTATGTCCCGTGTAGTTGTACCTTCTTTTCTGTGCTGTACTACTTGTGGACTACTGTTATATTTTAAACTACTGTTATTATTGTGGACCATGTAATTTAATTAATGTCATTAATTACTTCCTGCTTAATTCATTTAATGTGCGTGGCTCTGTAATTATTTTAGATTCTTGTGTATCTCCATACCATCCTTTTAACCCTTCCGAGTCTTCGAGCTCGCGGGTGACGGTTCGAGATTTGGGTTATCGGGCTTTCCTGGTGTTCGGATCTCGAGTCGTTACGGTTGGTATCAGAACACGATTGTGGATATATATATAAGAATCGTAAATAGTTACAGTGGTCCACTAGTCCACAATGATGATGTACAGTTGGCACTGACTTAGGGCATCGTGTGTTTTATTGATTTCATTATTTTCCGTGTCTTCTGTCTGTTTACAGTAGGCGAGTATGGCGCCGAGGCAGAGGACTCGCTCGCAGCAGGGACAGTCAATAGAGTAGCAGGAGGAGCAGAGCAGAGTGCCACCAGATGCCACTGATGCAGCGAGTGTTCCAGGGACAGAGGATTTCTTCCGGAGTATGTTTCAGTTCATGTCTCAGCAGTTTGGCGGTGATGCTGGTGAGGGCTCGTCGTCTAGGGTGGTCCCAGTCGTGCTGTGAGGGACTTTTGCACTTTCAACCACCCTATTACGATGGCCAGCCAGATCCCAATGTGGCCAGGAGATGGCTTGATGAGATGGAGAGAGTGTTCAGTTCCATGCGCTGTGCTGAGGAGGACATGGTGATGTTGGCATGTAATCAGTTGCAGGGTATGGCTTGAGATTGGTGGTATTTAGAGTGGAAGACGTCCTTTCAGTCTCGTCTGCTTCAGGAGATCGTGTGGAAGGACTTTGTTACGGTCTTCGAGCGTACTTACTGCCCATCCTATGTTGGTACGCAGAAGATGCGTCAGTTTTTGAAGCTTGTTCAGGGCGACATGTTAGTGTTGCAGTACAGGGCTCGATTTATGGAGTTAGGCCGTTATGCTCCCCATATCATGGAACATGAGGGAGTGAAGACGGAGCAGTTCGTCCAGGGTTTGAGGCAGGAGCTGAGGCACCTTCTGATGGCGAACGCGGCTACCGATTTGGAGACAGCATCTCGTGTGGCGGCATCTTTGGAGCTGGATATGCAGACGGTCCGAGGACAGGGAGGCCAGGGGCAATCCCAGTCAGGCCATGGTCAGCACACTGTTACCCAGCAGTAGAGTACTTTCCAACACGATATGGGTAGTTCGGGAGCGTCGGCTCCAACGGTGTCTACGGCAGGATCTGCATCTTTTGGCTCCAAAGTCAAGATGTTTCTCAAGAAGGGTTTCCGTAAGAAGTACAAGGATCAGAGGCAGGCGTCTTCAGGCAGTGTACAACAGCCGATTCCTTTTCAGCGTCAGGGATCAGAGGGTGGATCGTGGGGATTGTCTCCCCGATGTGGTGAGTCACATCCAGGCAAGCAGTGCTCGGCGCTGGTTGTGAGCGACGTCACGCGGATTTAATTAATTTACCGGAGAAGGCGAAGCGGAGCGCGCGAGGGGCTCGTTTTACTGCAGCACAGAAAGAAGAGAGAAGAGAAGAGAAGCCACCATGGGAGATTACTCCGGCGGGGCGTGCGGGACAGATGTAATATAATAAGATATGGGGATTAAACGTCCATAGCGGGAAATGACTCTTCGCGACCTCGGGGGATGGGAAAAGTGCAGAATTTAAACGACAGTGATTTAAACGGCCATTGTGGTAAATGACTCACCGCGGCCTCGAGAATATGAGCAGATATCAGAAGAGTACATAATACAAGCAACAAGAATTTAAACGGCCATTGCGGGAAGTGACTCGCCGCGGCCTCGAGAATATGAGCAGATATAACCACAGCACGGAATATCAATGATAGAAATTCAAACGGCCATTGCGGAAAATGACTCGCCGTGGCCTCGAGAATATAACAGATATGAGGAACAGAATATAAGAGAGAGAAATTTAAATGGCCATTGCAAAAAATGACTCGCCGCGGCCTCGAGAATATAACAGATATAAGGAACATATATAGGAACAATGCAGAATATAAGTGACAGAAATTTAAACGGCCATTGCGGGAAATGACTCTCCGTGGCCTCGAGAATATGATGTGATCACCAGGGGCCGGAGACCCCAAAATAAGAAAGTGATCGCGCCTACCTCAAAAGTGGGAGATGGTGGGTTGCTTCTTCCTCTCCTTTCGGCCGGCCGATGGAGAAGGCTTTCCTTGGTTACCCTTGCAAAAGAAGAAACAAACAGATAACAAGTGGATCAGAAAAGATGACAGTGTAGTATTAGTCCCTAGATGAAGAATAATGAAATCGTGGCAAGACACACACCTAGTTGGTGTTATTTTTAAACCCCTCTCGGACACGAGTAGGAGGAAAATGCTATGATGAATGGAATTATGCAGACGTATATAAAAGAAGACTCCCTTATGAAGGGAGGCGGTGAATGTGAGATGATGAATGTAAAAGAAATACGGAGAAAAGGGGAGAGAATTGGCTTATTGAGTGTGCCGATGGCGGGATCAGGCGGAGCTTCGGCCGCGTGAGGACGACGTGGAAGCAGAACGGATGGAGCTAGACTGCCTCTCGCGAGCGCGGGCACCCGAGAAGCCGGCAGAACCTCCCCCTACAAAAGACTCATGGGTTAGAAACGGGATCCGACAGAGTCTCTCCTTCCTCTGTCGGATCTGAAGCCCCTTCCCTTCGAGGGAGGGGGTCCTCTATTTATAGAGGGGAAATGGATTGAGGCGTGTAGGACCCTGGACGCCTCAATCAATAAATTAATTTTTTTTAACCTTTTTATGAAGGCGTCCAGGAGATAGGACGCCTTCATGTTCACCCACCGGAATTCTACCGAAAGCCGTAGACAATGGGTAAAGCGCGTGGTTTCGATGGACACCCGTGACTCACGAGTGGGCGCGTCTAGCTGGCAAGACGTCTTTATATTCTTAGATTTTTTTGAAACGTCAAATCGAGCGACGTGTCGAGATTATCCGGATGCAGAGGAATGAAGGCGTCCAGACGCCTGGACGCCTTCAAGAATATTATTTTTTATTTATTTCTTTGCCTGGACGCCTTCAAGAAAAACCTCCGGAGCCCACCGAAAGGCAGTCGATAGCCGTCCGCCAAACATTTTCCTGGTTTCGGAATCTTCTGATACGTCGGGTTGGTGGCGATGTCGTCCGAATGCCGCATGATTTTCACAACGAGGCGGTTTCCGGATGCCGAAGAAGTGTTACGTTACCCACTCAAAAGGCAAAAGAAGACTGAAGAATAGGAAGCACTCAAGCAATTCAACATACGAGAGCCACTGCGGGGCATCATATAGTAATATGAGATTTTCTCAGGGATGTCAGAAATAGCGTGTCTACACCGGTGATTTGTTTTAGGTGTGACCAGCCAGGGCACATGGCGCGCGACTGTGCCCAGAGATCGCAGCAGCAGCAGTATCCGCAGCAGCAGCAGTACCCCAGCAGAAGAGGCCACAGCAGCAGCAGGGGCAGTATCCGCCACAACCCAGGTCAGCGAGTGTTGGGGGCAGGCAGAGATCCCGAGGCCAGATTACACACATGGCCAGGGCAGAGGCAGCGGCGTCGCAGCTCGTGGAAGGTACCATTCAGATTTTGGGTTGTGCAGCTCGGGTTTTGTTTGATTCTGGCGCGTCGCATTCGTTTATCTCGGAGGATTTCGCGCTGAGTATTGAGGAGCTGGTGACCCAGTTGTCTTGTGATTTGGCGGTGGAGTTGCCTTCTGGTGATTTCATGATCACTCCGTATTACTTTGATGAGGTTCATGTGTGGGTTGAAGTGCGGAGTTTGCCGGCCAGACTTTATGCGTTGCCACTTCAGGATTTTGATGTGATTTTGGGCATGGATTGGCTCGAGGAACATCATGCTTTGGTGAATTGTGACTCGAAGAGGGTTTATTTCCGTCGACTTCGTGGACCCACCTTCTATTTCCAAGGTATTAGGTCTTCCTCTTCCCGCTTTCTTATTTCGGCTATTAGGGCTCGTCGTTTGCTTGATGCGAGTTGTCAGGGTTTTCTCGCTTCTGTGGTCATGGTAGACCAGTCGGAGCCGGATGTGGAGGACATTCCGGTGGTGTACGAGTTTCTCGATATTTTTCTCGAGGACCTACCTGGAATACCTCCCCAGCGGGAGATTGATTTTGTGATCGAGATTGTGCCTGGTACGAGACCTTTGTCGAAGGCTCCTTATCGTATGGCTCCTGCTGAGTTGAGAGAGTTGAGGGCACAGTTGCAAGAGTTGCTTGCCAAGGGTTACATTCATCGTAGCTTTTCCCCTTGGGGTGTGCCAGTGTTGTTTGTGAAGAAGAAGGATGGTAGTCTGAGGTTGTGCACTGACTACCGACAGCTGAATGAGGTGACCGTTAAGAACAAGTATCCGTTGCCACGGATTGATGACTAGTTTAACCGGCTTCAGTTTGCTCGAGTGTTCTCGTGGATTGATTTACGGTCCGGTTATTATCAGTTACGGATTCGAGAGTCTGACGTGGAGAAGACTGCGTTCAGCTCGAGATATGGGCATTATGAGTTTTTGCCGATGTCATTTGGGCTCACCAACGCCCCCGCAGCATTTATGGATTTGACGCAGATGGTGTTTCGTCCTTACCTGGACCAGTTCGTGGCCGTGTTTGTGGATGACATCCTTGTTTATTCGTAGTCTGTAGAGGAGCATGCGTATCATTTGAGGGTCGTGTCGCAGAGTTTGCGAGATCACCAGTTGTATGCTAAGCTCAGTAAGTGTGAGTTTTGGCTACATGAGGTGCACTTTTTGGGGCACGTGATTTCTGGTGATGGTATTTTCGTGGATCCAACCAAGGTCGAGGCAGAGATGCAGTGGCCAAGGCGAAGGTCCGTGACAGAGATTTGGAGTTTCTTGGGACTTGCAGGTTATTACATGAGATTCATTCAGGATTTTGCTCGTGTTACAGCCCCGATGATCAGGCTTACGCGGAAGGATGTGCCGTTTATCTAGACTGGTGAGTGTGAGCATAGCTTTATGGAGCTTAGGTGGTTGCTCACCTCGGCACCGATGTTGGTGTTGCCTTCTAGATCGGGAGATTTTGTGGTGTGTACAGATGCTTCCGGGGTCGGGTTGGGTGCTGTGCTGATGCAGCATGGTAGAGTTGTGGCTTATGCATCTCGACAACTGAAGTCACATGAGGAGAACTACCCCACCCATGACCTTGAGTTAGCGGCTGTGATCTTCGCATTGAAGATTTGGAGGTGTTATCTGTACGGTGAGAAGTTCGATGTGTTCACAGACCATCAGAGTTTGAGGTATGTGTTCACTAAGAAGGACCTTAACCTCAGACAGAGGCGATGGATGGAATATATGAAGGATTATGACTTCACCCTGTCTTATCAGCCGGGCAGGATGAATGTCGTTGCCAATGCCTTGAGTAGGAAGGTCATTGTCAGCACCATGATGACGAGGAAGTGGAGGTTCTGGGAACAAGTGCCATCTATGTCATTTAGGCTCGAGGTTCCCCAAGTGCAGACCCTGAGTTATTTTGGATTTTTGCTTTAGCTGATGTGGAGTTCGGCGAGGACGGAGCTGTGAGATTCCGTGGTAGGCTATACGTCCCAACCGAAGAGCAGGTGAGACATGCGGTGTTACTAGAGGCTCATGGGAGTCGGTACACTGTACACCCGGGTGCGACGAAGATGTATCGGAACTTGAAGAGACAGTTCTGGTGGCCAGGCATGAAGAGAGATATTACTGAATATGTGGCCCGATGTCTGACCTGTCAGCAGGTGAAGGTGGGGCATCAGCGACCAGGAGGTACGCTTCAGCCCCTGGAGGTTCCCATGTGGAAATGAGACCATATGACCACGAATTTTATGGTGGGATTGCCGAGGACTACGAGCGGGCATGATAGTATTTGGTTGCTGGTGGATAGGCTGACGAAAGTGGCTCGATTATTACCGATTAAAGTCAGCTGGAGTGTGTCCAAGTTGACTCGTCTTTATATGGAGCGGATCGTACCTTTGCATGGGATTCCCATTTCCATTGTGTCAGATCGAGATCCGCGTTTCACTTCTGAATTCTGGAGGAGTTTCCAGCGAGCTCTTGACACGGAGTTAGTGTTTAGCTCAGCATCTCATCCTCTGTTAGATGGTCTGTCGGAGAGGACCATCCCGACGTTAGAGGATATGTTGAGATCATGTTGCATGGAATGGCAAGAGAGTTGGATTCACCATCTGGCATGAGTGGAGTTTGCCTACAACAATGGCTCTCATTCGAGCATTGAGATGGCTCCTTATGAGGCGTTGTACGGGCATCCGCGTCGGACTCCACTTGATTGGTCTGAGGTTGGTGAGCGTGTTGTGATGGGACCGGAGCTGGTGCAGCAGTGCATTGATGTGGTGTAACTAGTCCGTCGGAACATGTTCGCGGCGCAGAGTCGGCAGAAGAGTTATGCCGATCGGAGAAGGCAGCCACTTATTTTCGCGGTCGGTGACCGAGTATTTTTTAGGGTTTCTCTCGTGAAGGGAGTGATGCGATTTGGACAGCGTGGGAAGCTGAGTCCCCGCTATGTTGGTCATTTTCCCATCGTGGAGCGCATTGGCGAGGTTGCTTATCGGTTGCAGTTACCTCCTGAGTTTGCAGCGGTGCATGATGTGTTCCATGTCTCGATGTTGAGGAAGTGTATGTCCGATGACTCTCATGTTTTAGAGGATTCCGTCTGGCCCGAAGTGACTCTTGATCTGTCTCTACTGGAGTTCCCCATCCGTATTGGGGATCGGCGAGAGTAGCACCTGCGGAATAAGGTTATCCCTCTAGTTAAGGTGGTGTGGCAGCGACACTCTGGCGGTGAGGCTTCTTGGGAGCGTGAGGATGAGATGCGTCAGTAGTTCCCTTATTTGTTCGAGTGAGTATCCTTTTTCTTTCCCCCTGTGCTTTATTTTAAATTTCGAGGATGAAATTTCTTTAAGGGGGGAGGGCTGTAATATCCCGGACCTTTCGGATTCATCTTTACGGGTCTCGGATTTATTTTCTCAGAGAATTTGCTCTCATTTTGTCCAGAATTATCTTTCGGATATTTTTTGAGTTCGGATCCGTGCGTTTCGGATCAATTTCAGAGGTCTCGAAACGTGTTCCGCGATTTCCCGTATTTTTCCCTGACAGGACCTACGGAAACCCGTATCGGGTGAACCGGGTCGTTCACCTACTCAGGGATGGTACCACGGCGATCAACATGTTCCAACGATCGCAGGGGTAAATTTTTCTATTTTTTTGTATTTTTTAAAAAAATCTAAATTTTTTATATAATCCCATTTCTTTTTCTTTTCCCTTTCTCTTTCTTCTTCTTCTTCCTCCCTTTCTCTCCGGTGGGCCCTCGCGACCGTGACCGCCCCCCCTCTTCTGGCGACTGCCCCGATGTCCTCCCCTTCGACTGCAGACGCGGCAAGGCGACGGCGTGGTGGCATAGGCGGTGACGTGGCGATCCCGGCGACGTTCGACGCTCGGTGAGACCGTGGGAGCTCGTGAAGGTTTTAGCGGGTTTTGAAGATCGGCGGCGATCCGTCGCGTTTCGGACAAATCTGAGGTTGGGTGACGGTCCCTAGCTCCATGTCTTCCTTCCCCGTGATCTATAGGCCGAGGCGAAGTCGAGAGTGGGCTATTTTGAGCCGAGAAGGGAAAAGCATGTTTTTGGGCTTGAGTGGCCGATCTAGCATTTTAATCCGCTATTTTGTGGTTTGTGGGCATCAAAAGATGCATTAAGGGCTTGGGAATAAGTTTCCCTTTTGGTTCCCCTTCACCCGGGGGTGAATGGGGTGTGGAATGGTGATTTTGGGGTTTTCCCGTCGTTCTCGAATTTTTGGAAGTGTGACGGTCCTTCCAGTGACCACCAATTCCTTCTAACGGTCCCCGTTTGACCGTTTCAATCTTTTCGTGTGTGGGTTGGGCCTGGCGGCCGAAGGTCCGACCGCTAAGCCCAGTTGGTCGGCGTGGCCTTCGAGGCGTTTTGACCGTTGGTTTTTGATCGTTGGAGGCTTTTGGGTATGGCGGCCGAGGGTACGCCCGCCTCATGCCTTTCGATGGCCCTATATAGGACCGCTTGTTCTTTCGTGACCCAGGGTGTGGCGGCCCATCGTTGGACCGCTACAGTCCCTGTGGCGGCCTAATGTTGGACCGCTATATCTTGTGGCGGCCCAAAGGTAGACCGCCAGCGGTTCATGTCCAATCAGAGTTATGTTTTGCCGGCCTGAGTCCCGGGTCAGTGGATCTTGATCCGCGTGCTGACCCGTGATCTGACTGATGCTGGGCATCATGTGGGGACCACATGTTAGGGTGCCGTGGGATCTCGGGAGTTGGTGTTCTCGGCTTATGTCACCGTGAGTCGGTGTCGGTACGAGGAGCGATCCTTGTACTTTGTCCGATTTAGACGTTATTTTCCGTTGACTAGAGACTCTACTCTTTCAGTGACCCTCCACTAGTCGTAGCCTTCCGACACGGGAGTGGTCCCACCAGAGAGTGGTGGTGAGGCTACCCCAGAGAGATGATTTTGGACTGGTTTCTGTCGGGCCCCACGTCTATCAGCCAGAGTCCGGCTGAGGGGAAAACCAGTCAGAGGGCCAGACCAGGGATGCACGGTCTTTGTGTGCACACGTGGTTGGGGGCGGTTGGACCCGCGCTGACGAGCACAACCCCAGCTAGTCACTTGTTCTGTAGTTACTAGTACGTTGTTCCCGTTCCACTGGGGGTCGAGGGGGACACCCGAGGTGAAGTTTAAGTCGTCAGTGGACGCATCCGGCCTTACTTCTAGTGGGTTGGTACTCCTATCTTTGTGAGGTAGCGACTCTTGAGTTTTTGACGAGTTGTCTCAATTTTCATGTCGTACGTTCGGTACTAGCCGTTGTAGTTACTTTCCGCGCAGTTTCTCAGTTTGCGAGGTGGGGACCGGATGATCCCTACTGAGCCTTTTGTTTTAAGACTCATTCGCTGCATGTTTTCACCGTGTTTCAGGTGAGACGAGGCTTCAGGGGAGCGCTTCAGAGGCTCCACGTGGCTCAGGTGCCCAGGGTTAGTTGCTAGTGTCCAGGCCGGGGTATGTCCCGTGTAGTTGTACCTTCTTTTCTATGCTGTACTAGTTGTGGACTACTGTTATATTTTAAACTGCTGTTGTTATTGTGGACCATGTAATTTAATTATTGTCATTAATTACTTCCAGCTTAATTCATTTAATCTACGTAACTCTGTAATTATTTTATATTCTTGTCTATCTCCACACCATCCTTTTAACCCTTCTGAGTCTTCGGGCTCGTGGGTGGTAGTTCGAGATTCGGGTTATCGGGCTTTCCCGGTGTTCGGATCTCGGGTCGTTACAGCATACACTCCGTGAAACCGAGAATGGCCCCAAAACGCCATTCCACGCCCCATTCACCCCTGGGTGAAGGGGAAACAAAAGGGAAACTTGTTCCCAATCTCCCAAAGCATCGTTTGACGCCAACAAACCATGAAATCACGGATTAAAACGTTAGATCGGGCGCTCCAACCCCAATTCATACTTTTCCATTCTCGACACGAAATAGCCCTCTCTCGACCTCGCCTCGGCCTAAAAATAGTGAGGAATGTAAATGTCAAGTTAAGGATCCGTCACCCTACCTCGGGGTCGCCCGAAACGCGACGGATCGCCATAGATCTTCAAAACACCGCTTGAAACCCTCATTCTCCCACGAGCTCCCACGAAATCCACACACCTCCACGATTGCCTCACCGCTGCCGCCGCCACGCTGTCGCCCACCGCCGTCTGCAGTCGGAGGGGAGCACGCCGCAGTCGCCGTCGGAAGAGGAGAGGGAAAGAGAGGGGCCACCGGTCGGTCACAGGAGGAAGAGGAAGAAGAAGGAAGAAGAAGAAAAGAAAAAGAAAAGGAAAAATAAGAAAAGAAATGGGGTTTATATAGAAAATCTTGATTTTTCAAAAAATACGAAAAAATAGAAAAATATATCTCCGCGATCCTCGGAACACGCCGGTCGCACTGGTACCGTCTCAGAGTAGGAGAACACAACCGTTTACCCGATACAGGGTTCCGTAGGTCCTGTCAGGGAAAATATGTGAAAACCGTAAAACACATTCCAGGACCTCCAAAACTGATCCGAAACCCACGGATGCAGATCCGAAAAGTGTCTAAAAGACCCAGGGCATTACCGCCTTCCCCCTTAAATAAATTTCATCCTAGAAATTCAAAATAAGGCACGGGGGAAAGAAAATGAGACTTACTCAAATAGATAAGGGAACTGCTGACGCATCTCGTCCTCTCACTCCTAAGACGCCTCACCGCCAGAGTGCCGCTGCCACACCACCTTAACTAGGGGAATAACCTTGTTCCGTAGGTGCTTCTCTCGCTGATCCTCAATACGGACGGTGAACTCCGGTAGAGACAGATCGGGAGTCACCTCGGGCCAAATAGAATCCTCCAACACATGAGAATCATCGAACATATACTTCCTCAGCATGGAGACATGGAACACATCATGTACCACAACCAACTCCGAAGGTAGCTGCACCCGATAAGTAACCTCGCCAATTCGTTCCACAATGGGAAAATGACAAACATAGCGGGGACTCAACTTTCCACGCCGCCCAAAATGCATTACTCCCTTCATAGGAGAAACCCTAAAAAATACTTGGTCACCGATCGGGAAACTGAGGGGCTGCCTTCTATGATCGGCATAGCTCTTCTGTCGACTTTACGCCGCCAACATGTTCTGAAGGACCAGATGCACCACATCGACACACTACTGCACCATCTCTGGTCCCGTTAAAACACGCTCACCAACCTCAAACCAATCGAGTGGAGTCCGACAAGGTCGCCCGTACAGCGCCTCATAGGGAGCCATACCAATGCTCGAATGATAGCTGTTGTTATAGACAAACTCCACCAATGGTAGATGGTGAATCCAAGTCCCCTATTATTCCAGACAACATGACCTCAGCATGTCCTCTAGCATCTGGATGGTCCTCGCTGACTGACCGTCCGACTGGGGATGATAAGCTGAGCTAAAAGTTAACTCGGTGCCTAAAGCTCGCTGGAAACTCCTCTAGAATCCAGAAGTGAAACATGGATCTCGATCTGACATAATGGAAATAGGAATTCCATGCAAAGGTACGATCCACTCCACATAAAGACGTGCCAACTTGGACACACTCTAGCTGACTCTGATCGGTAACAACCGAGCCGTCTTCGTCAGCCTATCCACCAGCAACCAAATACTATCCTACCCACTCAGAGTCCTCGATAATCCCACCACAAAATCAATGGTCACGTGGTCCCATTTCCACGCGGGAACCTCCAAGGTCTGGAGCGTACCACCAGGTCGCTGATGCTTCGCCTTCACCTGCTGGCAGGTCAGGCACCTGGCCACAAACTCAGCAACATCTCGCTTCATGCCAGGCCACCTGAACTACCTCCTAAAGTTTCAATACATCTTCGTCGCACCCGGATGTACGGTGTACCTACTCCCATGAGCCTCTAGTAACACCGCACGTCTCACCTGCTCCTCGGTCGGGACGTATAGCCTACCTCGGAATCTCACCGATCCGTCCTCGCCGAGCTCCACATCGGCCATAGCCAAAATTCGTTGCAACTCAGGGTCTGCGTGCTGAGCCTCTATCACCTGACGATGGATAGCTGGTGTGACAGTCAAGCTCGCAAGAACAGCTGACCCTGGCTCTTGAGGAACCTTGAGCCTAAATGTCACGGCTGGCACTTATTCCTCGAGCCTCCACTTCCTCACCATCATTGCACTGACGACGACCTTCCTACTCAAGGCATCCGTAACGACATTCATCCTGCCTGGCTGATAAGACAGAGTGAAGTCATAATCATTCATATACTCCATCCATCTTCTCTGCCTGAGGTTAAGGTCCTTCTGAGTGAACACATATCTCAAACTCTGATGATCAGTGAACACCTCAAACTTCTCGCCGTACAGATAATGCCTCCAAATCTTCAATGCATATATTACAGCAGCCAACTCGAGGTCATGGGTGGGATAGTTCTCCTCATGTGACTTCAATTGTCGAGATGCATAAGCCACCACTCTACCGTGCTGCATCAACACAGCACCCAAACTGACCATGGAAGCATATGTACACAACACAAAATCTCCTGATTCAGAAGGCAACACCAACACCGGTGCTGAGGTGAGCAACCTCTTAAGCTCCATAAAACTCCGCTCACACTCATCAGTCCAGACAAACGGCATATCCTTCCTCGTAAGTCTGGTCATCGGGGCTGTAATACGAGCAAAATCCTAGATGAACCTCCTGTAATAGCCTGGGAGTCCCAAGAAACTCCGAATCTCCGTCACGGACTCCGGCCTCGGCCACTGCATCACTTTCTCGACCTTGGCTGGATCCACGGAAATACCATCACCAGAAATCACGTGCCCTAAAAAGTGCACCTCATGAAGCCAAAACTCATACTTATTGAGCTTCGCATACAACTGGTGGTCTCACAAAGTTTACAACATAACCCTCAAATAAGACACATGGTCCTCCGCAGACTGTAAATAAACAAGGATGTCGTCCACAAACACGACCACAAACTGGTCCAAGTAGGGACGAAACACCCTATGCATCAAATCCATGAACGCTGCGGGGGCATTGGTAACCCCAAACGGCATCACAAAAAATTCATAATGCTCATACCTCGTGCTGAACACAGTCTTCTCCACATCCGACTCACGAATCCGCAGTTGATAATAACCGGACCGTAGATCAATCCGCGAGAAAACGCGCGTGGACTAAAGCAGGTCGAACAAGTCATCAATCCGTGGCAACGGATACCTGTTCTTAATGGTCACCTCGTTCCGCTTCCGGTACTCAATACACAACCTCAGACTACCGCCCTTCTTCTTCACAAACAATACTGACGCATCCCAAGGGGAAAAGCTAGGACGAAGGTACCCCTTGGCCAGCAATTCTTGCAACTGCACCCTCAACTCTCTCAACTCAGCGGGAGCCATACGGTAAGGAACCTTTGACAAAGGTCCCATACCAAGCACAACCTCGATCACAAAATCGATCTCCCACTGAGGAGGTAATGTAGGAAAATCCCCAGGAAAAATATCGAGAAACTAGCACACCACCGGAATGTCCTCCACATCCGACTTCGACTGGTCTACCACGACCACAGAAGCGAGAAAACCTTGACAACCCGCATCGAGCAATCGACGAGCCCTAATAGCCGAAATAAGAAAGCGTGAAGAGGAAGACCTGATACCTTGGAAATAGAAGGTGGGTCCTTGAAGCTACCGAAAATAAACATTCTTCGCGCCGTAATCCATCAAGGCATGATGAGCCTCGAGCCAATGCATGTCCAAAATCACATCAAAATCTTGAAGTGGCAACGCATAAAGCCTGGCCGGCAAGCTCCGCCCTTCCACCCACACAGACACCTTCTCAAAATAATACGGGGTGATCATAAAATCACCAGTATGCAACTCCACCGCCAAATCACACGACAACTGGGTCACCGGCTCCTCAATACTCAGCGCGAAATCCTTCGAAACAAATGAATGTGACGCGCCAGAATCAAACAAAACTCGAGCTGCATAACCCAAAATCATAACAGTACCTTCCACAAGCTACGACGACCCTGCCTCTGCCCTGGTCATGTGTGTAATTTTACCTCGAGACCTCTGACTGCCCACACTCGTTGACCTGGGTAGTGGCGGATACTGCCACTACTGCTGATGCTGCTGCTGCTGGGGATACTGCTATTGCGAAGGATACTGTTGCAGCTACGGCCTCAAGGGACAGTCACGCGCCATATGCCATGTCTGGTCACATCTGAAACAAATCACTGACGTCGTGCACTGCCTGAGCTGATGAGAACCGCCGCACCGGGGACATGACCCCCGAGAACAACCAACTGATCCCTGACGCTGGTAAGGAATCGACTGCTGACACTACCTACAGATGCCTACCTCTTATCTCTACCCTCCTTACGCTTCTTATAGAAACCTTTCTTGAAGAACTTCTTGACCTTCGAGCCAAAAGATGCAGATCATGTCGCTGACGCCGCCGGTGCCGATGCTCCCGTACTACCCGTAGAGTGCTGAAAGGTGCTCTGCTGCTGGGTAGCCGTCTGCTAGCTGCGGCCTGACTGGGACTACCCCTGGCCAACCTGTCCTCAGATCATCTGCATATCTAGCTCCAATGATGCCGCCACACGAGAAGCCGTCTCCAAATCAGCTGCAGCGTTCGCCATCAAGAGGTGCCTCAGATCCTGCCTCAAACCCTGGACGAACTGCTCAGTCTTCAGCCCCTTATTCTCCATGATATGGGGAGCATAACGGCCCAACTCAACAAACCAAGCCCTATACTGTAACACTGACATCTCACCCTGAACAAGCTCCAGAAACTGACGCATCTTCTGCGTACCAACATAAGATGGGCAGTGAGTACGGTCGAAGAACCGAACGAAGTCCTGCCACACAATCAGCTGCAGCGAACGAGACTGAAAGTACGTCTTCCACTCTGAAGACCACCAAGCTTGAGCTGAACCCTGCAACTGGTTACATGCCAACATCACCTTATCCTCCTCGGCACAATTCATAGAACTGAACACTCTCTCCATCCCATCAAGCTAAACTTGGGCCACATCTAGATCCGGCTGGCCGCCATAGTAAGGTGGATGGACCTGCAAAAAGTCCCTCACTACATGGCTAGGCCCACCCCTAGACGACGAGCCGTCACCAGCATCTCGGCCGAACTACTGAGACATAAACTAAAACATACTCCGAAAGAAATCCTCTGCCTCCGGAACTCTCGCTGCATCCCCTGTCTCAGTGGCATCTGGTGGCACTCTACTCTGCTCCTCTATCGACTGTCCCTGCAGAGAGCTAGTCCTCCACCTCGGCGCCATACTCGCTTGTTGCAAAAAGACAGAAGACACGGAGAAACGGCGAAATCAATAAAACACACGATGCCCTAAGACAGTGCCGACTGTACATTATCATTATGGACTAGTAGACCGCTGTAATTATTTATGATTCTTATATATATCCATAATCGATGTTCTGATACCAACTGTAATGACCCGAGATCCGAACACCGGGAAGGCCCGATAACCCGAATCTCAAACCGCCACCCACGAGCCTGAAGATTAGGAAGGGTTAAAGGAATGGTGTGGGAATATACAAGAATTTAAAATAATTACAGAACTACACAATTAATATGGATAAGCAAGAAATAATAAATAACATTAAACAATTTACATCGTCCACAAAATAATAACACCAGCCTAAAATATAATAGTAGTCCACAACTAGTATAGTCCAGAAAGAAAAGGTACAACTACACGGGACATATCCCGGATCTGGCAACTGGCAACTAACCCTGGGCACCCGAACTACGTGTAGCCTCGGAAGCGCTTCCCTGAAGCCTCGCCTCACCTAAAACCACGGAAAGACGCAGGGAATGAGCCCTATAACAAAAGGCTCAGTAGGGATCATCTGGACCCCCACCTCGCAAAATGAGAAACTGCACGGAAAGCAGTCAAGGCTAACACTAACCAAACGTAGCGCGGATGCCAACAAAGTAAGTAAACGAGAAAGCTCAGTCACACCAAGTACCGATCGCACGGCATGAAAATCGAGATAATTTGACAGACACCAAGAGTCACTTCCTGACACAGACATGAGTACCAACGACTAAAAATAAGGTCGGATGCGTCCGCTGGCATCTTAGACCATGTCTCAGGTGTCCCCCTCAACGCACCCTGTCGGAACGGGGACCCGTACAAGTAACCACAAAACAAGAACTAGCTGGGGTCGCGCTCGTCAGCGCGGGTCTAACCTCCCCCAACCACGTGTGCACACACAGACCATGCGTCCTAGGTTTGGCCCTCTGACTGGTTTCACCTCAGCCAGACTCTGGCGTCAAGACGTGGGGCCCGACGGTAACGAGTCTAAAAACCGTCTCTCGGGATAGCCTTGCCACCACTCCCTGGTGGGACCACTCGCCTGTCGGAAGGTTACGACTAGTGCAGGGTGTGAGCGACGTCACGCGGTTCGGGGAAGAGCGGGGGAGAGGAAGAAGCGGAGAGCGCGCGGGCTCCTTCTTTTTTGTTTGTTTAGTTTGCTGCAACACAGAAATGAGAGGAAAGAGAGAAGGGGCCACCACGGGAGATTGCTCCGGCGGGGCGAGCGGGACAAGTGTGATATAGCAAAATATGGGGGTTAAACGGCCATAGCGGGAAGTGACTCGCGGCGGCCTCGGGGGGACGGGAATGGTGCAAAAATTAAATAACAAGAATTGAAACGGCCATTGGGGAAGTGACTCGCCGCGGCCTCGAGAATATGAGCAGATAATAAGATGACAGAATATGAAGAGGATACAAAGAGCGGGAATTTAAACGGCCATTGGGGAAGTGACTCGCCGCGGCCTCGATGATAAGAGCAGAATATAACGGAATATAAAGAGAATGTAAGAACGGAAATTTAAACGGCCATTGGGGATGTGACTCGCCGCGGCCTCGATGATATAAGCAGAATATAACAAAACATAAAGAGATTATAGGAATAAAAATTTAAACGGCCATTGGGGAAGTGACTCGCCGCGGCCTCGATAATATAAGCAGAATATAACAAAATATAAAGAGAATATAGGAAACAGAAATTTAAACGGCCATTGGGGAAGTGACTCGCCGCGGCCTCGATGACAAGATGTGATCGCCAGGGGCTAAAAGACCCCAAAATAAGAAGGTGATCGCGCCTACCTCAAGAGCGGGAGATGGCGGGTTGCTTCTTCCTCTCCTTCCGGCCGGCCGACGGAGAGGGCTTTCCTCGGGTACCCTTGCAAAACAACAACAAATAAATGACAAGTGGATTAGAAAGATGGAGGTGTAGTATTCAAATCCTTGCGGTAAAAATAACGAAATGATGGCAAGACACACACCTGGTTGGTGTTATCTTTTAAACCCCTCTCGGACTCGAGTAGGAGGAAAATGAGATGATGGATGCAAGAAGTATAAGAGAAGAGGCGCCCTTGTAAAGGGGGATAGAGGATGCAATATGATGAATGTAAAGAACTATGGAGAAAAAGGGGAAGAAAAGGCTTATTGGATGAGCCGAGGGTGAAATCCGGCGGAGCTCCGGCAGCGTGGGGACGACGTGGAAGCGCGGTGGATGAAGACGACCTTCCTCTCGCGAGCGTGGGCACCCGAGAAGCCGGCAGAACCACCACCTACAAAAGACCCGACGGGTTAGAAAATGACTCCGTAGCCTCTGGGCTCCGGCAGCCTATCGGATCACTTAGAAGCTCTCCTAGAACTGAGGGGGTGGGGCTCTATTTATAGAGCTCCGGAGGGTGGAGGCGTCCAGGACCCTGGACACCTCCATCAGGGCCGAAATAATATTTTATTCTATTTTTATTGATTTTTTTAGAATAATTTTGTGGAGGCGTCCATGGTTCCGGACGCCTCAAGAAGGTCCATCGAAAACCGACGACGGCCGCACGCGGTTCGGTACAACGCGTGGTTTTGTGAGCGGCGCCTCGTGATTCAGAAATGGGCGCGTCCAGTTATCCGGACGTCTCTATATTTTGGCTTTTTTCACACACGACAAACCGTCGTTCGGTGGGCGGCGCCCGTGAGGGAGTTGATGGAGGCGTCCAGGGGCCTGGACGCCTCCAAAATTATATTATTTTTTATTTTTTCTTTTGTCTTTTATGCCAAGGCTGGCATTTTTATTTTTTATTTGTTTTTATGGAGGCGTCCATGGGCCTGGACGCCTCCATTAATATATATTTTATTGTTTTTTTGTTTTTTTTGTATGCCAACTGGCATTTTATATATTTTTTTATATTTTGTTTTTATGGAGGCGTCCAGGAACCTGGACGCCTCCATTAATTTATTATATATATTTTTTATTTTATTTTTTATTTAATTTTGGGTCCCGAAAAAAAAAAATAAATAAAATCATGGGGGCGTCCAGGGTCCTGGACGCCCCCATTAAGACCCACCCGGGTCCTTGGATCTGGCGTCGGCGGTCGCCCGGTAGACCCCCTTTCTGATTCCGGAAGCTCCCGATGCGTTTGACTGGTATTGATGTCGTCCGAATGCCGTGACGAGACGATTCCGGATGCTAAAAAAAGGCAGAAGAAGACCCGAGAAAAGGAAGCACTCGAGTGATTCAAAATGCGTAAGCCGTTGCGGGGCGTTGTATAGTAATATGAGACTTTCTCAGGAGACGTCAGGAATGGCGTGTCTACAGCTGCCCCGCCTTGGCGTCTGCTTTGCAAGGGAGCGACACGTAGTGGAATGGTATCGAAGTGGAGTGGAGTGAAGTGGGAGCGGACTGATAAGTTGATGCAAAGGTGTGATGAGACACGCTTTTGACGTTACTGTTTGGAATCTTTCCTGGAGTTTCAATGAGGCGACCTTGAAGAAGGTCTTTCAAATATTGACGATTGCTTGGACGGAGATCAAATAAAGGAGGGTGAGATGTGCGCTCAGGCACGAAACAAAAGGGGACCAACTTCTCGGTGTGGAAGTACCTGGGTCATAAATCGGAGGTTTCACCTTTGGGGAGCGGTTACCAGCCAATGTGGAAGTGCTGCGGCCAAGGTGGGTCAAAAAAAGGTAAAGGAATATCTGAGGGTCTGTCCAAACAAGGGTCTCCTTTGGAAGAGCAGCGTCGGGGCCGTCTCTAGGAAACTCGGTATTTCATTCGGAGTGGAATATCTCATATTTGTGGGAATTGAAACACAACGGCTTTCACAATCGAATCACTTGAATGATCTTCTGCAATAAATCAAAGTCCTATATGAATGCATGCTGGGTTTAAAGAAAAATTCAAAACAAACTAAAATAGAAAATAGCCAAGGATAATATTGTTAACTTGTGAAGAACGGGTCAGGATACCGATCCGGTGAGCTGATACTGGGCTGGGGCCCGTTTATCCGCGCACCAACTCACTGAATGGAACCGTCGTCCCCATTCTATCACAAATTGACGGCCTATCCGTACAACCTAAACTCTTCCGGGATCATCACCGTTTTTGTTGAAGGGGAACTCAAATCCCAGATTCGTTCGGGCCGCAAGGTCCTTGACATGTTCTAGTAGCGTAGGTATCATGTACTATGATGCATGACTTGGTGGGACCAACCAATGAAAGGTGGGACAGGAGATAGGACAAAGACGTCCGTTAGTAAAACCTGCACAGATTAGCAAAGGTTAACAACATCAGAAAGTAGCAGAATCACAGTAGAATCGCACCACAATGGAAAGAAGATCTAGCCAAAATCCTGACGTTGACAATTGATGTGACATGTTTCGTCCTGTAGCGCCCTACCCTTCCTATAAGAACTCCCCTTAGGCTAGTTCATTCAAATGCACCAAGGTGGGTTTTGGAAGCTCAGGAGAGGAAGGAGAGGAGAGTTTGGAGCTCAGGATGGAAGGAGAGTCTTCCCGCGTTATGAAGAGGAGCAAGCCTAGTAGCGAGTTTAGGCGACTTTCCGACCTCGAGGGTCATTTGAGTGGGACGATCATGTCGCATATGGTAAGCTGACTCTTTTCAGATTCTCCATGTGAACTTTCTTCTTACTTTCTTCATTTCTTCTTTCTTTCCAGCCATATCCACTCTTCCCAGGCCCGAGGAAGTTTTCCAAGCTGTCATGGCTTTCAAAGCTGACTTCCAATATCTCCATTGGCATGAGGGCCATACTCTCGAAGTGGCATCTGCAGGGGCTCCTTATTCACGCCAAGCATTACGAGAAGATTCGTATGGACTGGGCGGCTATGGGCGCGTTAGTGGAGGTCTGGCATCCCAGACCCACACTTTTATCTTCCCGACCTTCGAGGTGACCATCCTCCTCGAGGAGGTGGAACTTCTGCTCGGATTGAAGAAATTCAAGAGTGACGGGAAGGTGAAGGCTATGCGGATGCTGACACGGGTGACTTCTGAAAGTGTCCTTGGAAGCTTCATGCCGCCCGATGCAGCCAGAAAGGTTCGTACTCAAAAGGGGATCGATCTCCAAAAGCTTGCGGAGTGGGTCATGGACGCCCTGAGAGGGTCACCAGACGATGACTATTTGGAGGGAATCATGAAGGGGTTCACCATTTGTCTGGCGGGTGCTCTCTTGTTCCCTTATACCGACAACATAGTGGAGGAAGACCAGCTGAGTGCTATCTGCGGGATCTGGCGTGGAAAGAGGGTGGGACCCGCCGTCCTTGCCTATCTTTACAGCGGTCTTACTGCTTCGAGCATGGGTAAGCCTCCATTTGGTTGTGCACTTGTCTTAAATTGCTGGCTGGATTTGCACTTCAAATTCGACCACCGCGAGGGGATGCCAACTGCTTCGAAGCTCTTCCAACAAAGCCCGCTTCACCACATAGCCGACGTGTTAGGCTTTGGTGGTACTGTAGTGAACCGCGTTCCGTGGCTGAAGAAACGTGAAGACTGGCGGTCTCACTTCCGCACCGTGACACAAGGCTTCTTTACTTGCGCACCGGCATGTTTGCTTTCGCTAGATCTCCTCATGAGGTCTTCCCCCGAAGTTGATCTTCAACTGATCGGCGCGACCGAGTTCGTCCTTTACAGTGCGCATCGGTGCTGTCTTCAGATTGGCATCCCACGCCATTCGTTCCCGCTACCGACTGGCATTATTCCTTTGAAGAAAAGGGAGTTGGGCACTGAGGCGGACGTGAAGGAAGCGAAGGCCATTAAAGCTCCCTGGAAGACAAGTGCTGCGGGAAAGGCCTTAGCGCACGTGGTGGAAGAATGCGAGCCGTGGAGGGCTTATGTAACCGAACTGGGGAAGTTAAGGCCTAAAGCGCCTAAGCCCCTGATGTAGTTCACTCTGCTTTTCTGATGGAATAAAATCTGGCATTTGGATGTTTCGGACCCCCGTCCCCTTAATTATTATTATTTTTTTTTATGGTTTCTCTTTTTCTTTGTGTTTTTTTTTTTGTTTGGGTTATATACATATTCTTATATAAAGATATTATTTTTTTTTTGTTTTTTTTTTGAAAATTTTTTATTATGGGGGCGTCCAGGGGCCTGGACGCCCCTAATTTTATTTTATTATTTTATTATTATTTTTTTTTGACAATTTATTTTGGGGGCGTCCATGGTCCTGGACGCCCCTATTTTGATTTTTTTATTTTTTTATTTATTTTATTTTTGGGGGCGTCCAGGCGCCTGGACGCCCCTATTTTTTTGAATTGATTTTTAAAAAATAAAAAGTGTGGGGGCGTCCAGGCGCCTGGACGCCCCAATGAAAGGCCATTCTATATATACGGGGTGGCTCCCCCCCTACTCACTTATACTGTTCATTCCGACCGTCCAGCCACTCCAAACGACCCATTCTTATTCCCAATGGAGCGAGGAGGATCGAGTCAGGGTCCAGGGAAGCGGAAACGACTGGCCCGTCGTCCGAGGAGACCGAGAGACGATGCTGAGGAGGCCGTAGCAGAGGAGATTGCTGCGGAGGAGGAGATGGAGGTGCCGCTTCTGGCCGCGGAGGCTGCTGCAGATGCTGGTGACGCGGGAGAGGATGATCACGACCCGGTAAGTACCTCGGAATTCTCACTTTGTGGTTCAATAGGCTAAAACAGGCGTGCGAGAGGCTGTGAGACAAGGCCGGGTAGTGAGAGAAGGAGGCGTCCAGGGGTCTGGACGCCTCCACTTTTTCCTTTTATTTTTTGATTATTTACTTATTTACAAAAAGTAATAGAAAAATAAGGAGGCGTCCTGCCTCCAGGACGCCTCCATTATAATATATATATTTTTAATATATTTTTCTTGTTTTGGCTTTGTTT